>VYZX01018447.1:251579-369128 GCA_013401335.1 Brachypteracias leptosomus
CTGGGTGGGAGTACAACACACTATGAAGTGAATCCGGGATACCGGACTCATAGTGTCCAATTGGGCGTTAATCAGGATTTAAACCTAGCTGCCCCAAGCCCCTCTGATATCTGAGGATAAGCTGGAAAGCAAGGGGGTTTATCTCCTGCCAAATTACTTTACTGCTCTTAACGCAACAGCCTCCTTTCCTCCAGGCTAAACAACCCCAGTTCCCTCAGCCTCTCCTCATAAGACTTGTTCTCTAGACCCTTCACCAGCTTTGTTGCCCTTCTTTGGACACTCTCTAGTCCTTGTGGTGAGGGACCCAAAACTCAACACAGTGCTTGACTGCCACACAACTGCACACTGAGTTATCTGCAAAAAAACTGCTTAGCCGGTCTGGATTTGGGCAAGATGGGTATAAATGCACCTAAAAGTTTTCCCTCCATGCAAAGTCACTGGTTAACACTTGTTTCTTCTCAGGAGTGAAGTGCAATCTATTTACATCCTGCTGCATTAGATTAACATGACAGATTAGCTCACAGCAATGGAACATTGTAGGGAAAGATGTCTGGAATAGCTTGCTGAGAGCAAAGTTCTCTGAAAGTCCTGAAAAGAGCCATCCTTTCACCAGTTGTGAGTGGGATCTTCTTTGCCCATGACATTTTAGCTTAAAGACATCATGCATAGTTAAATTCTCCTCTTTCTCCATGCTCCATCATGGTAGTCTTATGGCAAGAGAAGAGATGTAAATAAACAGTTACCACCTTGCAATGTATAATATGCTTGTCCCTCTGCTTGATAAGTCCTTGAGTAGTCTGGAAAGAAGCACGTGTAAAGGAAATTATGCTTCTGAGATGTAACTGAATAGTACTGGGTTGAGGCAGGTCTTTGTGCTGAGATAATTATTAGTGGTGCAGCAGTGACAGAGAATTAGCTGCAAGGCTGCCAGCTGATGGAGGCTATAATTAAGCCTAGCACCTGCAAGCTGGGAAAGGCTTCTGAAAATACCTTCCCAAAAATGTTTCCGCACACATGAGGCAGGAGTGAAAGTTTCCATGTATTCCTCTTTGGATTGAACCTGGCTCTGAACAGACTGGGGAGCACAGAGTGACTGGGAAAGCCCAGGCCCCATCACTGGGAACTCAGCACCACTCTGGCATGGGGTGGTGCTGGGCACTTTCCTCCTGATCACCTTTTCTGCTCCACCTTAGCAGTCCTAGCAAGCAAGTAGCTCTGCTTTCATCCCATTGTGAAACAAAAGAGTTGACAGCACTTCTGTAATTATGGCCCTTTCCGCTCCTCCAGAAATGGATCTTTATTAGCATTACAATCAGTCGTAATGACTTTGTTTTATCACTAAAACAATTTTGATGCCTGATAAGTCACACTGTTTTCACTTACATTCAGAGCTAATTGGTTCTAAATGTTTATTTTCTCAGGAGCAGAAAAAGCACTGCTCATTGCCAAGCAGAGGCTTCCTCCACTCTCAGCCCTGCTCTTTCACCACCACAGCATGGTCTGTCCTCTCTTTTCCTAATCATTTAGGGGCAGATGAAGAAATTGTGTCTCCATCTCAAGTGCGAACTCCCTCTCTGCAAAGCCCCGAGGGGCTGGTTGAAGGAAACCTGAGGAGGTGATGAGAAGTACTGACACCAGGGCCCTCTAAATGCTCCCAGTCCCAGCTCAAAGCATGCAGGAGGAGCAAAAATTCCACCCTTGTTTATAGGAGAGCATCAATTAGCCCATAGTAGATACACAGACACTTCCTATTATTTGTTTAGAACATCATGATGTCCAATAATGGGAGGAGGAAACTGAAGACAGGCCAGAGATGTTGCCCTGAACAGCCAACCTTGCAAGTAGTGATTTCTCTTGGCAGCAGAAAGAATGTATTTTGTTGTTGGATGTCTGTGTTTAGGAAAATGGTCTGGTTTCCTTATACCTCTTCCTTATGCTTCTAATTCTTTAAAACGCTTATAAATGTATAGATGTATATAGAATACAAAAGTGCCTTCTTACTTGTGTTCTATATAAGCAGGATAAGGCTTCGGTTTCCTCTTTCAGTTGAAAAGGTCAGAAAAGCCAGTGTTATGCTACAACCTCTTAAGGGAAAATGCTGCAATCATACCTGAGGCTTTAGTGTTTGTCAGATGGTTTCTTATTTTTATGTCAAAGAATAAGACAGAAATAAAAGGAAGGTCAAGTTTCTTTTAAAATCTAGGGGACAATGTATTGCATTTTACATTTCTATAGCAACACACACATTGGTAATACGTGCACAAGGAGCTGAAAAACAATTGTAGCAATCTAATATTAGAGATCAAAAGTAAGGCAAAGCAGAGGAATCAAGCATGTAATTTGTTCATTGTCCATTTATCAGACTCAACATGAGTATTTTTGTATCTGAGACTTAGACTTAGGGGAGTTACATTATGCAATCATGGAGCCTTTCTTTGAAAAGAGCTTTTTACATTAAAAAGCAAACAGTAACAACAGCAGCATTCTTCTAACAGATCACAGCTGAAGCAAAGCAGTTTTGTTTCCAGCAATAGAAATTGTTTAAGAGAATTAGTGGCTGTCTGAGGCATCAAGCTGTGTGTGATAATGAGATGGGTTATAAATAGTGTTAATTCACATGTCCTTCTAACACATGCCACTCTAGTCAGTGTACAAATCCCAAATCCCTCAATGCAAAATACACTGACCTCCTCATTAAAGTATCTAATAGCATGAAGCCTGGTCTGCATGTATCTGCTGTCTAGTGCTCTGGATCAGCAATAATTACAAGGCAACATTTCTGCTCCTGAGCTAAGAAGCAGAAGTATTTCTGTCACCAGAAAATAAGACTTTCCTCACGTCTCTTGCTGCCTTTTCCAAGTTTTGGGGTGTGTTATGGGGCGGCACATCTCCTTGTGCCATGTAAGGAGAGGCTGCCTCAGTGCCAGTGCTGGGGCACTTCCACATCCTCTGAAACCTCTTTCTGTCTCACAGTATCACTTTAAATCTTGTTGCCGGGCCCCTAAAGCTAAATATACCTTCTTCATTCCTCTGCTTACTCCACTAGCAGCAAGTTTTCTGTCAGGGAAGGGTCACTGATGATGGTAGTTGGTATTTGACTCTGTCAAAGGCTCAGATGGGTTCCTGGGACTGCTGAACAGAGGGGTTTCCTGAAGGCTGGCCCCAACCTTTGCAGGCAGCCTCTAAGGTTTCTCACTTGTTGGAAAAGAAACACTGTCTATGGGGAGCAGAGATGAAGTGCTTGCTGTTCCTGGGGCTATACAGAAAAGGCCCAGCACCTCAGTATGCATTATTGCTAGTGAAGAGCCTTATGCCAGAAGGAAAGATAGAAACAACCTTTTTTTGTTTGTTTGTTTTTTCACTTTTCTAATAAGCTTCTGGAGAAGTGAACGTACTTGTGGAATGTGCCTGGAGAGAGCACTTATCTTCAACACTATCTGTAGTTCCCAGTGATGTATCCTGCCTTGCCTCCCCCAGGGTGCTCTGAGACGTCAGTGCTGCAGATGTGCATACAGCTGGTACAGCAACCGAAGGAAACTACCATTGCAGCCCACAAACTGGACTTTTGTTCTTTGTCAGTACCACATGCAGTCTGGGTAATAGTTGCCCTGTTTGCATATTAAGAGAGAGAAGGTGCTGGGTATTTTCAACGGGCAGGCAAGCTACCTCTCTGCAGTATTATGGCTTTTGTCGGTGACATTTTTCCATGTTGTTCATGTTCTCTTTCTCAGTCTCAGAGTTAACACAATTTGATTATCTGCAAAGATAGTGTTTAAATTGCCCGTCTTGTTATTAAATTAAACTCTGGTAATTATGGGCTTTTCTAAATAATCTAATAAGGATGCTTTTGCTTTGATGGCGGGAGTTTAACTGTAAAAGCAGTATTTATAATGTACCTATAGAAATGGTGATCATCAGCAATCCCTTACCTAGAGAGTAAAGGTTCTTTATCCTCTACAGCTTGATACAGTTTCTCAATAGGAAAAGGAGTTACTGGTTTAAATGCAGGAATCATTGAGACAGTTGTCATTTCATCAAGCAGTTCAGGGGATTTTTCGTTTAATCTCTTCTTTCCAACTCCTGATGCCTTCCGCAACTGATCTGATCCCACCAGACCCCTGGTGCAGCCCCTGTGGAGTGAGGATGTTGCATCTCCATTTGCCTCCTATGTCACGGAGATACAGTCTGGTTTTGCTTGTTCATTTGTTCATAGTTACGTTGCTGATTTTGATGTTGCTAGGGTGGATCTGGGTCAGAGAGGCCATACTGCTCAGCTGTCTCTAATGTAAAATATTCACAGGAGACAGAGCTAAGGTGGAGCAGGAGACTTGAGCTGTGTGTCCCTCTCGTGTGCTGGCTGCATTGCCATGATTCAGCTGTGGCTTGGAAAACCCCATTCAGAATAAACTCTAATTAGGCTGTCTATGGTTTGAAAGAGCTTTTTAAAATACACACATCTGAATTGGAGCCACAGGATCATAAGATAAGTGCAATGATCACTGCCATCAGCTCATCTATGTTTTGGGGGATTTCACTCCTCAAGGCATCTTCCTGGAGGTTAAGCCATAGAGTCAGAGAAATCTGAAGGATCTGCAAAGATTGAAGTTGCTGCTTTCTTTCCAATGACTTTCTGTCATTGAGCTCTGCATCCCTCCTAACAGAGACCACAGGCTGTACCTGCAGTGCCAGCACAGCCAGACTTAAACCCTCCTGGACTAAGGGATCATTGCTTTAGAGGCCAGTTACTGCAAAATGTAATCCCGCAGTCACCAGATCACTGAAACACATCAGCATTTGCTTGTGCAGAGACAAGGGTCAAGCCTGTGATGGAAAAATCTCCCTGTCTGGGGCTTGTAGGGGAGAGATTCTGTTCTGAGATGGCTTGCCAAGCCCAAATGCCCTGAAAAACATGATATTGACTTACAAATCAGGAGATTTAGAAAGTAATATAACCCTTGTTATTTTTTTTTCCTTCTAGAATTTAAGTTTTCAGAGTGCACATATTCAGACTTTATTCTGAGCCTTTCAGGGAAGCAAAGAAGGTGCTGAGATCCCCCTGTAATCACCTGCCTCTGGGAGCTGCAGCTCCACAGATGGTACTGCATATCAGAAGAGTTGGTGAAATCATGGTGTTTCAGAGCTGGCTTATCTGGCTGCAGTGGTAATAAGTTCATTGTAATGACAGGGAAGTATTACTGGTGTTGCACAAGAATATCCTGTATAATTCCTAGTGCACACATTCAATAAAAGAAGACAGAAATATGTGGTAGAAATGTGAAAAACAGGGGTCCAAGTGGCCTTCTTGGGCACCTCCAGGACTAGGAGGTACTCAGCGCAAATGGAGCGGAGAAGGAACAGGACTGTGATATTGGGTTGAGGAACCAAAAGTCAACTCAAGTGTCTCCTCCAAAACCAGCCCAAAGTTGCAAAAAGCCAATGTCTATGAAACATCTACAGATACCTCATTACGTAAAATTGTTCCCTTTTGAACCTGTGTTAAAATAATCTGGTTCTGTAATACAACCTGCTGGCTAGCCAGTGCTGGCTTCAAATCTGTGATGGTGTTTCTTGTTCAGTTTCTGCAACACTGGGATGAAGGCGCATCAGGCTGGGAACTTGTGCCAGAAGAACTGATTCAATTCCTGCTCTGGCCTCAGCAGTTCCTCCATGGTTTAGATAAGACATTTGGTTTTTCAGGGTTTATAACCTGGTCTTGAGGATAGTGGACTTTGCTTTCATGACAGCCACAGGCCTGCCTTTGTCCTCTGCTATGGCTGCGAGAGCTGACAGTCCTAGAAGTAGTGTAAAACATATATAGCTTTTTCTGGAGGAAATTAAAAGTATCTCTTTTATATTGGTAGATGTCACACTCCAGCTGGCTTATAAATATAAATTTTATGCCTAAAAAGGTGATAATCTCCTTTATACTTCCTTAATAGCATCATTTTAAAGCGAATTACCAATATCATATATTACCTTCTTCCCCTACCAATAAATGGTCTCTCCCTGCTGTATTTTATTATTTATTGTAAATTCATTCAAGCAGTATATTTTGCTTTCAGCAGGGCACCCTCAGTTACTTTTTCTGTTCAAGATAAATTGAGATAAATTTTGCCTGTGCCTGGGTTTTGCTCATGGCATCCATCTTTGCCCATGAAAAGTTACAGCTGGAGTTGAACAGGACTTGAGAAATTATAATATCATACTGCACAAAGTTACAGATCACCAGTCCTCAGTCAGGCTGTGTACAGAGGGCTCACTGAAGCAGCTAGGAGATTAATAGGAAGTGAAAAACACACAGAAATGTGATGCATTCTCTGATGTTTATTCTGATGAAGTAATAAGTACATTACAAGAAAATGACACCGGTTATTTACCATGCCATCATAAGATTGCACTGTAGCATATCACCCCAGGCACCACTGTTTGTCTCTAGTTACCATTTTTGCCCTTGGAGGCCAGTGGATTTATTACTAGAGCTATAGAAATGCGAATTATTTTGGGAGGGGGGGGGGAGGGGGTGGTGAAGGGGAGACTTCAAATGAAAGAGATCTCCATCCCTTTGTTGACAATTCCATGCTCCTAAGGCTTAACAAATCTCATAGCTATGGCCACTGTATTGTCAAATCAAATAAAAGCCACGAGACTGGCACTGCCTGCATGCAGAAGTTGCAGAGACCCTGTGAAAACCTCTTGATTGAAGGCTCTAGTTTCACAGCCGTAGGAGTAAGATGTGACCCCTAGGTCAGTCAAGCTTTGCTGTAGCTCTTCAAGCTTTGCAGTGGCTCTGGGAAGACCTGCCTGTGGCAATGAAATCCAGCAGAGCTGGGCCTGGGAAGAAGGGAGGAGTGGGGAGAAGGTGTTTTGAAAACCTGGTTGTATTTATTACTGTTGTCCTCTGATTCTGCTGGTAAATTGGTGGTAATTTTTTTCCCCAAGTCGAGTCTGTCTTTTGGCTGTGACTGTTATTGGTGAGTGAGCTCTCCCTGTCCTTTGTCTCGGCCCTTGAGCCTTTTGTTGTATTTTCTCCTCCCCATCCCACCAGAGAGGGTAGGCGTGAGTGAGCGACTGCATGGTTGCCTTGTTGCCAGCTAGGTGAGTGTAAACCATGACACCCTGGTTTGTGCTTCCAGCATAGAAATCCCAGGATTGGTGCGTGGAGGGATCTGGTGGCTGTGTTGGGATGCATGTTGGCCATCACACCTGCTATTGATATAAAGCAATGCCTGCTGTGGCTGGTCAGAGCAGTAGCTCAAACAAAGTTCATATAAATGAAAAAATAATAATTATTCAGGTCCTCCAGATTACAGGGCTGCCTGCAGCCCTGGGATGTGTGATTGGCACTTAATATCCCGATGGCTTTTCCTGCAGCAGTGGAGAGCATGAACAGCAAAACTGTTCTCTCCTGCTCCCCTCCTCAATTGTTATTGTTCACTCCTCAGCAGCACCAACATCAAGTGTTTTATTTAAAAGAGATGAAATATGTAAAGCTCAGTTTGGGTTTGTATTATTAGAATTTTTAAGTGGACAAGGGAGCAATTTTTCATTACAAGGGAGAAATGTTACTCAAAATGAGCAGATGATGAAATATGCAGACTTTTAACAGTGTTAAACAATGTTAAAATGTTTCATTTTTAACAGTGAAAGCCTGTCAGGGCTGCATGTTCTCACAGAGGCAAATCTCTCTTGTCAGCTCACATCCATGTGGCAAGGGAAGGGAAACCTTCTGAGAGCTTCTGTTCAACTTGTGGTTGAGTGGTTCAAAACATATCTTTGGGGATACTTCTGGGAGTTGCTGGAAATCCCATTCAAACTTGACTTTTTGAAACTGTGCAGTGTGTTAAAGCTTAATGTGTCCCTAGTTTCCTCTGTGAGGGCTCACAAAACATTTCATGCTGCAAATTTCCCTTATTTTTTTATGATACTGATGAAAGGGCAGGTCTGTCTGCTAGAGGGGACCAGAGCACTTGTGGAAGGAGATGCCTGAGCTCTTCCAGGTTGTCTCTATTGACTAACCACTGTAAAACACTGAAGTTTGTTCTGTCCACACACACTGCTGAGAAGAGTGTTTCCTCTGGAGGTTTTAGCATTCTGTGAGTAAAATCAATTTATTTTTAGATCATGGGGCTGGAATTTGAAAGCTAGTTGGGTTGGATTTTGTTTAACTTCCTTATTTAAATAACTCATACTGTTTGAACACTTACACTTGCCTTTTTATTAGTTCACCCATGCTAGCAATTTATATGTCTATATCTCATATCTTTGAAAAAAAAATAAGCAGCTGGCATGTGGGGCTACAAGTAAACATCTGATGTGGAGAGAGTCAATGTTATAGCCTCCTAACCCAAGCAAGGCACAAAAAATTCAGGCTCATGAGATGCCACTGGCACATTTTTCCATTCTTGCCAGGCCTGATGATTTCTCCTGTGGTCGGTGTCTTTTGGGTTGGCAAGAACACCAGAATCACCACTGGTCTGTTGTTATCTTGCGATAGCCCTGCACACTGCTATAATAGCTAAGCTGCGAAGGACAAGGTCACCTCTGATACTTGCAAAGCCAATTAGGACTTGCAGAGCACTAAACTCAGATTTCTTCAAGCCATTTCATTTTATTGATCAGACACATTTTTATTTCCAGATTGCTCACTCTTGGGAACCATCCAAGTTTCATGGTGCAAAGAACTGTGTAAAATATCATGAGTCAGCACTCTCAGCGTGGCCATCTGTGGATTTTGTCAACCTTTTGTTAACCTCCTTCAAGTCAGAGTTTGAAGAGCACCATCATATATCTGATGCTCTTCTGAAAGAGTTCTCTGATTTGCATTTCCCTCATTTCCTCTTTAAAATCAAAATATCCTTCACCTCTTCCTTGGTTAAATCCTAGGATTTTCCTGGAGGGGGGATTCCCAGCACCTAAGAGAGTTCAGCAGTTCAGACAGTGCATGGACTGGTACTTAACTCTTCTTCCAAAAATTTCTGTACAGGTTGATAAATTTTTCCCTGTGGCTAATGGGTCTCAGATCAGACTAGTGGCATTTCAGGTGCGAAGCTGGAGCTCACCTTCACCCACAGAAAGTGCAACACAGCTACATTCTGTCACTGTTTCTTTACCAGTCTTGTGAGTGCTGGCTCCAGGCACACACAAGCATTTCATGGAAACTCTAGCATGAACAAAACAAGTCTACCAGCAATTTAATGCCCTTTTGCACAGGAAAGATATATTCTTTTTGTCTCAACTGAATGAGAGGCTTAAAATCCCAAGAAAAGAAGTGCAGTGATTCTAGATCAATAGAGAGAAATACACAGTAAATACTTTAGTATGTTGTGCAATAAAGAGAGCCCTCATGCCTTATAAACACAGGCACTTAGCTTATCATATGCAGGCAATCAAGTCCTCCAGTATTCACAAGCTGCTCAATGGACAAAGGGCTGAGCAAGTCTGAAGCCACTGAAGTTTCCTTTGTATGTTTTCTCCCCATTTGGTGAGATACCTTGGACTGAGAACAACTCTGAGAAGAGTCATTGTCATTGCCCTGGACCTGGGTGTACTGGGGGATGCTGGGCAGAGAAACCTGTGCTAGCTCTGTGCAGATCTGCCTTCTGTTTAAAACTAGTCGTAGTCATCTGGGTAGCACAGAAGTCTGTCTTACACTGCTTATGACACACAGGTTGCCTGGATATAGGGAGCAGCAGCAAAGATAGATGGCTGTAGAGTGACAGTTGGATCATCCTTGTATGAGGGATGATATACCTGAGGGCTGAAATATATGCAGAGCTGAGAGGGCTGAGCTATCTGTAGAGCTATTCTCCTAACCAAGCCAGCACTGCCTTCAGGGCTTGCAGGTTTTCTTTGCTGTAGTCCTATAGTCCAATGAAATTCCGCTGATGAAAATCCATGCTGTCACACTTCATTAGAGGATGGCCAGAGACAGTTACAAGGAGAAAAAGCTAGGCTGATTGTAAATCCCTTATTTCCTTCAGAAAGAAGACTAGAAATCTTCCCACTACACACAGACTGGCTGTGAACAGCTCTGAGATGTGTGAGAGGAGAATGGTGGCCTATGAAGTCAAACAAGAGCAGGATGCTGAGAGCTGCTAAGATATAGAGCCTTTTCTCATGAGCAGCTCCGCTTGAATTTCACGGATTTTAATGATTTTTCTTTTCAGTCTTCAGTCATCATAGAATCATAAAGGTTGGAAAAGAGCTCTAAGATCCTCAAGTTCAACCATCAACTCAACACTACCATGACCACTAAACCATGTCCCTAAGTGCCATGTCTACATGTTTTTTGAACACCTGAATGTTGAATCCACCACTTCTCTGGACTGCCTGTTCCAATGCTTGACCACTCTTTCAATAAATCAATTTTTTCCTAATATCCAATCTAAACCTCTTCTGGTGCAACTTGAGCCCATTTCCTCTCCTCCTATCACTAATTACTTGGGAGAAACAACCAACACCCACTTCACTACAACTGCCTTTCAAGTAGTTGTAGAGAGCAATAAGGTCCCCCCTCAGCCTTCTCTCAACTAAACAGTCCCAGTTCCCTCAGATGTTCCTCTTAAGACATGTTCTCCAGACCTCTCACCAACTTGGTTGCTCTTCTCTGGACCCACTCCAGCACCTCAATATCTCTCTTACACTGCGGCTCTCAAAACTGAACACAGTGCTCAAGCTGCAGCCTCACCAGCACCGAGTACAGGGGCACAATCACTTCCCTACTTCTGTTGGACACGTTGTTTTTCATACAGGCCATTATCTTCTCCTTTGAGGTTATTATGGCCATGGCTGCTTGTTTCCCCTTTCTCAGCCCATGTGACTATGTCCCGGGGAAGCACTAAGCCAAGAACTTGCACAAACCCAACAGTGTACTTGTGGTGTTGCTGGCTCTGGGCTGTCAGAGGCCCTCTGCAAGACCATGGTCCATGTCTTCTCTGGAAAAAGTACCACCAATGCCTTGAATTTGAAGTGAGATGTTGTATTTCTGTACATCACAGAAACAGGAATTGGAAGTTTAGTTGAGTGGCAGGTTGCAAATTACCACACTTTCCAACTATTATTCCTCTGGCCTTGTTCTGAAGCCAAGGAGGAACTGATCTGAAGAGATTTCTCTTCTTGCTTGCCTGAGGCTCTGATTCCTATTTAAAAACACTTTTTCAAATTTTTTTTGAGAAACAATACCTCCAAATAAAGTAGTAGAGAATATATAATGAAATATGAGAGGATCATATCATCCATCATATTGTCAAGTTCCCAGTTCACCTCCTGGCCTCAGATTCCCTTTGTTCCTCCTCCATCCTCCCACCAGTCTCCCTGTTTGTTCTTTTTCCTTTCAGCTGCCCACTCACACATTCATTTTAGCTTTCCTTCTCTCTTTTAATTCTGCATCTATTCCTTGAATTTACTATAGCTTGACATTCTGCTTCACGAGTCACCACTGGGGATAGAGTCTGAAGTAGATCAAATCATACAACTAGTTCTTAGAGCTCTCTAAAACTAATTTGAATCCATGCTCTTTTTTCTCCTGATAAACTTTTGTGGATTCTTTCCTTCACACATTCCCCACAAAAGATGATGAATTAAATACAGTATGTGGCTCATGTGGCGATAACTGTATGCCTGGGATGGAGGAGGCCCACAAATTTTTTACTTTTCCCTCTGTGTGGATGCTAAGCTAACATACCACAGAAAGCCTGAGTCATATCTCCTTCCACTAATCATAAAGTTTTCTCTAATCCTTTTTTGTTTCCACAATTAATTTAACTTTATGACCCACAGTGAGGAAATTCAGTAGTACCAAACTGAGTAAGCATCCCCACTTACATCTTTCCTGGGAAAATGTTGCATGACAGCAACACTGAATCCCTAGCATTTCTCTGGCCAAAAGTTACTTTTCCCCAGCTTTTCTTCCATTATGATTTATTGAACTTGTTTTCTCTAATGTAGTAGGAATAATGCTGGTGCTTAGAGGAATGCATGCTCACCAAATAACAACTAAATTCTTCATACAACTTCACTTTACTTTGATGTCTAACCACCTCCAGAAATTGTTCCTAAGCTTGTATATGCTACTAAGGACAGTAGTCTTTAAATAACTTTGTGCTATAGTGGTGTGAGGTGATTAGGTTGGCAAGGATTTCTGTTGTGGTGTCATCATAATTTTCATTAGTACAGTGAATTATGACAGCTTGTTCTCTGCTCAAATTGATGTGATTACTACTCTGAAACTCTGGCACATCTCACTAACACCTGACATCTGGAATAGAAAGGTGGGAGGCAAAGCAAGCTTTCAAAGTTGCTGCATGATACACACTGATAGTCTCCTCATTTGTTCCAGCAGCTGCTGAAGCCAAGGGTAATGGCCTTTGTTGGTCAGCAGAGCTAATGCAGTTCTTACAATGATGAAACAGCTCTTGTGAGTAGTGATGGAAAATACCATCAGCACAACTTGTTGTGCTAAACAGGAAACGACCAGAATTAGCAGCACATCCATATTTAAACTAAGGTAACATGTCAGAAGCAGATGGATGAGTTGGAGAATTGTTTTAGAAAGAACAGAAAGCATGTATCAAGCATACATCAAATTGAAGGCCCATATCAGAACAGAAATGACTGTTGTAGTTTGTTAAATGGAATATTATTCTACCAGCAAAACTGTAAAAGGATGAATTTCTAGCTCATCTAGCAAAGGATAAACTCTAGTCCTTGAATGATTGCGATCTCTGACAGGCTGGTACTGACCAGGGGACAATGGTTCTGCAGGAGCTGTGCAGACAAAGAGCCCAGTGCAGCACACCTCTGCTTTGTGCCTAGCTGCAAAGGGGAGATGATATACCTGCTCTTCTCTGGTATTGGTACAGCTAAGTTGGGAATGAAGGGGAACAGCCACCACCTCATCCTTGTTCTCCTCTTAGGGGAAGCCAGTGACACTGTTGGATTGGTTTTCATGCTGTAGCTGCTTGTAGGAGTCCCTCAGTGTGGGATGGCAGCAAGGACTGCCCGGTGAGGCCAGAGACAACCGCACTGGCCTGGCCACAGCCCTGGTCATGACCCTCGACAGCCTGCAGTTCCCTGGTATGCGTCCAAAGCGCTGATAAAGAATGATGCTGCCAGCCTGTCTTGCTTCATACCTGGCATGAGGCAAGTTCACAATGGAAGTGCGTTTTCTTTGCATTACAAGAGAAGTTCCTTTTCTACAACATTAAGGCTCTCACCAGCAGCTCAAATCTCAGAGTGTTGCAATGTTTTTCTGTGCAGACAAATATATTCCAGTACTCGTCACTGGTGATGAATCTTTTCACAGTGATCTTTTTCCCTGCGGAGTCAGCAAGCCCCATGTGCTGCTAGTACTATGAGTGTCCAACAGGAAAATCTAATTTGCACTTCCACCATTAAGCTTCTATTTCCAGCCCTGAAAATTATGCTGGGTGACATTAGGCAGCCAGGCTCCATAAAACAGTGTAGACAAGACTGCCAGATCACTGCCTTGGCAGAATAAACTGCTCTGACACTGAGGAAACTACTGTGTAGGTAAAATCGAGTCCTGACCCAGCCAGGGGCGCACGTGAGTGTGAAACACCAGCGCAGGCCTGGGGACCCCTGTCACACAGGGACTTGGCCAACACCGAGCATCTTCAAGCAAAACCAAAGCACCTTCACACAACCTTTTTTCAGGAACTGCAACTGTATGAAGCAAAATCCCAAAAATTCTAGTGGTGTGGTTCCCTCGCAGAAGGTATCTTAGGCTGCTTGTAACAACCATGCCTTTGTCAGGATGTGGTACAGACACTGAGGAGGCTGCAAGGGGTCCTGGCAGTGCATCCAGCTCTTTGCAAAGTTTATGTGTGTTATCTACTATAGGCAAACAAAGAAGGAGTAAAAAGATTTGTGAAATATTGCCTAAGATTTTAGTTAAGTTGCTTAGTAACTATCAGCATGTATAAAGGAAGAGATAAATATGTACATGACATCTAGGGCAAGACGACCATCCTTGAGGTTGTCTGAAACGATTAGTTAAGGAACTTCTTATCAAGTGTTGGCCGTCATTGAAGAAAAAACATCCTAGAAAATCCATAGGTGCTTAGAGGTTCTTTTTTTAATGTAATTTTGAATAGTCAGCTAAACAATGATTAGTACTATCCTTAAGTGAACTAGACTCGTTATACACTAAAAGTCACAGCCACAGGGCAAGAGATCCCAGCCCAGGTGAAACCCCTTCCTCACAGAGCACACATAGTATGAACAAGTGTTGTGTAACCATATGCAAATTACTAACCAATCAGTGTCGATGGGAAGTTCTTGGAAACTTACCAGTTGGTAACTTTGTTCCTGAAAGAAGCTCTGTTAAGTGCCGAGGTGTGCCAGCTCTGTGGGAAAACACCTAGCACCCAAGCTTGTGCAACTTTGTAATAAAACGGTACCTCATCTCAGTGTGTGAGATTGGCTCATTGAACACTGGGTACTTAGTAAAAAACACATGTGACTTTCACAGCTCTGCATCCAATTTTTTTTAAGATAGAGTGAGGTCTTGTGGCTGTTGTTATTAGAGATATTTTCTGTACAGTTATGTATTAAACTTTAAAGAAAGTAACCAATACGCATTAATCACTAGCATATTTCTTACTACTGCACCAGCCAAGGATTACTTCAATACTTATTTTAATGGATTGCTCAGCTATGAACGATTTTAAGGTTAAAGGTCTTGCAAGACTCCTTTTATAAGCTTTCTGAAATCTAATCCATCACTAATTTCCATATGTCTTGCACAGCACTAGGCTAATGTAATGCATCACCACATAAACCCCTCTCTGATAAAATTATCCTGGGTATTACAAAAATTCAAAGCATTGTTCTTAGCTGCATTTGCCTTTTACAGATATCTCAGTTGAGCCCAATGTGTTCAAAGGTTTTTATACTTAATAATAACTGGAATAGGAAGTATAAGATGACACCTGGTAGCTTAGATTTTCCATGTCAGCAAATGTCACAGACAGAACTGGCTTTTTTAGTGACAGCTCTTAATAGAGAACAACTAACTTCCTACTCTTGTGTCATGAGACTCAAATTTTGGTCCAAGTTCCAGTGTTTTTCATCCCACAAGCCAACCTGCTTTCTCTAACATGTTGTAAAACACTGACATGACTCCTTTGCTCTTTCATCATTGATTTCTCCAAATAATTTAGGTGTTCTCTGCTACCCAGGATGTATAACCACCAGTCTAAGCATCAACAATACTCTGCTTCTGATAGTTGCCTTGTTGGTTATCTACCCATGATCTCCCACAGAAGAAATATGGACTGGTGTAATCCATCTAATTCTGGTACACGCAACCATACTCTCAGATAAGACCAGGCAGCTTTTTGTCTTTATCCTTCAGTTATAAGAAATATCCTATAAAGGTGGGAGAAGGGCAACATGCAAAGCCAGGCCGAATCTACCATGGTGTATGTTACAGGGAAAGCTTGTGGCCAGGTGCAGAGTATAAGGAAGCAAACAAAAATTTAATTTTTCCGAGAAGTGCAAGGAAAGATTGAAAATACAGGCCTGTTAGCACCTCACAAAGTCAACACAACACCTGACATAGTATAGAGGAGGAGATAAACAAACTGGAAAGGATGTTTTGTTAGTACATTGGCAAAAAGTACAGTAATGGAGAAAGTCTTATATGTGAAGTCATATGCAATGATTGTGGCAAGAGAAATTGTTATATCAAAGCTTGTGGACAAGAAAAGACAAGAAAAAATACACACCACATGAAGTGAACAGTGATTCAGGCAAGGAGATTGCAAGTATCTGACAGTACCCCTGCAAAACAACAAAACCAAATTGTGTAAATTGAGCTGTCTTCAGGTGCAAGAACCAGCCCCACAGCCCCCTCAGAAGCTGGATACTGAGGAGGAGCTGCAGGAGGTTACTGGCAGGGAGCTTGACTGGCTTACCCAGGAATAAGTAAGTTGGATAGTCTGTAATGCAGCTGTACCACATCTGTCCTATGCCAAAGCTGGTTGTAATGCAAATCTGAGCCAGCAGTTTGGAATTAAAAGTGACTGCAGAAAGCAAAGGCAGACATGTATTTACAGAGAAACCAAAGACCTCAGAAGCCATCCTCTAAGAGATTTGTTGTTTTAACCTAATACACCTATCACCTTAAAATCCTTGAATACCATCACCAGTACTGCTGCTCTTGTACATGAAAGGAATACAAAATTCACCTTTGGCTGGGTATCACCTTTTCAAGACTGCTTGATGCTTCTGGATGCTAAGGTATTTCAGGTATTTCTGAAACTATGAGCTGCCCAGGCAGCTGAGCACTTGCCCTCACCAACAGCAAAGGTGGTTACTTTCTGAAAACAAGCTTCATTATGGCTTGCAATGGGGAGGACTATCCCCATGGGATTATTTTATGCAAGTCCCATGACAATTCTTAAAATGGCAAGCTGTCAGTCACATTTCCCAAGCCAATACGTTCCCAATAGGAAGTGCTTGTTTTATTACAGGTTTCCATCAAAGAGAAGAGTTGCGGCACATTATTAAACTAATACTGCTGAGATTGATACGACTAGAATAGCTATTCATGCCTCACGGCAATGAATTATTTATGCTAAGCCCACTTCCATCCCTCCCCTGTACTGCCTCATCTGTGCTGATATTTCTTTGTGAATATTTAAGGTAATGTCTACTCTCATCCCTTGTTCAAAATCAAGCACAAGCATGCTACAGTGCAAGATGTTGCTATTCAACACAGAGCATACCATCATGCAATTTGAATGGATACGGCACCAGTTTATTTCTAAAGAGTTAATACTTCCAAGGCTGCTTTGAGGTGTGGGTTGTATAACTCTCACCTTTAAAACTTGCCTTTAAAACTTCACCTGGAAAGTGCATACAAATATTTGGAGCCCTGCTACTGCCTTTCCTTATTTAAGTATAGGAATGTTTGATGGGGCAGAAGTTAAGTGGTGGTGACATCATCAAATGCGAAGGGCACCTGGTTGGCTCAGCCTCCGGTGGGAGATTCACCATCCCAGTGCATGAGTGTGAGCACTGGCTGAGCATTTCAGAGAGCTTCCCTCAGTCCAAGGGTCTGCTTGGGAGTTTGTCTTTCTCAGAAGGGCAGCTCTGCTGCTGATATGCCAGCACAGCTGTCTGTGTGTTAGCCAAATAAATGACAGCAGAGCTCATTCTTCCACAAATGTGCTGACCTTATGTGACAGAGTTGGTAGTGAAAGACATTTTAAGACATTCCTGAATGGGGACACCAGATTATTTGTTCATTTATTGAAACGACACCTCATTGCCTGCAGGGGCATGTATTACACCACTGACAAACCTTCTCAAGCAATACATATACATAGCAAATTCTGCGCAACCATATTTGTGTGTTCTTCTCATTGTGATCTCTTGGACATAGTCCTGTCTTATGATCTGGCTGTCAAAAACACAATAATCTGCAGGGTTTGTGCTGCAGAGCTACTGGGAGATGCACATGATGTAGGAGTGATGGGGGCTCTAGGGTTATTAACAGCACCTGCTTTTGTCACGCAGCTTCTTAGCAGAGCACCGCCCATGCAAAAGCAAGCTCTATCCTGCTTCTGCACACCCTGGGTGAGGCATTGGAAATAACTGAGTTGTAAAATAAGGACAGACTTGAGGCAACGGGGCTGTCATGCTCACAAGACACTATGTCCTGCCACATCCCCCCTCCCTCTGCTTCATGTACCTGAACCCTCCCATGGGAGTGCCACATCCCTTGGGCTGAACCATGGCTCTGCTCCCTCCTTGGCCATGGAGACTTTGCCAGAGCTGTGTGGAAATGGGATTGCCCCAGGATGCTCCTAAGACCAGCAAGAAGGATGCTGAACACCCTCCAACTCCCCTCTGCACATCACGCCTGCTTTGTCCTCATCCTCCACCCTCCAATATCACCCTGGCACTAGGCTCACCTTTACCAGGACACATGCCAGTGAAAGAGAGCAGGTTCTGCCAGCTTTCCAAACTCCTTGCATGTTTTGGGTACTATAAGGAAATACCAACATTTAGGCAAAATACTATAGGCATGTGTGTCCCTGACTCCATTTTCTTACCACAGCTGAAAGGTAGATGGGAGCCCAGCTCCTTCCTCCTGGCTTGCTTTTCCCTTCCTGTGAGTGGAAACTGGGGTGTCATGGGGACATTTGTTTTGGAGGGAGCTGCTCCTCTCCATCTCCCCATGCTTCCTTGGTTCATTTGATGCAGTAGCTCTTGCTTAGAGAGTGCTCCCTGCATTTGAAAAGCTCTCCCTGTTTGTAACTACCTGGAAACACCACTGTGAGTAGCTTTTCCCAATTACACAAATTACACCAGCCCATTGCAAGATTTAGAGAGTTTTCATCACCTCTGCTAGTATTAGAGCAAAACCACATGAGTCTCAGCTGCAGGCAAAATTACCCAGCCACTGCCCTTGGGCCATGCTGAGATGAAGACAGGAACTGTACATGTGACAGCCATGCTGAGACCGGGAACATCCTTATGTGTCACTATTACCATGGGCTCCAGCTGTAACATTACTGTCTGCTCAGAACATCCTTTAAATAAAATCTGTGTATTGTTTACTATTTTTACATCTGGGGACTCTCCCAGAAAAGCTTCCGTTATGCCTTTGGTAGAAAAGAAATACTGTAATCCTAAGATTATTAATAATGTAAACATCTTGGTTGTGCAGCTCCATGAATATTCACTCATATGAAGTTGGGTTTTTGTTACATTTAGCTCCTGATCAAAGTGTTGAACAAAGCAGACATTCTCCAGGATATTTCATATGTCACCTGCAACTTTGCTCTAGTTGCAAATATTCATTTCAGTGTATATGAGAAATATACATACATAGCTTCAAAACAAAAGTTATGGGGATTTTGAGGTTATAGAGTCAAATTATGTTTGTAGAAGCAGCTGGAAAACGCTCTGGTGGTTGGTCTCAGTTTGTCCCCCTTTTAAGGGAAAATGGTGAAGTAAGTGCAGCCAGTTTGAACCTGCAGAGAATCTAACAAGGTGTTGGTGTTCAACGGTAGAATTTGCAAACCAGTGAGCAGTGATATAGTGAACCTTCGGAACAAGAAAGAAACTTCTTCACCCAAACAGTGATCAGATAATCTCCCTTCACGTCTTCAGCATGATTAATTCACAGCACAATCTGCAAATCCTTTGTGCTGCTTTGCTGGCATGAAGAGCCACCAAGTGATGAAGAGCTTTGGGAGAAACCAAGCAAGGTGTGCTGAGCCTTTTGGGTCCTCTCTCTGTTGTTCACCAGTCCCTGGGTAGCAGCAAAGCTGGGCACCACAGACCCCAGCTCTTCTCCAGCTCAGCCTTTACTCCTCCCCTGCGGC
Source organism: Brachypteracias leptosomus (assembly GCA_013401335.1). Lineage (NCBI taxonomy): Eukaryota > Metazoa > Chordata > Aves > Coraciiformes > Brachypteraciidae > Brachypteracias > Brachypteracias leptosomus. The sequence goes on from VYZX01018447.1 coordinate 270,941, forward strand.
ATACAGCAAGTGAGAGCTAGAGTCAAAGCAAATTACAGAATGTTAGGGATTGGAAGGGAGCTCGAAAGATCATCTAGACTAATCCCCCCGTCGGAGCAGGATCACCTAGATCGAGTCACACAGGAACGCATCCAGGTGTGTTTTAAACGTCTCCAGAGAAGGAGACACCACAACCTCCCTGGGCAGCCTGTTCCAGTGTCTGTCACCCTCATTGTGAAGAAGTTTTTTCTCATATTTATATGGAACCTCCTATGTTCCAGCTTACACCCATTGCCCCTTGTCCTATCATTGGCCATAGCTGAGAAGAGCCTGGCTCCATCCTCCTGACACTCACCCTTTACATATTTATGAACATTAATAAGGTCACCCCTCAGTCTCCTTTTCTCCAAACTAAAGAGACCCAGCTCCCTCAGCCTTTCCTCATAAGGGAGATGTTCCACTCCCTTAATCATCTTTGTGGCTCTGCGCTGGACTCTCTCAAGCAGTTCCGTGTCCTTCTTGAACTGAGGGGCCCAGAACTGGACACAATATTCCAGATGTGGTCTCACCAGGACAGAGTAGAGGGCCAGGAGAACCTCTCTCGACCTACTAACCACACCCCTTCTAATACACCCCAGGATGCCATTGGCCTTCTTGGCCACAAGGGCACATTGCTGGCTCATGCTCATCCTGCTGTCCACCAGAACCCCCAGGTCCCTCTCTCCTACGCTGCTCTCCAACAGCTCAGTCCCCAACCTATACTGGTACCTGGGGTTGTTCTTGCCCAGATACAAGACTCTACACTTGCCCTTGTTATACTTCATTAAATTTCTCNGGCAAACTCCTCCTTTGTCCTGACTTCCTCTGGGGCCTCAAGGATCTGGGGCTCCTCAGGACAGCCTCCAGCAGTATAGACAGAGACAAAGAAGGCATTCAGTGACTCCGCCTTCTCTGTATCCTCTGTCACCAGGGCACCCGCCTCATTCAACAGTGGGCCTACATTGCCTCTAGTGTTAGTTTTATCTGCAATGTATTTGAAGAAGCCCTTTCTGTTGTCCTTGACCTCTCTTGCAAGGTTGAATTCCAAAGAGACCTTGGCTTTCCTAGTTGCGGACCTACATCCTCTGACTAGAGTCTTATAATCATTCCAAGTGGCCATCCCCTCCTTCCTTCCTCTTCTTCCTCTTGAGTTTGCCCAGCAGTTCCCTGTTTAACCATGCAGGTCTTCTGGCTCCCTTTCCTGACTTCCTACCTGTTGTGATGTTCTGATCTTGAACTTGAAAGAAGTGGTCCTTGAATGCTAATCAACTATCTTGGGCCCCTTTACCTTCTAGTGCCTTGTCCCATGGGATTTCCCCTAGCAATTGCTTGAAAAGGCCAAAGTTGGCCCTACTGAAGTCCAGGGTTGTGATTCTGCTTGGCATTCTGTTCCTGCCACATGAGATCCTGCACTCCACCATCTCATGGTTGCTGCAACCAAGGCTGCCCTCAACCTACACTGCTTCAACCAGACCCTCCTTGTTAGTGGGAAGAAGATCCAGCAGCACTTCTCTCCTAGTTGGCTCATCCACCATTTGCATCAGGAATTTATCATCAATTCACTGGAGGAACCTCCTGGATGCGTTAGCACAGTCCGTTGGCAGCTTGTTCTCTCTATTACAACTGAGATGTTTGAAAAATATACCTGTTTTTGTTCACTGGACTGTTGGCAACAAAGCAGTGAATCTAGGGGAGCATCATATAGAGAAAAGTGACAGACTAAATGTTATTTTCATTACAGTCACATTAATGTGATTAAAGAAAGTGGTCACACTGCAAGAGGTGTTTTCTATCCTCTCTCAGTTCTTCATTACTGGAAACATTAATCCAAAGACAAACCTACCCCTCCTTCCCAAAATTGTACTTGCATTTTTCATTATCTTTCCCTGCTGCGGTCTGTGAGCCTTCAGCTTGATGGCTTGTTTCAGATGATTTTTTAAACATCATCAGATGGTCACCATGGATAGCTAATAGCTATGGATATATTTTCCGTGCATAGGTTTCCCAGCACAGGGACTGCCTTCCTCAGTACACACCACCTAAATACAGAAATCTTCACTTATAAGACAGTCTCATGACATTTCCAAGACAGAGCAGCTTTTGAGCACTGTTCTGTGCAGTCATGCACCATGCTTCACATCTCTAAAGCATCTGGAAAATGGGCAGAGGGTCTCCCCCTTTCAGGAAAGGGAGAAGAAATCCTCAAATTCTGAAGGACAGAAAGACAAGGGCAAATGGTGCCCAGGGAAATAATGACCCAAACTTAGGAAGCAAGAACCTTGAAGGAAATGGAAAATTAAGCCTGGATAATTTTCCAATTCATTAACTGCTGAAATGAAGCAAATTCCACATCTGGACCTGGCTTCACTAAATTGCAGGTTTGAGTCACATTGACATCCTACCGTTTAAGCCCATCTCTCTCTAACCAGACTAGGAAGTCTGTCCCTTAGAAAGGCAGTCACTCAGCAATGCTGTCCCATTGCAGTCATTTCCATCAAGCAGCTCCAAGTTGCCCAACCAGGAATTACTACCAGCCTTTTGAATGCAATTCTGCTCTTCAAAGTCACAGCAGCCCACATTAACTCATGCTCTGAAATCCTGGAGGTAAAACAAGCATCATCTGCCTTCACAGAGCTAACAGAGCTTGGAAATGTCGCTACTCCCGCTCTTCAATCCCACTGATGCGGTCTGGGAATGCTGTGCTGTGACAGTGCTGGGCAATGAGGAACAAACCCAGGAACCCAGACTGCAACAGGACAGTTGGCTGTTAAACTGTGCAGCGCATAGTTGCCTCCATGATTTCTGACAACTCAAAAAGCTTGTGACCAGGAGGGTCAAACAGAAAGAAATAATAGATACACACATTTAGTTACCCTCAGACCATATTTAGACACCTACATACATTGCCCACTTTCCAGCTGGGAAAGATAGGATTTTAGTTGCAAAGAACTGAGATCAAGCTTAGCAGGATGCCCACACATTTCAGCATCCCACTCACTTAATACCCATGATTATTACAACATAGCAACTAGTCTGTAATTAGTACAGACGTTGCCAGAGCTGCCTTTGTATTACTTATGAGTCACGCTACTGAAATATTCTTTATTCAAGCCTTTTTCATTTCAGTGCCAGCCATTGCCATGTTGCAGACTATGTAGGACTTTGTCAGGCTTGTCAAAGCAAAGTGCTTTCTGATAGGGATCTTCATATTTAATCTGACAAAGAGTTACTTTACAAAAGAGTGAGATCAAAAAGGTTTATCTCCGCAGAAAAGAATAAAAAAACCCCACACTTAAATCTGTCTCAAAGTAAGAGATTTTCTCCTTGTTGCTTCTCCAGGCACACATCTACAGTTAGAAGAACCACTTTCAAACTTGGCTAAAATTGTTCTGCCAGTTAATTAAATGCTTGTATTTTAATGCCTTTCTAGTTAACTAGTGAGGAAAAAGACTCATGAAAAACTGAAAATTAATATGAAACTTTTTTTTTTAATCTTTAATATAATATATGGAACAGAAAGGGGGAAATGTAGCTGAAATGTAATATGACAAGTGAAAATCAGAAAATTCCTTTCGGCGGTTTCTGTTCTAGGCCACTAGTATATACTAAGATTTATTTTTTTTATTTACTGCATTATTAAATCACTGGGTTGGAAAGTCCTTGGGTCTTTTCAAGCCATTGTCTGATTGATTTCTTATTCCTAAAGCATACTTAATATAGGATTGTCATTAGACCCGATGATAATGATCCCTCGATTCCCCTCAGCACTGGGCCGATTGTCTACATGTTCTTGCTGTTGAAGAGGAACACTGGCAGATTAATTCAGGCCCCAAGATCAGGTTTGTAAATAAATTAGTAGATTAATAAATAAATCTGGCATCATCAGAAAAGTTCCTACTTAAAAGCACAGTAGAAAACGAGAGCTTTGTCTTGCTGTTTCCAAACTTGGATGCAGGGAGCAAGCAGGGACCGCAGCATGGCAGGAGAGCATCCTGCTGCACAGCAGGGCCCTGGGGGGCTGAACTACGCTGGTTCAAAGGCCGTGCATTTTAGTGCTTTAGATTCACCCAGTATTTCTTACTGCTGCAACTCAAGCTGCACACAAAGGTGTCTCCCCTGAGCCTAATATTTTTCATGAATGGTGTTTTTCTATTTCATTAATTTCATAATATCGTCGTGTTTTGCATTTCTAAAATCTTTTAAATTTTTTCTTGAATTCACCATTCTTTTCAGATTTAGCTGTATACCTTAAAGAGTTTTACCACAAAGTGGAATTCATTGCTTTGTATTTTGGAAAATACAATCTCAAATGTGTCTGCTTCTCAAGTCAAAAGAGTAGCTTCAATTTACTTCTGAAGTTTCTTGAATCCCTTTTCAATAAGCATACAACCTTGGCCCTGCAAACAGAAATCTCTACACTCTCTTGTTTAGTACATCTAACGGTTTAATGTCTTAAGACTTTACTCTTCTACTCCTCTTCTATACTCTTTTTTCTCCTTGCTAATTTACTTTTCATTTCCCCTTAGCCTTTGGAAACCTGCTGTATCTATGATTCAAAGAGCAACTACTCTCCCTCCCAGATCTACACCAGAGCTGGAGCATTTTTTCTGAGCCATGCAAGCTCTGGAGAATGGAAAAGGTCAACGATGGTACCTGTTAGTGCAATATTGGACCAATGTAACAAGATTACTGATGCTGGTTATGCCTGAGACAGGCCTGTAACATATTATCTGTGTCAGAAGAAATCAAACTGCAGTCAAGAATAATCTTTGAACTATTCAATTATCAATCTAATTATTTCCCAATTAGAAAGGACATTAGAAATGCTGTACAGAATGCTATCAAGAAGACAGAAAGAAAACTACCAAAGCATTAATCTAGAAATAAAATAAAATTTCTATTTTTAAGCTGCATCAATTTTGTTTTTCCTCTTGTGTCATTTATCTTCTTTCTTTCAATAAAATCCCTGGGTACATCCATTTCTAAAAGCACAAAAGCTCAGCACTAGAATGTACTTACTGCCATTCAGAAGAAACTAAACTCGGTGGCCTAATTTCCTGACAGCACCACAGACCTGGAGAAACACATCCACATCTGTATGGAGAATGGCATCAGCTCCCTGATCAAAACCCAGGGTCTGTGGCTTGCCAAGGAGCTGAAGAAAGTGGGATCTATGCTGCACAGAAACAGATAGATGTGGATGGCTTGCCCCAGCTAGAAGACCCCAAATTCATGTCACACAGGCTACCAAGCCTGACATCTTGCAGCATGGATTGATCAGGTTGAGGGTCTTGTTTCTGACCTCACTCCCATGCTTGGACCAGCCTGCACATAGGGAGGGTCTCTTCACTGCTGGGAATGTACTGCTGCATCAGTACATCAAGGAGGGACAGGGATGAACCACCAAACAGGTAGCCAAAAAGTACTGCTTTTACCCACCTTCTTTCTTCTCCCTTTTGCAAGTGCAGAAAAGTACTAAAAGCACATGTGCCTAGTTAAAGACTCAGGGGTCAGCTTAGGACATCATTTGACTTGATCAAAGAGAGAGAGGTAACTAAAAGTTTCAGCTGCAGGAAAGATTGCAGCTGTTGTTTCCAAATCATGGATGAAGGATTTTAAAATACTGGAAAATAATACAAAACAACCTCTGGGAGCCAGAATAAGCTTCTCTATAACACTAGCAGGCACTAAATTGTAAATTTCTTCATTAACTCATCTTGCTACAGAAGAAATGGTGTTTCAGAGGGAATTGAGAAATCATTTCTTCCACATGAAAAAATTGTGCACTTAATTTATTGCAGTAAACCAGCTTTCTGAATGCTGAGAAGCTCTGTGTTAGCCAGATGATGAAACAGCATCTTCCCTAACTCCTTTTTCTCCATCTACCTAGTAAAATATTTCCATTTCAGTGATGAGATGTAAAGCTCAGTGGAGAAATTCAGAGAAGAAATGCCCAGTTTTCTAACCAGGGCTTCAGAGTGATACAGCTGATATTGCCACATTCAGCCAAAAGAAAATGATGGAGAATTCTTTTACAAGACCTGTTACAATGAATAAATGCATTAAGAGCTTTTTGGAGGAGCACATAGCACACAAGCTGGATATCAAAATAACATAAGAGACTTATAGATACAGAGATACTTCTCTTTCATTACCCCAACTATTAGGTTTGTCTTGTATCTAAAACCAAGATTGACAATGGAAGGATTTACAGACTCATAAGTCTGAAATCTGAGTTCCTTTTCCATAGCTTTCCAGGTATTCAGAATAAGAAAGTAATGGGAAACCACAGTCTCATAGTTATGCCTAATGTTGGTTCTGTGCATAGATAGCACCTATCCCATTGAAACTGCCTCCAATAACACACATAGAATATGCAGCCTGCATAGAATAGGGGACAGTGAGGTCAGATTGAACTCGCTCAGTACAATTCTGGTGACACACAAGAGATATTAAGGACCCTGGTCTTTGTTCTTTAAACAGCGGTCCAGATACTGGGCTTTGACCCACTTTGTTTCATGTAGAAGATGCCTTTTTTAACAAATTCAGACCGAAATATTATTAAAGACTTTTTCCAGCTGCTCCTTCCTTTTCCCCTCCCTCCGAATACTCAGTTCCCATATATTACAACCAACACCTTACTGCATATAAAAAAACATTCTTGATTTTGAGGTGAAATCAGGAGAGTTTTAATTGCTCAGTCTGGAAGACCCCAGCCCCATCTGCAACACAAATGTGTTCAAGCATTCAGTCACTGGATTAAGCCCATGGGTCAATGGATGGAACCAATGTTCAGATTGAGGATGCTTGGAATAACCAGGTCACTGAGCCCAGAAATACATATGGTCAGTGATATCTGGTGGTGGCTTTTCCCCACAGATTTGTTACTGCAGTGTTTTTACTGCAGGCCTCTCCCCTGCATGAAGTGCAGTGTTCAGTGTGCAGTTGTCCCTCTGCTGTTGCACTGTGTGCAAGGGATCTGCAGACAAAAATTATCAGGCATAAATTAGCTACTGTGCCAAGGCTTTGAGAGCTGAGAAAATGGATGACTGCAGAGCATATTTCTTTTTCTTGCAATATTTTGGCAGAGGTCAGAGCACAGAAAAGGCACCATTCCCAACAATGATCAGAAGGGGTAACTGTTATCCACTGTTTATTCCTCATGGTTAACACAATATTTTGGGCTTAGTCAAAGAGTGGCAAGCTCTCTTGGCATGTTTAAATTTTCTCCATAGTGCATGTAAGACATGGGATTGGAGAACCAGCACTTACAAATGTTCACATATTAAAGATACAATACAGAGGAGCAGTGAATATTAATGTGAGGAAACCCTGATTGAATCCCTTTCTCTTTTGGGGGAGCTTCCAAAGCCTTTCTCTGCTTTTCAATATTTTACCCTTCTGGGAGATGGTGTCTCAGTGAGGTGCCTTGTACAGTTCTCTGAAGGAGTGAACTTTATCCCTATAGGAAACTAGCCATAGGTATAAGACAAAGCAGGCAAACAGATTTGTAACTTCATTATCTGCTTTAGCAGCCACAAGTATCACGAGGAGAAATCATGGAGGGAGATGTATATATGTCTATAAATGGCCAAAAAACCATAAAGTCACCTTTGCCAGAACTTTTTGCTGTAATTAGCAAAATGTTGTTAAAAACTGGTTACCAAGCATACCCCTCTGGTCACTATTTAAAATTTCAAAACATCATCCTGGTTATACTCTGCACACTCTGCTTAGCAGCCATCTCAAAGGAGTCAGGATTTTCTCAGAAAGGAGAAATCAAAACATGCCAATTCATTTATAAGTGTGCTACAAGCTTTGCTGTAATCAAATTGCATCTACCCATCAGAGTTGCTTGAGTTACAGAAAGCACAAGATAGTGTCAGGGAAGTAAATATGCCCCTAGGAAAAAGTTACACAAGCGATCACGTTGGAAACAGCCAAGCAGCATGGATAATCAGAGTCCTCCTGAGATGTCAGCAGGTTGAGCAGGGACTCCCAGCCCAATGCTGGTACAGTTCAGCCACTTCTTGCCTTTTAAATGTTATCACAACAATTCCTGTAAGTTTCTAAACTGAAAAAATAATAAGCAATACATAGAAATTAATCATTGGCTTGTACTGGGAATGCAGCTAACCAAAATATAAAGGACCTTCACAGTGTCACAGAGACATTTTTGACATAGTAATGACTAGTGGAAAGGGTTTATGTTTGTCTCTGTTCTACTGCCAGCATAATCAGATCAGCACCGCTAATGAAGCATATTTCCATCTAGCTGAGTTTGAGCTTGCAAATGTTTGTGCAGCTCAAGTTGGGGCAGAAAGAAGAAAACAGTTATTACCCCCCAGTCTGCCCTTCAGGCTTCAGGAGAAGGATGACACCAACTTTTAGGAAATCTAGGTTCAAATCCTGATCAAGATCTGTAGAGGTACAGGTGAATGAGGTGAGCCCACTGCTGAGCCCTGCTCACCTGCCTTTGCTGAGCTTTGCCTCTGTAGAGAACAGCTGCTATAAAGCCCTGCCCAACTGTATTTGGAGGGGTAGGGTGTCTGTGTGACCAGTTCCACCTTCCTTGCTGTCGGTGGACTGGACCAGTCCTGTTTGGGCACTCTCCAAGTCACGTGCACTGGTTTAAATTGCCTGTGCATGAAAATCCCCGCAGAGATGTTTTTATTTTATTTTATTTCCCTAAACCACTGCTAAGACTGGTTTTATCAAGCACTTTTACTAGTATAATAAAATGCCATTATCTTTATGAAGGAAAGCCAGAAGCGCAGCAGACAAAGCTGTCCAGGAGAGCATTTAGCAACAGCACTGCAGATGCACTTAGAAGCAATCAATTTATGATAACAATGCTGACAAAGGAACATATAGGCCAATCTCCAAACTTGGTTTGGATACTGCATCTCCTGACACCTTTAATCCTCCTTCTCTCTGTTGTGTTTAGCTATGAATTCAGCCCATCACCAGGCTGAGGGCTATCCAGCAGACAGCAGCCACGCTTCCTCACCATGCACCAACAGTGAAGAGGAGGTGATGCTTCGGTGCATGTGCAGGGAGGCTCCTGCTGTGCTTTGCTCAGGGAACAGATTCATTTTCTGTCACTGGTAGTCCTGAGACAGTTTACTCTTGCCTCGATGTTGGGTTGGATGTCAATTTGTATGACTACAAAGACCAGCTTACTGCAGAAGAGCAGGTATCATCATGCTGATTTTCTTTAAGTGTTCCTAAGTGGCCTTTCATACAAAATACATATTACCTAGCCTGACGCTTCGCTGAAAAATACCTTTTCTAGCTTTTTTATTGCACAGCTGTAAATACACCACTTGGCATTGTACAGGTAGAGCCAGCTTAGAGATCTTTCCACCAGAGGTAGTTCATCTTGCAGAAAGTGGAATACTGACAAAATAAGTGTCTTTGAGGTAAGGTGTGGTGGACAACCAGTCTGACTCCATCACTTAAAGGAGGAACAGTCCCATAGAAATTCAGGTGTTTCAGAACAATCACACTACCTTGGCTCAGTTTTCTAGAATACCTATCTGCCCGTAGTTTTTATTAGACCTGAAGTTGGTAGCACGATGGACATGGAAGCTATTTGATGTATTGCTTTACGGCAGTGGTAAAATTAAAAATGACACAACAAATACTGTGTTTGTGAGTTATGGTGTTTAGACTCATTTTGAGTCAATTTACAAAAAACAACAGGCCACGCCACACGTTTGTGTTTTCACCTGGTGAGGGTTTCTAACACCAACCAAGAGGGTTTCTAACCAAGAGCTACCTCATGCACCCACCCTGACAGGACCACACTCAGCATCATTCCTCAGCAGCTGGGCAGTAGCTGACTGCGCTTTATGTTTTGTTTCCCCAAATACCTGGAAATCGAGTTGCTCGCAGAGAAACTTAAACACGACACTTTCAAATTACACTCTGTTCAAAGGAGCCCCAGGCTGCATGACACTTGCTGGGACCAAAATGCCACCAGGACATTCTAGTTCCATCTCCCTTCAGATTTTGCTACAGCTCTGTCACCCAAGATTTAACAAATGTGGTCCCTTGTGTGCGTCCCCTCTTTCCACGCTTGCTAGCCTGAAAGAACCCCTTAATATGTATTCATTGAACTAAGTCACCAGGCACCAACATCTTGGTAAAAACTGCAGCTGAGGCCTGGAAACAGGGAATCTTCAACACCATTAAGGGTATTTCATATGATTCATTGTCATTTCTAAAGATGAACCTAAGTTGACTATTTAGATGGGCAACATTACAGGGTCACACAGAGCATATAACCCTATGGTATCTGCCCCCTGACAATGTCACATTTATGAAGCCAAAGATTATTTTGCCTTTTGTGGTATCTTACACTAGTTCTAAGCACAAGAAGAAGAAGCAGAAAAATGCCTGTTTTGCACATCACTAGCTATTAGGCTATGTCTGGTTACATCACATCAGTTGACATATCATAAATCAATGTAAGCAGATAAAATGTGACACAAATGTCATATTGCATCAGATTTTAAAGGAGTTGGCAGCTTTTACACCATGGATGAAAAATAGCAAGTTCAACCATCATACCTGTAGGCTTTCCAGTTAAAGCAGTGCTAGCCACCAACTTCTATCCACCTTTTTGTATTCTAATGACACATTTCTAGCTTATGAAATGACCATTTTTACCCTCTGCTACGCTCCTATTCCTTCCCAAAAGACATACAAACACGATGAGGGCTAACCTTGACAAAGCATGCATCAGCAGGGAATTCATCTACTGAAAAATGGATGAAACAGAGCCTGTCTCAAATGAAACCACCAAAATCAATAGCAAACTTTCTATTGATTCAAACAGGAAATGGATCAAGGTCTCCATGCCTCTGTAAATATTTTTACTGCAGAACTAATTTCCCATTAGGAGGAAAAGCATAGGTTTTTTTGTAGGCCACGGGGAAAAGCACAGATCAAATTTTATGTGACAGGGCAGGCAGATTACAAAGGAGAGGCAGCACTTAGGTGCTAATACTATGTTTGGGTTTTCAATGTTTTTTTCATTTTCCACTCACACAGAAATTTTACACTGAGGAAAGAGCAAGCCTGATGTTTGCACCAGCAACAGGAGCATGCCTCATGTACATGCTCCTCCCAGTTACAGCTGGCAGAGAAAACATGGTACCTGGGCATCACAGAGCCCACTGGACACTAGCCCTCTCCTCACTCAGCTTCTGGAGCAGAAAACAGCTCTGGGACCTTTGGAGCTCCCCTACTCATGGTTTCTAAACTAGTCATTTCCAAGCCACATCACGTAGGAGATACAGACAAGCCTGATAGTCCTTTGGAGGAATTCCCCTTAGCTATGGCTGCAGCTTTTATCAATTACTTTCAGCAACCTGAGGGTATTCATCATGAAGGGCTTGGTAGAATTCTGCTTTTACAGCAGATTATTGTCATGAGTCTGGAAACTCTTGTGCCACACTAATAAGATAACACTCTGGTCACACAGTTGGTTAGTAACTTTTGTTACAAAGAGGTATCAAGTCAAAACTACAGAATTGCAACCTGACAAAGGAAAAAAACCAGCAAATGGCCAGGATCAGCATTGCCTGCAATCCTCATGTATCACCTCCTCACCAACACATCCACTACACACTGCAGCAGTGAGTTGCAGCAGCATGGGGAGGGCACCAACTGGCTGAGGGATTCTGCTCCCCAGAACACATCACCTGGATGGTTTTCTTACTTGCTGATTTTCCTCCTTTCATAATGTCTTGTATACATCATAAAAAATTCCTTTCTCTGTTTTGTAGGCTTTAGGATGAAGGAACAAGGACAGGCATCCTTGTAGGGAAGGAGATGTTGAGCAGGGAGCCGAAAGTGCTTGTCAGAGAGGGCAGGAATTAAAAGGACACTGTCCTGTTCATGTGGTTCTCTATAAACTTTCAGTAACCTCCTTTGCTTTGTGTCCATAATAATGCTTCAGAAGAGGAGTTGTGTTTAACATCCCCCTGCATACCAGATCTTTCTCTGCTCCTTTTGCTATGGATCTTCCCTTTCTAACTTGGTGAGGGCAAAGGCTCATTTCTTCAAGCAAGAAAAATCAAGCATTTTTATTCTAAAAGCTCTAATAGCTCCTCTCCTCAGCCCAGTTTTGGAGGAAGAGAGCACACGCGGGGAGATGCTGGGGGCAGAAGTGCAATTTGATAATTGTTGAAGTAATGTGCAACTAAGATTTTCAGTATATTTAAAAAGGTATGTGTGCTCTTCTCCAGGCTCCCCACAGTAGCTGCTGTCTAGGGCAGGCTGTACAGAAGAGAGACCATGTTTCTGAGGCCACTACTGCCCAGTGAGAGTTTGCCTTTTGTAAGGAAACTCTGATAAAGGGCAGTCGAACAAATCAGACATTTTCTCTGAAGTGAAAACATTTCTGGCTTACCCTCTTGATCCTTCAGGTTGTGTGCAAGAGTAGTGACTGCTGATGAACCCAAGCAAAGATATTAATTGGATAATGAATCCAGCAGTTTACCAGTAGACTATGATTCAAATTGCAAAATGATTCACCCTAGAATCTGTTTATAAGTAAAAAACATGTATCTTGAGGCTGGGAACCTTTTAGAAACACCTCAGTGACAGATTCTGCCTCACAGGTTTGATATGAATTTTGTGCACTGAATAAATATTGATGGGTGTAACACTTAGGATTGCAGACTTTATCTTCTTAGCAGGTACATTTCCAGATCTAGAGCTGTGCTGAGTACAGGGTCCCACCCATCCTGGTGTGTCACCCATGAGATGCAGTGTAGCCCTCAAGGTGTTATTTAGAACCATTAGACCTTGAAAGGGAAACATTAATTGAAAAGTATTCACAAATGTTGTGTACTTGAGCATCTCAGGGGAATTGTCCAATTAATATACTCTCAACCAAGGAGATTTGTGACCATTAAGAGCCTCTGATACGTTAAAGAAGCTACAGAGAAGATACACAAGCGAATAAGGACTTGTGTGATCACATTGTCCTCATCATGATGGGGAAACAAGCCACCTTGGTACTGCTGCTGTGCTTCCATATTCCTTATGGATCCCTGGAGATCTGTGTGATCAGGATGGAAGGGAGCAAAGAGAGCAGGATTTCAATGTGAGTGTTTATTTTTAGATCCTGATCTTCTGACCAGCTCTTCCAAGGAGTTCTGTGTCCATGGAGGCTCAGAGCCCATCTCCACCAGCCAGACGCATAATTTATAACTCCTTTTCTTCAATGTCAAACCTAACTGCACAAAGGACATACAATATTGAGAAAGACCCAATTTTACTGACACAAGACAGGAAAAAAAAATTAAAAATCTGTACATGTTTGCTTTGTTTTCTGGCTTCTGGTCAGCTCCTGTTTATTCCACTCATATATCCCAGTTCACCTCTAGATAACTTAGCTGATTAAAGTTTATTTCCACTTTTAAAATACAGAATATTTTACCCTAATTGTTTCAATTAATGAGCTGCCCTGCAAATTTTATATTTTGAACCAGAGTTACTCTCAGTTGATCCTGCCAAACCAAATTCTTTGATCCAATTTCTAAGAATAAAATCCCTCCTGAAAGCTGAAGGCAGTCACACCAATCCATATTGTCCAGCCTGCTGAAACAGGGTTTTTATAATGGAAATATGCAGAAGTCTCAGAGATGGTGATGCAAATTAAGGTACTGGGTTTTGTTGTTGTTGTTGTTCTTGTTTTTTATCAAGGCTATTCTGAAATTCTGAGGTCAGTACTTAAATGGCTTGGTGACAAGGGAATTAACTGCACAAAGATCAGGTGGTATTAGAATTTGAAAAACCTCACTGGAAAAAATAGAAGTATTCAATAATGTATGAAGCATAGATGTGCTTTTTTCAAGTAGAAAAGCTGGAATGCTGCTTTTCTACTTTTACACTGACAAACGGATGCAAGAAAGAAGAAAAGCTTGTGCTGTCTATTAACAAATATTTGAAAAAAAAAAAAGGATCCTATCTCTATGATCAAATTTTTAAAGATGCATTATATAGAATGAGATAACTGGATATCATATATAAACTGCCAGTTGCCTGTAACTACACAGATCATTTCCCCTTGCCTCTCCTTTTTGTTTGGACTGCAAACCCACGTGTCATGGAGTGTATTTCACTGTGACATCTTGCCCACACCGTAAATCAATGGTAGTTTTGCTGCTGAGCTGCTGTGCATAAATCAAGCCCTATGTGTATTATTAAATATAAAATCATGTGGCAGTTTGGTGCTGTAATCCTGTTAGGATTCCGAGGAGGCTGTCATCAAAAGCATTGTAGCCTGGTGGTAATTGCACCCTGGCACCCAGGAGTTGTATTTCTGCTCAACGCTGGCTAGAGCAGGACTCCAGTTTCCTTTAACTAATGTAGATTAGGCCATTTTCACATGCTGTTTTTCAAGGGGAGTCATGATACAGGGAGAATACTTGATCAGCCTTTCTACAAGGGCTTGATCTTGCAAACTCCTCACTCAGCAATACCCTGAGGTACTCAGTGCAAAGGAAGGTCTGGCAGTACTAAACCAAGGATAAAAGAAGCATCTCAGGTAAGAGCTGTTTGCTGCCATGTCCCTAAATCTCTCTGAGCAGAGTGGGAGGCTGCAGCAGCACAAGCCCAGGCTGTCAAAGAGCAGATATCAATATCACCACTCTCCCACCATAGCAGTGGCTTAAGATGCAGTAACAAATACAATGACCAAGTTTGGAAGGACACTGGAGTGATGAGGATTTACAGATTAATTGGACCCCAGGGAGCCCCTCAAATACTTGCTGCAGAGACAGGAAGGTTTCTTGGCAGGGTCATTTTCCTCTTTCTGAATATCTAAAGACACAAAACAAATCTCATGAACATGGATGAAGCATCCTCTGCAGTGGTCCCATCCATGCATGCTGGCACATGGCAGGATGAGCCACAGCTACACTGACCTCACCCCCTGCCAAGGAGCCCAGTACAGTCACCCCAAAATACCACTCAGAATATTTTATTATTTACTTGTGCTTTTCTTTATCTCTCAGAGATTTTTTTTTCTGCTGAAAGTATACAAATATATTTAGTAAAACTGACATATCTGAAGTCTAAAAACTTTGCAACTCCACCATTGTTTTTTGCTTCAGAGAGGGGACTTGTTTCTGAAACAGTGCAAAGAAGTGACTTTCATACTATTTGATTCAGAAAATGGTATTTGTACATTTCAAAGAGAAATATTTACCCATACTCAGATGGGCTAAAATGGTTCTAGAAGTTCTTGTCTAGATTTATAATTTTAAACAAAAATTGCAAAAACATTTTCCTTAATAAAACAAAAAAGTAAGACAGCTTTGAAGGAAGAACAGACACAACTGTGGCTCTACGCAGCAAGAAAGATACATTTGCAACTTGAAAGAAACAAAATAACCAATGTATTTTCAGTCTTTCTGTTAAGGGAGAAAGAGGGTTTTGTCTCTAGCTGTAGAGCAAAGAGCTATTTCCAACTGATCAAAGAGAGAAACTCGTCACAGACCTGGTCAGCCCTGCAACCAATTTCCATGTTTGGGTTTTTGTTGGTTTTTTTTCCTGAAAGCTACAAGCTTCTATGAAGCTGCATTTGTTTCTTTTTTTGTTTTGGTTTGGTTTTTTTTTTTCTTTTTTTAAAATGATTTTGCATAAATAATGTGATTATCAGTAAAAGTTATGCACATACTGTTTTCTCAGAGTGTCCTCTGTATAACTGTAGGGTTCCTTTCCCTTCAAAGGTGAGAGGTCAATAGTGAAAACAGTGGTGCATACATGATAATCATCTGCTCTGGTCAGTAGAAGACAAATCTGAGATGAGAGAGAAAATATATACTAGAGGGTCCTGCACAGTTGTATAGACCAGTAGGCAATCTTAAGGATCTTGCTTAATGTGGATCAAGACTCTACACTTGTCCTCGTGGAACTTCATCAGGTTCCTCTCCAGCCTGTCCAGGTCTCACTGAATGGCAGCACAGCCTTGCCATGTGTCAGCCACTCCTCCCAGTTTTGTGTCATCAGCAAACTTGCCGAGGGTACACTCCATCCCTTCATCCAGGTGACTGATGAAGATGTTGAACAAGACCGGACCCAGTATTGACCCCTGGGGAATACCACCAGCTACAAGCTTCCAACTGGACTCTATGCCACTGACCACAACCCTCTGAGCCCTATGGTTCAATCAATTCCCAATCCATCTTATGGTCTACTCATCTAACTTATACTTCCTGAGCTTACCTGTAAGGATGTTATGGGAGACAGTGTCAAAAACCTTGCTGAAGTCAAGGTGGAAAACAGTCACTGCTCTCCCTTTATCTACCCAGCAGGTCACGCAATCATAGAAGGCTATCAGATTACCTAAACATGATTTCCCCTTGGTGAAACCATTCTGACTACTCCTGATAACTTTCTTTTTTTCCATGTGCTTGGAGATGACCTCCAGAATGAGCTGTTCCATCACCTTTCCAGGGATGGAGGGAAAGGACTGGCCTGTAATTTCCTGCCTCCTCCTTCCTGCCCTTCTTGAAGACTGGAGTGACACTGGCTTTTCTCCAGTCCTCAGGCACCTCTCCTGTTTTCCATGATCTTTCAAAAATGATTGAGAGTGGCATATCAGCCAGCTCCCTCAGCACTCGTGGGTGCATCCCATCCAGGCCCATGGATTTTTGGGTGTCCAGTTTGCCTAAATGATCTCTAACCCAATCCTCACAGACCAGTGGAGAGTCCTCCTTCCTGCAGACTCTCTCTCTTGCCTCCAGGGACTGGGATTCCTTAGGGCTGGTCTTAGTGGTAAAGACTGAAGAAAAGAAAGCATTCAGTAACTCTGCCTTCTCTGCATTCTCTATCATCGCCTCTTTCAGCAATGGACTCACATTTTCCCTGGTCTTCCTTTTGCTACTGATGTACTTGAAGAAGCCCTTCTTGTTGCCTTTTACTTCCTTTGCCAGATTTCATTCCAAGAGGGCCTTGGCCTTCCTTGTTGCATCCCTGCATACACTGATTATGTTCCTATAATCCTCCCAAGTGACCAGTCTCTTTTTCTACATACTGCAAAATTCTTTCTTCTGTAGGAGTTTTTCCAGCTGCTTCTTCCTCATCCACATTTACTTTCATCCAAAGTTTAAGAACAGGTTCTGACCACTGCTATCTCCATGGCTTCTCCTTACTCTTTTGGAAACAGCAGCGCTGGCTTTCTCCTTGGGAAACAGAAAGGTGTTTCTACAGAATAGGGCCCATCAGTTAAACCTCTGCTGTGGGGCACAGTTCAATCACTCCATGGAATTTTCTGTGCACTCCCTCAAAAGCCACTGGGAAGCCTCAGGAAACTTAAATAATGTGAGGCCACCAAATCTAATCCCAACCACTTTTCTTTTAGTCTCTTTACCAATTGGGATGAAGTATTGGGAAGAGGTGGTGGCAAAGCCTGCCTTTCAGGGGCATGACAGCATGGAGAGGCAAGTGAAAGGCACAGTGAAGTATTTTGATGCACGGGCATCCTCCCCAACAGCATCCATTTTCTTCTGCTGCTTTCTTCTCTTGAGCCCAGAGCCCTCCAGGGTCTAGGCCTGCAGCAAGACTGCAGAGAAGTAATTTGTTTGTACTGGAACTTGAAAGGAGTGAGAGCACCAGCAGGGCAAGCCACAAGAGCCAGGAGAGGAGATTATTTTATGCATCGAGGTGATCTGGGCTGTGGCTCTGCTTCTCTACTCATGCTGGAGTGAAGATACAGTAACTGCTTTTATCAGTGAAGAACAAAACCATGGCAACAGAAACTTGGTTCATATTTTAATTTATTGCTATTGAGATATTTGCCAAGTGACAACTCCTTGGGAAAAATGCATTTTTCATCAGTACTACACAGAAATTAGCATCAGAAGAATTAATGCACTTAATAACTGCCAAGGAACACTGTGAAATGTGCCTGAAAGACAACTGTATTTATGAGTCCCTTCAACCTATAGTGAACATCAGCTAACTGGATAATGTCCCTGGAAGTTGATTCAGGATTTGGTGTCATTTTAAATTTAAGTGAAGCAATGAGCTTATTTAGCTAAGTTTGGAAGTGAAATCATGAATAAAGGCCACAAGCTCTTGTTTGTGTTGCAGATCTCTTAAAACTAGAAGGTGGTGAAGGTATTTCCAAAATAGGTCAAGTCTTAAGAAAACATGGCTATTTTGTCCTCAGAGGAGAAGGGGTGTGTTCCAGAGATTAAACTAGTCAGATCCTTTAGCCAAGCAGCCTTGGGACTTACACCATCTCCTCCTGTTCCTCAGTTTTCCTCCTTTATCTAAGAAAGGAGCTGCTAAAGTCTGCTGGCATTGACATGCAAGTGCCTCCCAGCCAGGAGAGCCCTCATGAAGCGTGTGCAGCCAGGCTGCTGCTATTTCACAGGTGCCAAAGCAGCAACATAGAATATTTATGGGTGGCTATAGGAGATCCAGGGGTTTGTCTGCTGGGCTGAGTGCTCCCAAGACCACTTTGATGTTTTGTTTCCTGGCTTAACTCCAAGGTTATCTTCCTGCTACCCCACACTCCCAACAGCACAACTTCTCTGCATGAGCTTTGGTATCTACTCTCTCTCCATATCACTGTCTGCTAATTTGAAGCAACAGAATACAAGCAACCAGCTGCCCAGAGCATCTCCAGGCTTTACATCCTTATCTTGAAAGAGTCCGTTTCTTGGGTTTGGCCCAGGGACCAAAAGAAGTAACTTTTTCCCCCAATACTGATGCCTCATCACAGATAATGCATTAAATATACAACACACAGACTTCGAATACAATTAGGATGACTACACATAGCATCATCATATTTCTATAAATTTTTTGAAGGAATGCCAATCTCTGTTGGTTTGGGGTTTGTTTATTAATATATTGGATCTCCAACAGATAGCAACACCTACTATCAGACACATACTGCAGAACTGAGTTCTGGGTTTGCTTTCAGGACTTTAGGAAATTTGAGTTGTGATGAGTCTGTTTTCCCATCTGAAACAACATCTCATTTACACATTTCTAGAGGATGGTGTTTTCAGATGTCTCATGATATGGAGACAGAATTTTTCCTCCAAATTATTAAATACCATTTGCTTACACTGAAGGCTGTATAGTTGAAATTAATTCTGTGTATTAGTCTGTAAGCTGGTAACAAACTGACCACTTTATTCAGCCTCATTATTTTAGCAAGGAGCATTATTTAGTATCACATACAAAATGGTATCTTTACCATGAGAAAAATAGCAACTGATTCATTGTTCAGTTGATGGGAGGAATTACCTCCATCACTGTGATTCATCCCACACCTGGAATCATGAAGGAATAATTTAAAGCCAACTCAAAATATCAGTAAGCTCTAAACTAACTGCAGTCACTGGGCATTGCCATGGGCAGCTGGGGAAAGCCTGTGCTTTGCACACATTGCTGATGGACAGAAGCAAAATGTGAGGATATTTCAGCTGCAGAATAGCAGTACTGCAAAGATGAAAGCATAGTTATAGAAATAGATGATATTCCCTCACCCAGGGTTCACTGTGGAAAGCCAGCTCTCAAGGGAGAAGGTAGAAAAAGACTCAAACTAGAGAAAAGGAATAAAAATTTTGTTGTAAGCAAAGCAAGATCTGTGCAGGGGAAGAGTGACAAAAATTGAACTATTACATGTACTGATGAGACAAATAGGACAGGACACGGTAGATCATCCTAAAATAGAGCAGAGCCTGGTGCGTGCCTGCTTGCACATATGACAAGCAGAGGAGAGGTAGCGAAAGGAAAAGCATGCAAGCTAGAAGCAAATATGGGGAAAAAGGGATTTAGAAAAGCATCAACACAAAGCAGATACTTCAGGACACAGTAACACTGAAAGATAAGGATAATGAGGACAACAGCCATAAAAATAACTCAAAACCCAGAAGGATTCTGGTCCCCTGATGGGGTGGGGTAACAGGGGTGACACTATAAACAGATCGTGGAGTTTTTATTTGCCACAGAGCAGTATTTCATTCAAGATCCTGCTATGGTCTGGACAAAGGGCTGCATGATACAGTAAGACAGTGTATATTATTCGTGTAGCATAGCTTTAGTGTGTCCAGCAACATGGGGTTTTTTAGCACTGCTCTAGCATAGGCTAGAAAGCATGCTGTGATGTCAAGGAGAGCACACAAAGGGCAGTCCTATGGAATGGACCAGATTATAGATTCACTGAGTGAATACTCTGAGATGCTGTAATTGCTGTCTGAGGGTTTTAATGGAGAGTTAAGAGCAATGCTGACCTTTAAATACCCTATGCATTTTAGGGCTGCACTAGATGATTTTACACCAATTATTTATTAGCATTATAAGCAAATGAGTTATTATCATTCATGAATTCTGTAACAGTCAATTTGTTTCTCTGCCCAGAGCCTTAAAGTGCCTATTTCACAATTTCTTAGAGATGTAACCATAGGAACTAAGTGGTTGCCAACATAAACTTTCATAACTAATGATGATAAGCTTTCACCTTATTGAGTGATTCTGAAACGTATACAGAGCCCATGAAATGTACCTTCAAGGGCCGTGGGACCCTGAAGGCAGTGGTACATCAACATACTGTATGTAACACTTACATAGTGCCTGGGTGAGTACACTGGCTCAGCTGTGCGTTTTCGAAACTCTTGCACAAAGAAGCGTGCTGTGAAATGGAAGATCAAGAAGGCAGATTTTCTGCCCTGGAAAGCAGAGATCCCTCTGAGCTGTAATAGAGTGCAAAGATAATCCCTCTGACGCACTCCCTGAGCATCAGAGAGGAATGGAAAACGGCAACAGAGATGGGCCACAACCCCCTGAGGCACTGTGCAAGCAGAGCAGTGCCAGGGCCCATGCCCTGGGTTGCTAGGGTAGCTGCAGCCCTGAGGGTCATGCTCTGCCATGCAGTTTGGAGCAGCCCCCAAAGCTGAAGCCAACTCCCTTCCTACAGCAGAGTACCTACCTCAGAGGAGGTGTTTAGCTGTAGATACCTCCTGCAGGGTCAAATACAAAAGGTAGTCAAATAACTTCTGTGGGGGTCCTTCCTGCCCCTTTCAGACTTGTATGAATATTTCTGAATATATTGTTTTGTGCTCCTCTGAAGTGGGTTGGGTTTTTTTTCCTAAGCATCTAGTGCTGAAGGACAGACAGCTCCATTGCAAATAATCATCCTCAAGTGGGTGTGTGGTTTCCAAGCAATAACGTGGCTTTTCCTAAGAACCTATACAGGGACACAAGCACTCCATCCCTAGAGGTGATAATTTTATATACTTATATACCAGTCCATGAAAGAATGCTTTTGTCCTTGCTTGCCTGGGAAGGAACAAGACCTTCTTACAGTGAAAAATTTTCAATAACTCCACAAATTAGGCTGGCAAACTGCTTTCTTGCCAAGAGGGGCATACTCATCAGAAGTGAGGCAGGACAAAGTCTTGCAGATTGAGCCTGGCACTATGTGTTCAGCTGTGGATCACCAGGTAGCCTGACCATGCAAGGGGACCGCCTGCTTTAGCGTGCATTATAAAAAAGCAGCCCAATCAAGGTGCACCCTCTGCTTGCAGATGGGCTCTGCAGTTACTAGCAATGGATCATAATACTTTTTGAGGAAAAAGGGGAGAAACCTGCAGAGTTGAGATGTCTGCAAGATTACCTGTGCGCTTTGTTTGTGGACAACTGCGGCAGCTCCCATCAAGCGCAGCCCAGGATAATTCGGCGCAAACTGCATGGACCAGCCAAGATGACAAGTGGCTGCACAAGCTGAGAAGCAGTGCATGTGCTCAGAGCCCGCGTCCAGCCCTGCTCCTCAGCTGGGTGGGCTGGGAGTGCTGGCATCTCTCTCAAGCTGCAGGCAAGAGGCACAGGAGCTTTCAACAGTTGTGATAAAAGGCTCATAGAGTACATCTTGCAAGACATCTTCATTTACTGCTTCAAGAGAAATACCTATAAGGATCAAATGCCCCTTAAAAAACAGAAACAAGATCCAGGTGACTTTTCCCACAGCATGTTAATGTGGTATCTTTGCAAATGGTTTGGGGTTTCATGAAGTGGCTTTGTCATAAGAAGATATGAGACTTTCCCATTTTTGAGATTCTTCCTAGAACAATGCTGTAGAAGATCATGAATGTGCTCCAGCTTTAAAGGTGGAAACAGTTATTTGCCTAGGAGGAAGTGGAGAACACAAGTACAGCCACTTCGAGCCTGACCAAAAGTGATAGGAGCCCTTGTGCTGCTGGGGAAGTTGCTCAGGGAGCAATGCAAGCAGCAGGTGAGGGGCTGCAGGTGCATGTCCCGCCTCACACCATACGGACAGCAAGGGTCTGCCTGAGCCAATGGGATCACCCCTGCGAAGGAACAGAACTGAGAGTTTGCCATTTCGATGTTTTCTGAAGCAAAACATCTGAAAACAGACACAGCAATAGCTTTCTTTCGTCTCTGGGGAGTGTTACTACAGAAAAGTGAAGTGCTTCAAGAGGTAGTATAGGCTGGGTACACTTCTGCACATAGATATATATACACACATACTCTCTACGTAAGCTGTCTATATACAGCACCTTGCATTAAGAGGCCCCCATTTTGTAGGCCCCTGTAGTGCAATTATCCTAACAATAAAGAAGCATGTTTGAATATTTAACTTCATTAAGTAAACTATACCGATCCTTTAAGCAGGTTATTGGTTATCTTGATCATCAGAAACACTCAAAATCCTCTATGTTTAAATGTATCTGTCTTCTGTTTGGTATAGATACACAGTCACTGGCAGATAACATTATCACACAAGATAATGGGCTCCTGCTGCTAGATAAACACTTACAGGAAGATACACATTTGAATTTTTATTCCATTGGCTTTAATGAGATGCCATCAGCTCAAGTCTGGCCCCATATTTAGAAGTCATTAAGAGAAGCTCTATACAATCATAGCAACAATAAAAATGTTCCAAATAATTTTTAGAATAATTTCTACTGGAAATAAGCTTTTCTTGCAAACGCACATTTTTTTGCAGACTTCATGCAGCACTGCATTGGCAGATAATGAACCACACACAGCAAGGATGGGACAAGAGATCTCATGGAGTGACTCAGGACTCAACCACCTCGTGCAGGCCAGGTGCCCCCCTACAAGCAGGTCTGCAGCCTGTGCACATGTGGTAGCGTTGTCCTCTGCCCAAAGCACTGTTGTCAGTGGATGACATGATTCTGGTGCAGTTATATTTGGCATGAATGTAGTGTACAAATCTGGCCACCTACTACATAGACAGGAGAGGTTTGGGCCTGCTGAGAGCCCTCATTTACAGCACTTCAGTCTCCATACTCTGACACACAGGACACCATGCATCACTCCCCAACAGCAGCTACTCACTGCCATGACAAAAGGCTCTAACTATCCAAGTTTACTGGTTTTCCTCTCTTTGTCTGCTTCATATGCTGCTGAATTCTGGTGTATCCAGCTCTGCATCCCTTTCTTGGTGACCTCTGAGGATTTTAAGATTTCCAAAACTCATTTTCTCCTTCATATTTCAGCAGGGATAACTTGAAGGAATAATAATTTGGCCATATAAATATATTTATATCCTGTCACATTATACTCTAAACAACTGCCTCTAGGTACAAGAAAACACATTAAAATGTATGCAAAGTAAGTTAACAAATGTCAGCTAGAGGTCTCAAATACAAACTGTGCTTCTCAGCCTCCAGGGTAGAAATCTGAATAAACAGATGTTCTTTGCACTGTGCCCTGAATGTTAAATTTAACCTTTGTTAGACAAACAAGGGACTCTGATATTCTTTTCTAAATAAGAAGGATTGATGGTATATATAATCAAGGCTTAGATCATTTGACATATTTTAGGTTAAGCATTTTAGCAGAGGAAGAACAATCATAATATTTCTAGGAGAGGAGAAGCATACAAATTGTACACAATAAATGAATAAATCAAGAGGTCAGAGGAATCCACTGAGAGATACCCTCTTCACATTTCCATACTTTTCTTTGCAGTTCAGGGTCCACCTTAGCTGAAGGAAAGTTCTTAAAGTCCCCTTGGAGGAGTGGCTCCCCTCTGACACCCTATTCCTGATGGGTTTCCAGGTTCACTCAGAGCAAGGCTCAAGTTTTACTCTTTCACATAGTTAGGGCTTGAGACACAGATGTGAGTAATTCCACTAGAAACCCTGTCAGAAGTTATACAAAAGAAGCATTTAAAAAGCCAGACCCATGCCCATGTTGCAAAGACCCCACCTCAACTTCTGGGCTTAGCCCACTGATTAAAATCCATCTCTAAAGCTTGATAGTTTTAGACAATCTCTACCTAAATAGCCAATCTATTTTATGCATACCTCTCCCAAGTCAATGCATGTTAGCAGGATCCCACCTAACACAACTGAGAATGACAGAACATTTCCAAAGATTATTTTCCTTCTTAGCTCAATACGATGTTTACCTGGAAAGCTATGTCCAGCCAGGGCTTTGCTACTTAGTTGGAGCATCTGTATCTCTCCTGAGCAGCACAGATTGGCTTGTGCTGCAAGAAATGGGACTCACAGAAGGTCACATCATTTCT
Source organism: Brachypteracias leptosomus (assembly GCA_013401335.1). NCBI lineage: Eukaryota > Metazoa > Chordata > Aves > Coraciiformes > Brachypteraciidae > Brachypteracias > Brachypteracias leptosomus. Next base: position 295,524 of record VYZX01018447.1, read on the forward strand.
GTGAGCTGCACAATCACTGATATGGTGCTGCTGCAGGGTCTGAAACCTCACACCTTTGAGAAAGGCAAAAACATCACAACTACAGACTCAGTTCCATGTAGCAAACCCCAATTTACATAAAAATATGGTCATGTGCAGCTGTTAATCACATTTATGTAGCTTTCATAGAAGTCATAATGTCTGAGCTCCTCTCTGTACTTCTCCACACACAAGGGAACTGTTAAAGTAAGAGACATGGAAAAAAGAAGAGAAGGTCTAAGGGCCTGGTGGTGCCTCTAGCTGTCGGAGGAAAGGTTTACAGCCTAAGACTCACAAAGAGCCTTAAAGAAGATTTCTGGAGTGACATATAGAGAAAACTGTGCAACGCTCTCTCATGAATAAAAAAATTGAAGAGAAAGTTGGGGAGAATCCTAGCCACTGTGTTGTTTTGTCTGATGGAAATGGCAAAACTAAATGTACTGAAAGACCATTTGCTTCCTCACAGTTTGGTCAGCAGAGATTCCACTTATTCTTGGACTCTTTTTGGGCTTTGCAATATGAAGACAAGGCACATGTTCCTCTCATTTTTTTGGCTGAGTATTGGCTTTGTTTCATATTTCTCCAGGCTGTGCTGCCTTTTCCTGCCTTTGCTTCTGTTCTGCTCTAACCTATCCTGCATGTCTTCATCTGTGGATTTTTTTTTGTCATCTGAAAATTTATAACCCATGTACATATTCATCTTTCTATGGATAACATAAAGTGATATGAGCAATAAATAATATGAATATGAGCAGTCCATGTTCCAATCGTAAAATGTTGTGTGTGGTAGGGGCCGCTTGATTGCTTTAACTTAGCCCCTTTAATTTCTCTTAACATAAAAAAGTGAATTCTTTCTCTACACAGACCATGCTTGCTGACCTTAGAGACTATTTGTTATGTGGTTCTTTACAGGATGTTTCAAGCTCTGCTGAATTGGTTCAAAATTTTCTCAAGGTCTACTAAAAGACATTCCTTTACTCTGTATTTGGCCAAGTGAGATAGGCTGCTTTATTCCACCTGTCTGAGTGCTCTGCAGGGGAGATACGAGAACCTTCTGGATAATAGAAACAAGTGGTCCAGCTTGGCACAGCCATGACGGAACAGCAGCCCCATCCTAATCTAAAGAAAGGTATTTGCAACATTCTCCTAGGAGCAGAGAAACAGTGTAGATTTGAAGACCACAGTTTTCATAGAGAGACAGAATAAAAAAATACAACACTGCTGCTCACCATGAGGGACGCTGTGGCCAGAGGCTGGACAACCCTATGAGAGCAAGGGTTGCAGAGCTGGGAGGTCCACTAGGACAGTTACATTCCTTGCTGCTTTGCTGAGTTACACATCACTGACTAATGGAGAATGACTCTTGAGGACCACTGTTACTCAGCAGAGGGCAATCAATAGGATTTTCTTTTGGTATTTTGCCGTGTTGTTTCAAGAATAATGGACTCAGGTGCAGAGAAAATGTCTTGTGAACTGTAAGCAATAAGACACTTTCTGTTAGGAAAGTACAGAACTATGATTGCTAATCATCTAATTAAATTTTAGGCTAAGTTTGCTGTAATTCAATTTACTGATGTGTTCTAACTGAATCACAAACTTTTCGAAATAAGGGGCTAGTATGACAACTGTGCAGAATGGTACAGAAAATAAAGGTCTTTTCCATGCCAATTGGAGATAAATCCAGTTATTTAAATAAAGACATGAATTATTTATGGCACTTCTGTAACAGAAAGATGCCGATGCAGACACTATCATAACAGTGAATATAAAAGCAGAGGCTAAATATGTGACTTAACTGACAATAATTCTGTAACATGTCTAAAGAAATAGTATCTTCTTTACTACAGCAGGCTATTCTCCCCAACACACAACGATATGAGTTTTTCTGTATTAAATTCATGCAATCATCAACTACATTAATATCCTCAGACTAAATATTTTCAGACTAAAGCTGAATCTTTGTTAATGTTATTATATAAAGTATCTGTTGAATACATTCAGACAGATATGCTCATTTCCATCATAAGCTTTACAACTGTTTTAATGCCTCCCACTGAAAAATCAGCATTTTGCAAGATTAAAAAAAAGTTGAAAACAATTTAAAAATACAGCTTTCATAGCCATTTTCTATGGCAACAAAGTCTTCTATAGTGAGAACAATTTTTCCTTTTAAAGCATAGCTTCCATTGTTCTGTTGTGAGTTACACTTAAATGAGGAATTAACTCATCTTCTCATTATTTAAACATCTGTAAATAGCCTAAATCCAGGACACAAGATCTGGATAAGAAATCTCTGCAAAAATATTCATTGATATTTTATATAATTTAGAGCTACCTCCATTTTGTACATGAGAGCATCAGGACTCTCTGCTCCTCACAAATGATCTGGGACAGTAGGTATTTCTACTAAATGGTGGCATTTGGGCTGCCTGGAGTGAAAGTTGAGGGAGAATGGCTGATGCAAGCTGAGTTAAATATTGGTTATTATCAGTAACTAGGCCTTGGCAGATTCAAAACCAATTCCACGGAAAGGTGTGTGAACCATACTACCCTGCTTCAGAGACCAGCTACTAAGGTTGCATTATTTCAATCATAAGCTGCCCTGCAGCTATTAATAAAAGAAATAAAATTATAACCTAGAGATGTTGCACTTGCTGCATCTCTGGCACTAATAATGGTCTCACCCCGTCTGTAACAGGGCATAGCTTAAATAATATCCTTTTAAAACAAAACTGGACTCTACTTTTAAGTGAGGGAATCGGTCCCCTGGTGCTCACATGAAAGCAGAGCTGCCACACAGGAGTACAGCAGCCAAACACAATTTCCAGAGGAGCTCTTAATTGACTGCACTTGTGGAAGATGCATCAAAATGTCCCAAAATGAGCACGTCGTTGCTTTTTTAATTTGCTGGCAGTTTGCCCCCAGGTAAACCTCTATCACACTAATAGTTTTTCTTGGCCAGCATAACCAATATAGATTTAGTACCTTTCTTTGCTAAATAAGAGAAACATTTACAATAGCTGCTGGCTAGAAAATTAACCAAGTGAACTCTTCAATTTGTCTGTCCCTGTCTGTCTCCCTCATTAATTTTTTATGGAAATCAAAGACTAATTCTGTCTCTCAGCTTGTAATCACATTCAGAACATGCTCATGACTCACTAATCTGCTTATGAACATTGCCGTTCTCTGCAGTAACTCTGCAGCACCCACGTTTGGGGCGGTCTGAATGCTCACACAGCTTGCAGTTGCCAACACAATTTTTTTTCCTTGCTGTTTTTGTTGTCTTAGACTCTCCCCTCCATTATGAAAGCTAATGGGATGAACAGGAAACCCATCAAGCCAAAGTTAGAAATTGTAAGAAGCTATTCACCACACTGCAAAACCCTGGTAAGCAATTTCTGATGGCTTTATTCAAAAAGTGAAATTACTGCTGGTGCCTTATCAAAACAAGCCCAGCCTGAAAGGCCAGATGTGAAATCCCACACTTATTATCTCAATGCGAGGGAAGTCTGATCCAGATTTGGTATTTTGGCTTGAGCAAATGCAAATAGCACAGTTCCTCTGCATACAGAACATACTGTGGAAGAGGTTCTATTTTAAATTAAACTAGTTGCCAAGATGTTAACTTTCTGAGCTGTGCTCAGCATCATAATTACCTGCTTCAACTAGTAATTGGTTGCCTCTGTATAGTGGGGCCATCTGGTTATTATTCCTCATTCTGCCCCAGTCCAAAACCCTCTGGGGAGGACCTGTGAGCAGGTGTCCATGTCATCTTCCCACCAGCTACTGAAATAAAAAGTGTCTAAGGTGAATTCACATTTAATGGTAATATCATAATTTGCATGCTCCTCAATGAGGAGACAAAAAGCAGTGAATAACAAAGGACAAGGAACCACTCCACGGAAGCACAAGCTGGGCTCATCATTGCTGTCCTTTCAGCTGCATTTTCATGGCTTAGCAATCCAGCTAATTTTACCTAAGAGAGAAACAGTGAAGTAAAATGATAATACTTCTCTATTAAGCAAAAGCACTTTTGTTTATAGCCAGATTTTGGATCACAAAAATAAAAGAGAGGAGCACAGAGCTTCTTCTCTATTTTTGTGCATAATCAGTATAAATGCTTTTCCACATTCAAAACGCGCACCAAAATCAACTATCTTGCAGTATGCAATTCTTTTTGTGACTCTGTGGACAGCATAAAACACTGTTAGGAGAGTTCATAGCAAAAAGTTTGAATATTTCTGCTTAAAACCTTGCTCTGTACCCAACAAATGTGCATGTTCATACAGCACAGAGTTCTGGTAATGTATTCTAATGTTCTCTCACGCTTTCTGCGATCATAGTCCCCAGAGTATGATATTTTGGAAGAAGCTAATTTGTCATATCATCTAAAGAAAACAAGCACAGACTTCTCAGCTCCACTCACACAACACCACATAAAACCAGAAAGGTTTTCTTTATTCCTAAAGAATAAGCCATGAGTTGCCTAAAAATAAGCTTTGCAAAGCACGTAAAAATAAACTTCACAAATATGAATGAGAGAGAATTCTAAATGAGACATTTATTAGATCCAAGAAGGCAAAGGAATAATGCAGCAACATGTGCCTTCTCTTCAAAACTAATCCTGTTTGATTTGACATGTCCATTTTTTGTGTTTTCAGCTAGGCAGGGATTTGCTGAAGAGATGTGGTCATGGGGACATGTAAGTGGGTCAGAATGACATGTTTCTGCAAGCTGAAGCACATAATTTTTTAACAATTACCTCCTGGAGAAAGTGTAAGGACAAAAACAAGCCACTGATAACTAAGCAAAACCTCTTTTGAAAGTTCTTGTGCAGAACGTACTGTACTTATGTTTATTTACCCTGTTTCTTTGTTTTATTTTTCCAACTGCAGTATTTCCATATTAATCTAGAGTATGCTCATTTTAGGTTTTAAAACTGGGTCAACACACCCAGAAAATTCACACCAAACTGCAGTTCCTGAGCACAGATAGGCAGAGTTGTCAAAATATTCTCATCACTGAGTAAATTTGTGCTTAGAGCAAAACCAACAGCCTGGAAAACACAAGTGCCCTGCAAGCTATCAATTAGCCCTTACATCAGGATAAACTTGTGTCAAGAGGAAATTACTTAGACTCCACTTGCCTAAAGAAAGGGTATATTCTTGCTGTGCTGTTTGATAAGATCCTATAGGAGAGCTCTATACCCTCAGTGGGGTACAGTTTAATCTGAGCATCTTCTGAGGTTTCAAGGATTTCCCATTCCTCACCAAGATGAAACAAAAATGCTTTCAGGGGATGTTTTCACAAAAAACACAAAGTCTCCCCAGAGCAACCTGAAGCTTCATGATTGAGGCAGCAATTTGAATGCTGGACTTTCCACAAAAGCCCCTGGTCTACGTCAATTGTAGTGGGGTGACAAAGCAGTTCTCCCACACTTTGTGCAATTGCCTGCCCAAGGCTATTTGCAATTTAGGGGAAAATACTGTTTTTCAGTATTGCAGTAGATGCTTGAAGCATCTCTGGATGAACCAGCACCATCTGTAGATGATAGCAGCTCATCCCAGGGCATCGGTGAGGCTGTGTAGCAGCTGAGTACAACATCAGGGCTGCAGGCCCACAGGGATTTCTGGAAGCAGGTTTCAGCAGGAAAATTTAATTTGTCATTTATTTTTAATCTCAGTAACCTTGCTTATGGATCTGGCAGCATGATCAGTGACCCAGTATTTTTGGAAATAAGAATGACACATAGGAGACCAAAGAGCAGCCATAAGGGAAACATCAGCATTGAGTGTAGCATGAACTCTTGCCTTTCTGTGGTCATCCAGATGAGAACACTCAATTCAAACTGTTCCTGTCCACCCCTAAGTCCACCATTTTCAGCAATGGTCACTGATCCAGAGTGCACTCTTCACCAGGGACACATCAAGCTAACAAAAGCTCTGCACTGCCAGTGCAACTTCTAGATTATTTTTTTCAGTGAAACCAATTCTCCACAATCATCTGGATGACAGAGAAATCCACCTTCTTACGAATACTTTCGAGAGTCCCTTCTTTCCCTAGCTGGTTTCTCCTTGATACAGCCTTCTAGACCCATGAACCCTTTGCTTCAGAATAACGAGATGAACCGAAAGTACTGAGATATAACTTAACTAAAGCTACAGAAAGAATGCGACTTTTTTTAAATTTTTGAAGTTTGTTTCATTTGCAATGGCTCAAATAGGACTTTCTGTCTTATTTAAGCCTCTAATCAAAAAAATCCTTTTATTTTACTAACATATGCAGAGACATAAAACTGTACCCGAACCACAGGTTTTCATTAACTTAACAAAACTGACATCTATTGTTTTTATTTGATCTTTCAAACAGATCTAAGATAAGGAAATATTCAGAGCATTGTTATCCCAGGTTATGCTTACCAACTATGCTTCTCAGCTCCATACCAAACACAGAGACAGGTGGTAAGAAGTGAGCGTTTCCCTTCCTGTAGATATTCATGTAGGCCTGCATGAGCAGTATTGAAGCCTACATAAAGCACGTGCGTGGTTCAGATGTAAAGATTAAGCCTTTGATTTGAAGGGTAGGTAGAAATGTATTACCTCCAGTTATGGAAGGTGTGTTACTAACTACTGCAAGTCATGCTTAGATGGAGAAAGGCATCTTGCTCATGATTCAAAACATGGCATCACCAACTAAAAGGCAGAAATGTCAGCTCCATAGAATTCAACAGAAATATTCCCACAGACTATTCCAAAACATTGGCCACATCTCTGCCTTCCTGCACTGACATTTTCACACTCTAATATCACTTTTTCTTCATCTTTTACATTACATCCTCCTAACTTAATCTTTTCTCCATTTATGATGTCTTACGTTTTACTATGTCTCTTTTCAAGGCACCACCTTGCCTCAGTACATCTTTATCTGTTTCTCTTTCTTTTATCTTTTCTTTTGGCATTCTATTTTTTTTTTTTTTTGAAACAATTGAAAAAAAATTAACCTTTACTATATAGTTTCTTCCCAGCCAAATGAGGCAAGAGAAAACAAAACCCACCTTCCTTTTCCCATCCAAGGACCTTTCAAGAGTTTTGGTCCTATGAGGTGACTGAACTCACAGACCTGAAATTTGCTCAGACTTATTTTCTCACACTAGCCCTAATTTAGTGTTGTTGGCTGTACATGGCTCCCAGTCCCAGTCCTGCCTGTCTAGTCTCCAAATAGCACAGCAACACATTTCTGGTTGAAAGTCACAGGGGCACTCTGTCTTAGACTCTAACAGGGTTTAATGAAGAGAAAATTATCCCTTTTAAAACACCTCATGGCTTTCAGGCTACTGAATGGGGCAAATTTTAACTGAATGCTGAAGATCAGTTGAATTTAAAAAAATGTGTAATGTATAAACTAATTTCAAACAAGATACACTTCCTATTAAGGAACACATTCCACCTCCAGTTTCAGTACTGTCAATATAGTGCTACATCTGTTAGTATGGCACACAGGATGGATGGATCAGAAGGGTTCAGTCTTAAATTTGTAGGAAAAATGATGCTATATGTATTTTCCAGTTCTTCTCTGTGTTAAACTCTCCATCTTGAGATATGTAACATTTATCAACTTACACATTTGACATTTCCCACTTTGACTGAATGCCCATTCTCCTCCTGCTTTGGACTATTTCAGAGCCTGTTAACAAGGGAAAATAGAACTGGCCAGGAAAATAAATTACTTTTTGAAAAAGATCACAATAGTGCAGACATGTTGCTGAGTAACTGGATTGAGAAGGGGACAGCAATTGCAAGCCATATACTTAAAAGTACTTAAATTTTGTATTACAAATTTGTCTTGTATTATTCAAAGGCATCAATTTGTCTTTTGTTAATAGTTAACAGCTAATAGCTTACTCAAGTAGGAGTTACTGATATTCTGTAACAGTTAATATTTAAGTCAATAAAAAATAAATAAATAAACATTATTTACATAGATATATTTTACATTATTATTTAATACAAATAATAGAATTCAATCACAGATAATGGTTAATTCAAGTCACCTACTTAATGTTTAAGGGACCTGTGTATAGAGAACTTGTTTTCCAGACTACAACATCAATGAGCTTTTGCAACATCATTGTATTGCCAGGAAGGAATTTGCACCAGGGCTAGAAAACTGCTCACCAGAAAGTAAATACAAAAATTTAAAAAGCCTTCTAACCCACAGGCTGTATCATGATATTAATCGATATGCAACCCTTTCTACTAGTATCAGTGAGGAATTATGTTTTAAAAAGCTCCTGAAGTGGTCACTTCTAGGAATAACGAACCTTCTGCTGGTGACACTGTGAAGCTCTGTCAGACCACTGGCATGACAGAAAATTGAGCCCTGAGATCCCCACACAGGAGGGTGTTCACTGGGGACAAGGGCTGACAAGCACCTCCTATTAGCTGCCTTCTAACCTATGTTCATAGCTCAGGCTTCTGATATCGAGCTCTGTATTTTAGAGGAATGTTGGCCAGGTAATGCAATCCTGACAGATTACAGAATTGTACTGTGACCATCAGAGCTTTGTAGTGGATAGAGACAAGGCTTACTTAGAAAACATCCCCCACAGACACACGGCATGCTCTGTTGGACATGGTTGGAGTTGTACAGCTCTACTGAGAAAACTTTCTGCAATGCCTGGGAGCAGGTGATTTTTTATCTGCCCAGAGGGCAATTTTTAAAAGCTAAAAGTAAATTCCCAGCTTTACACTGTTACTCAAGAAGGCAGACTCGTCTTGCCCACCGAGCAACGTGGCACTAACCTGATTTTAAGAAAACATTCAGGATTCATCTCCTCTTGTGATTAGAGAAGGAAATGAGATGGGTCATGCATAGCCTTTACAGATGTTAGTGATGAGCCTGGCAAGATAATTTGGACAGAATCCTCTCTCCCCAAACCTCAGAGCAGGCTGGTGAATCTGTGCTCCAGCAAACCCCCCTGACCTGCCCTGCCATGAGACAGAGATGTCTTCCTCCTCTCCAAATTCCTGCTGGATAAAACCCACCTTCACAGACTCACAAGTGCTAAAGTCAGACTCTCGTCTCTTCTACATGGGTCTGCAACAAAAACTCAAGAGAGAGAGAAACTGCCTCTTGCCGAAGAAAAATGTGCAAGAAGGAAGAGATTAATGTGGAACAGCTGTGCTATGGATTTTATGAATAATTTGCTGAAAATAAACGTTAATGGCAAATTAAGAACAGAGATTAGCTCTGCAGTTCTGTGCCCTCAGTGGGTAACTTGCTTGCACAAAAGTACACAACAAAACTTGGCACGATGAGCAGGTCGGCTGGCAGCATCTCCCCGGGAGCAAGGCAGCAGTGGCCTGCCAGGGCTGTGCTGCCAGGGTATGGGCAGGCGGCTGGCAAGGAGCTGCTTTCCCACAGTCTGCTCGGCTCTGGGCAGGCTTTTGCTTTTGGGAGCTCTAAATGCAGTGAGCTCCTTCAGGAATAAAAAGGAGATGACGGCCAAGTGGATCAGCGCGCCTTCTCCTCTCCCCTCCGCATCACTCCCAAGAGGCAATACGGGTTTTGGGCAGCAGTTGAACACTATCACCCATGGCAGGGAAGCTGTTGACTGCCCATTTCAGCCTTCTCTCTTCTAGATGGATCTCTTTTCCCCTGTTGCATTCAGGAGGACATCACCAGTTCAGAGCCCCAGATGCAGAGTGTGTCGGCTCCCCTCCTGCTACCCCATGGGCAGGGCCAGAGCACACAGGAGGTGCCTCCCCCGGGAGCACTGGGGCCTGGCTCCCTGGCTGGGAAGCAGGTGGAGGCTTTCCCTGCGGGGGGAGGTTTCTCTGCTGCATGCCTGTGATCTGCGAATTAAACCCCTTGGCTCCATCATCAATTTCTCTCATAATGACTGGGCACTGACAGGAAGAGGGATGAAAACACCAAGCCGTTCCTCCTCCTCTGAAAGGATAAAGGCCAATAAAAAATGGATATTGGCAGGTTGGCATAAATTACCATGCTGGCTGACATTCTGAAATGTCCCAGCTTTGCCAACATGCCTGACTGCTTCATGGGCATTGAATAACATAACCCCAAACACAACAGAAATCACTTGTGTCTGCAGAAATGATGGCAATTCATTTTGTGGTTCCTTCAGCCAACTCTGATCACTGCTTTTGCTTCATTTGAGAAAAGGCATTAACCTGCCTAATTTTTCTCTCTGCAATTCAGATCAGACAATCTCCATTTACTAAATATGATTGATAAATGAATTAATTGCAAAACATTCTTTCCTGACACTAGTTCAGAACACACGAACTGGGAATAAGTCACTAGGAACCTCTATATATGGAAGATAAATTGTGGATCATTCAGGATATTTTCAAGCTCAGTACCAGGGGAGGATTGAAAGACTGTTCAACCTTGTCCAGTCCAATCCTTCCTCATTTTACACCCTCAGCAGCCATAAGAGATCACTGGAGTTGCACGGCCAAACACAAAGGTCTATTTGGATGGATGTATTGCATCTGGTAGAAAAATTTTCCCCTATATTTTTTCAAGCTTTTCCGAATTTTGTTCTTAGTTCGAGAAACCAAAGTGTTTTTTTTTTCCTTTTTGAAACAAGAATATCCAGCCAGCAAGTAAAACAGAAGTGTTTTATCTTCATTACTACATTTTTGTTGCTTTTTAGGTTTGTGTGCCTGTTGAAAGAGAAAATTTGAAGAATTAGGTAGTATATATAACAGAAGGGATCACCACTGGCAAGAGACAGTGGTGGAAAGTTCCCAGCATGGCCAGCAGCAGACTCAGGCTCACAAGGATTTGTCACTTATTCTTTTACTATCCCACACAGATATGGGAGAGGTTGTTATTGAGACAGACCCTGATTAATGGAAAATTGTTCCTTAAAGCCAGTGAATCACTCATCAAGAAACACAATGAACATCCAGTTCCTTCTGAACAAGAGAAAGTTTACTAGCTGCTCAATAAGCTTTATTACATTATCTCCTACAAGTTTTATACATGCAATCAAAGCATCTACACTAAGTCCTGCACATTTTAAACACCTCCATAAAGCAATGTAATGACCTTCACAAAAGAAGTTAATAAAGACCAATAATAATCAAGTTTTACATCACCAAGTCACAAATATTAACTATATGCAAATTGCACTGATAAATCTGAAAGGAGCAGGCAGCATCCAGTACTTTACATAGTCACTAGAGATACCAAGACCAGAGGGAGCATAAGGAAAGACTCCAGTTGCCAGTCTTGCAAGATAAGACACAGGGCAGGCATGCATCTTGAGTGGGGAAACCAAATGCAAATGTGTTCATAGACCCCTCTTTAGAAATTAAAGGAGCAAAGTAGTAATTCAAATGTCACTTAAATTTTATGACTTCAACAGCCAAACAAATGCCCTTTCCCAGGATTGGTTAAAACTCCTCTAATGGCATACAATTAGGATAGGCATTTAATAAATAAATGCCACCCCCTTCATGCCTCAGGCTGACTGGCACCTCTGTGCAGGTCCTTGCAAGCAGTCCTGCTGAGAGATGGAGCTGTGAGCAGTCAGGGGACACGGAAGGGACTGTCATGGCAAGGAAAGCATAGCAGGTACAGCAGCTCTCTGCAGTGCTGCCTCTGGCTCATTGCACGCTGCTGCTGATCAATCCTCTCCCCGAGCCCAAACAAGTGATCATTGATGGGAAAGCCTAGCAAAGTGCTTCCCTTTTTTTAAACTGGAGTGACTGTACAGGTAATGTACAGGTAATCCCACAGTTCTTCCACAAAAAAAGGTTGATATATGACTGTATTTGCTGATTGTCTGCCACTACAAAACAAAGGACCTGTACTCTCGTGTCTTCAGGCATTTAATACATTGTGCATCTAACAACATTTTGGCTGTTTTTCTTTGCACTGCGCTACAAGCTCATCAGCAGAGTAACAAGATGTAAGTAATGCTTTTATAAGTATTGGTAAAGAAGACTGAAAAGTATTGTCCCTTTCTTCATCTCCATTCTTCCATGCTGCAAGGATGCAGGCATCTGACAGAGGAAGTGTTTGAGACCAAGATAGTTTACCTTCAGAACATTGCCATGACCAGGGCTGTGAGAGCCTTGCTTCTCAGACCAGTGCTGAGACCACAAGAAGGTTAAGTTTCGACAGCAGAAGCATCATCACATCAGACCGCGGATCAGATTTAACCTGCTTTAACTGTATATTCACAGCCATGCCATGGGAAGCATGATGCCAACCTCACAGACCCACCAAAGGATCATCCCAGGAACAAGCTGCTCTGTCCATATTAAAAGAGGACATTTCACATGCATTTCTGCTCCTTATGAAGGTTGTCATGTGCAGGAGCCCATAGGACTTAAAGAGTTGGAACAAGGCAAGCAAGATTTTCTCTCCTCCCTATGCAGAGAAAAGGCAACCACCCACCCCATCCCATCCCACCCCATGGTGAGGAGGTGAGGATGCCTAGGGCACTTTCTATCTTCATGCCTTTGATGGTATCAGCAGATCAATACTGTTAGATGCTAACAGCTTGCACTCAGGTCAGGGGCTGCAGAAGCAACTCAGCAGCATCAAGCCTGTGTTTTAGATAAACAATTTCCCCACCTGCCTCTAATTCCAGACCTTGCCCAGCTTAAAGCTGAGTGGGAGGTGACATTTTGGAGTCACAGACTGGAGAGCATTGCTTCCAGAGGCCATACCACCTGTGATCACAGCACACAGTCACAATTGATTTTCCTCCAGGGTCTTCTGTGCTGCTAGTCTGGTCCTATAATCACATTTCAAATCAAAGCTGACTGTCAAGATGAAGTCTACTTTTCTGATGATGCTGATTTTCTCTTCCTTTCATGTCATAAAATAATACAAATAGGATGAGTCCTTTTTTTTCCCAGATCTTTTTTTCATCTATGCTGCATAATTTTAACCTACAAACTAGGTCAGCTCAGAGAGGGAGCATTTAATTTAATCTGTTACAGTGATTAACAAAACTGTTATATTGTAAAAGATTAAATGTGAAGACTTTACCAAAACATCATCCATTTGGTGTAAACAGTTCCTATATGCTGCTAAGAAAAAGCAGCCAAGATGTAGAGGAAGACTAAAGAAAAGAGCCTGACAGAAGCTCATCAGTCTGAAGCTCTTATATTTTGGGCATCTTAACACTCCTTGGGATTTGAAGTTATGTTATCCCATCTATTATGAAATTCAGCACATTCCACAGCACACATAATCCTAATGCACAATATTGGTGATGTGTCAAGGGTGAGGAAAGACATACAGTGGATCTCATACCTTCTGTTGTTAACGTACATCTTTTAAAAATTAATCAGGAAATGTAGCATCCAGCCCATTCACATATGGAAAGGGCCTCAAGTTGTGCCAGGGAAGGTTTATTAGGATATTAGGAAAAATTTCTTCACCAAAAGGGTTGTAAAGGACTGGAATAGGCTGCCCAGGAAAGTGCTTGTATTACCATCCCTGGATATGTTTGAGTCATGTAGATGTGGTGCTTAGGGACATGGTTTAGCAGTGGTCTTGGTAGAGTTAGGTTAATGGTCGGACTCGATGATCTTAAAGGCCTTTCTAAACTAAACAATCCTACAATTCTATGAAAAATTAAATTTGAAACAAAACACTCTTCTCTCTCTCTCTCTTCCTGGAATATGTGCTACCTGAAGATCTAGCCCTCAGGTTAAGCAGTCTGAGGGTTGCTCTTGAACAAGCTGCCATCTTTGTTTTGGCTACAGAGCAATAAACCTCAAGCATAAAATCACTGGTTGGAGACATTTAAACAGACTTGGGGTCCTGGCCGAGGCTGGAGGCTGCCTGTCAGAGGACCCCCACTCACCACTGTAATTTTGCTTTGGTAGCACTTTATTTTGGTTTGGCAGTCCTTGCTCTGTGGGCTTTTGCACTTTTCTTCTTACTTAAAAAGAAACAGTCCCTGTCCATCTGTGGTCTTGAAGAATCAGGTCCTGTGCCTTCACCCTACTCCCTACAGGCCTGGACCAGAGCATACATCCATTGTCTGCACCCTTTACTGAGTTAGGTAATGGAGAAGCATTTTATTACCTTTTTATTATCTTCATTAAGAGTCTCAGCAAGGGAAATGAGTGTTCCCATGAAAAGCTTTGCTATTGTGTCCAACAAAACACTTGTTACAGCAGACTCCCATAGTTGTCTGTCCTTGCCACAGCCTCTGGTCAGATGCAGTATTTGCTGCCTTGTCTCGTTTGCTCTTCTGCCTCAGCATTGAGAAGAGCCTGGAACTCAGTCTAGTTTCCTGCAAAATACATGGCTCCATTGACTTCAACAGAAAAAGGAACTGACCTTTAAATCTCATGTTGCATTAGGCTTGGAATAACTCAGAGCTTTTTGTGTACAATGATTTTCAAGTATATTAATTACATATAACAATTCATGGAGTTTTTGTGTTAGTTCACTACCTTCTTATTTCCCCAGACCCCTGGCAAATAATCTCCTCCACATCTGGTGGTGTCTGGAGTATGGATGCTCTTCAGGTTTCATCCTTATTTCTTGCCAGGGAATGGGGGGTGTCTTACACTTTGCAGTCAGAGATTTTGCTACATCTGTAGATGTAGTCTGCAAAGTCCTCAGCTCCTTTTAGGACTAAAATTAAGCATCCTTCATTGTGTGTTTAATTAACTTTTATTTGCTTGACATTTCATTTTTATTATTTTTAAGCAAGCTGAGGTTCTTGGCATTAAAAGCATATGTAAACTAATCCAGCTGATAGCCTATCTTCACAAAGGACTTTTTTCTATCACACCACTAGGAATATTTTTCTGGGGAAGAAAGAGTCTGCGAAAATTAACCATGAATACCACAGTGCAACTGACACTGGGCAAGGCAATAACAGGAAAGGAGAAAGTACCTGCCGGGAACATGTGGACACTAAATCAGACACTTTATGCTTATGGTTGAGCTCCTCCAGGAACCAGTAAGGGAGTAAAGTGGCTGGAGAATATTTATTTTATTGGAAAGAAATTGCTTATTTCTGAGCATTTTAAAACCCGATTTTAGCCTGATTCACTAAGGGATTGGAGAAAAAACTTCTCAGAACTCCTCCACCTGGTTACTTCCGTGTTCCTCCTCCCTCCCATCACATTATGGGCACATCTGGAAAAGGACCTGGTGTCTCCAAGATGTGAAGCCTCTTCTGCATGGGTGGACATCCATGGCCACACAGGAGCAGGAACAGGAGCCCATCCTCACCTTGTGCACTGTGGAAAGGGAGGGAGGAGCAGCCAGGCTCCAACAGCACTCACCCAGCTCACCTAGGGCTCACTCTAGAGGAAACCTTTCACTGCAACCACACCCTCTTCAGTGGTTCCATCAGCTTCTAGCCTGAACATGAAAGACACAAATAAAACAAACAAACAAAATCAACATGAAGAGTAAGCCTGAGAGGAGCACCAAATCCACTGCTTTTGATAATGATTTTATACTTATAGATATAAACCCACACATCTGAGAAATAGAGGGAGTGTTTGGGAGAAAAGTTGTATATTATTAAAAAAATTGAATCACTTAATATACTGGGCATTATCAAAACACTACCTTGCTGAAGTGTCCTCATGAGACTCAAGGAAAAAACCACCTATTTTTGTATTTACAGATCATCTCAACCCACAATGTTCCCCCTATCCATTTCAAAGAATTCATCACTCAGCAAAGAGAGGAAACCTGGCATTTACTGCATATGAAAGATTTTTGTAATGACAGAGTTGGTATATTGATTACATTCCTTCTTTTAAAATATTTTAACATAGTCTTTGGCTAATGGAGTATTTAATTAAAGAGAAACAAACGTTCATTTTCAATTTATGCCTAAGGAATATGCTTACCAGTTCGGTCTGCAGGATATGATCCTCACTGTCTTTGCAGATTTATCACTTGTACCAGACAGGGAGGATATAAATAACATTAGCCTTAAACTGGTGGCATCCTGTCAGCCTTCAACACTTCAGAGTATTCTGCTGGAAAATCATTGTTCTCTGAAATCCTAGTCCCAAATAGGAGGCAACTTCTTCTCAGCAGAAATTAAAAATTGTGGGGACATGAGCAATAGGGGTACAATTGTCATTATTTAGTCATATAGACAACATAGTCTATTTGGATGAAAATAAAGCCAACTTGCTGTTTCCTGAGATTATAAAATCATGTTTAATATGCATCAAGTTTGTAAACTTCCACTTTATTCTTGCAGGGTTTTTTAATTAATTTGTGCTTCCATTTCCTATAATATGATGGATTCAAAGGGAAAAAATTCAATTTGAAAATTCCACTTCCTTACCAAAAAATGATATTCCAATCTGCATGGATGTGGAAAAGAAATATTCAAATGCACCACTGAAGACAAATGGGCTCTTTGGAGCCTTTCTTGTCAACAACTTCACTGAAATTGTACCAATAGGGGTCAACCAAACTTTTCTGCAGCCTGACAATGACTACAAACCTCATCAAACCCGGAGGAGAGACCTCAGATCAGGGATGCCTCCTCCTGAGCATAGTGCTGGGGGTGAAATACAGAGCTGAGCTCTCAAAAGAAAAGAAGAAATACTTCAAAAACCAACTTTGAGCAAGAGACAAAATTGAGGATGATCAGTCACAAAGGGATTATCTTGGTCACTAATGTTATTTGAATGCAAACACACATTTGGTTTTCAGAACATGACAAGGCTGACAAAGGAAAGGGATATCTGTGGTCTGAGGTGGCTCAGATATCCCCATGTGGACCATAGGAAGGAGTCTCAGCCCTTCAGAGCTTTAGCCCTCCCCTGGTCGCTCAAATCCAGGCACTTGCAGCTCCCTGACCTCCCCTGTTCCCATGAGTCAGTGTCGCTGCACCAGCGCTGAGGTGGTCAGGCTGGGAAAGTTCAGAGCTGGAGAAAACTGAAGAAGTTACACGGGGTCAAGCCAGAAATCTCCACCAAAAAGACATGACTGTTTTCTCTGGGGTTGCTCACCAAAAGGTAAGAGCAGGAACCTCTCTCAAGGCACCCTTAAGCTTTGGGCACACTATTTCAGTGCCACCATAACATTTTGAGAGCTGTCATCTGTCCCATGATTCACACTATGACATTTCTACTTCTGCACTTTGAGACATGTTTTCTCACCCAGCTGCCAGCAGCGTAGCCCAGGTGTCTGCAAATAATCTGGAGCTCTGTGCCTGCAATTCAAATTATTCTTCTTGTGCAGCAACCTGCAATTGTCAACATTGATTTTCAAAGCTTGCAGCGCAGCGTTAACTGGGAGCTGCTCTTTCTAAGGGATTTCTGTTGGCTGTTTTTCTTCTCCTTCTCTTTATTTTTCTCCCCTCAAACAGACCTCTGGGAGAGAGCGCCTCAGCACAGAAATACTTTGTTTAGGTGCCAAATCCTCATCACAGCGGGGTGTAGCCAGGAGGCTCACATCCCTCTGCCAGAAAAATTCTTTGCTTTTCAGTAGCTTTCAAACCCCAGCATCCCTCTGGCAGCCAAAGGCAGGAAAGAGCAACCCTATTCCCATCCCAAAGCACTTATTTTTCCCCTTCCTCTGCAGGCTTCAGCTCCACAAGATGCATCCCAGCTCACAGGCGTTACTCTGATCCAGGTCTCTCCCCACAGTGTCTTCACACAACTGGCTCCCAGTTTGCCACTCTGGCACCAAACACAGTTTTTAAAGTCAAAAGAAAAGCCAAGGCATGGAGGGAAAATGAGCAACTCAGCTCTTGATCTGAGAGAGCCATGCACCACAGCCAGCCTGCCCAGCCCTCAGCACTGTACCAGGGGACACGGCTCTCCCCGTGCCTGCTGGCTCACCACCCTCCTTTAGAGCAGATTAGGTATCCAGAAACAGAAGAGACATTTTATTTGCTGCTTCTCTGGAGAGCCCTTGAGTTGCTCTCTGAGCAGCACTCATTTAAGAGCTGGCACGGCAGCTATTCAATTTCTTTTTAAGCAATCAGTGGTGGAGGCAATTTTAGAAAAGGAACATAATTCTTGTAAGAAAATTTCTGCCTGGGCAAATGCTGCTGGTAGCAATGGAATAAAGAAAACCAGGAAAAGAAACTTCTGCCTCCCAGGAGGAGTAGGAGCAGCAAAGGCTGCACCAGCAAGCTGTGCTCTACGGCTTGTGATCTCTCCAGGACTGCAGCCATGCTCACAGGACAACTGAGATACCTTGAGACATGGAGGTGGCATCTCATACAGTAGACCCCGCTGAATGCCCCATGAGTCCTTCCCCTCTCAGAAAGCAAGCAGATTCTTTGCCTTTCTTTTCTGCCTTTCTTTCATTGCCATTTCTTTCCTGGCTTTTTTTTCCCAGCAAGGAAGCAAAACCTTAATAGGAGTGCATCAGGTCAGAGGGGTTTATCCCTTGCACTAAAGACCATTTTCAATCATGCTGATTGCTCAGATACCCCGGGGAATGGCTGGGTTGCAGACCCCCCACCCGGGCTGTCTCTGAAGCGCTTCTCTCAGGAACAAGAACCACATCAGGTAATACAGCACCATTTCTGCTCTAGTAGCACTTTCTTTCATGCTTTGAAACAAACACATTGTTCCCTGCTTCACACCCCTCCCCTGCCTTTGCTGTGTGCTGCTGGCTGGGAGTCCAGCAGAGCAGCTTGCTGGTGGAAATGGTCTAGATGCAACAAATAAACAGGATTTTAGATTATTATATACTTGGTGGATTAGGGGAAATATATACATATAATTATACATTTTACTCATTCTTTCCCATTAATTTTAACGAATCCTATACATATGTTGAAAGGTAAGGAAAAGTAGAGAAAAAAAAGAAAGCTGCAGGAAGAGCTGGGTGTGGTATTCCTGGCACAAGACGAGACCGTGACATGTGGCACCCAGGAGAGAAATGATACTAAAAGTAGCATGAAGCCCAGCAACTCCTCCACTGGGGTCCCGTGGCCCACTGAGCAAATAGCCAAAACAGTCACCACCTGCAAAGCTGAAGCCAGCACTGCAGCTTTCTGAGAGATTTTAATAAGCTGCTGCAGCTATTTTCTTCCAGAAACACTGCAAAGAGATTTTTAAATCAATGCATCCACCTGGGAAGGAGTAGGTCAGGAGAGAAAAATTGTCCTTGCAGAATAGACATTAATGCCCAAAGAGCACGGTCCTGGGGACCGGTCAGACCTTCTTGCACTTGCCAGACTCATTGAGTAAGTAACCTAGTGGCATTTTTCTTTGCTTTCCTTTTTTTCTACTTGCATAACAGAAATTTCTGAAGTCTCTGGTGGAACACTGATGTGAAGCAGCCCCATCCTATTTCTTCCTCAAGTTCATTCCTATCCCTTCATCACTTGACAGCTTCTGGCTATTATTAATTTCAGCAGGTAAGAGGACAGGTCCTTCCTCTCTCTATCCAAAAGCCTGACTTCTAAAAATTCTAGCAACAAGCTGACAAAATAAACTTCAACATATCACATACAACTCTGATCTGGGCTGTGCTGTAAGAGAACTCTGGCAATGGCAGTGTTACTCCTTATAAGGTTTTGTAATAATTCACTTGTAGCCAAAATACATCAGGCACTAGGAAAGCACTAAAACTTCTTAAATGACTGAGTCTCAAACATCTACATTTTCAAGACTAATAGCTCTGAGAAATGGAGCACACTGCACTATAGAGCAGACAAAAATGTCTGACTCATGAAGCCCAACAACAAAAACCAGTTTTCCCTTTCCAAAGGGATTTGGAGATTTCACTCAGCAGAAAATCCAGAAAAAAAATATCAAAACCCTTTCCTTTCCTCTTGAAATGTATGGTTCTGAGGATCTGATGGCACCTGGATCCATCCAGCAACAACAACGGTCACTTGGTGGTTTGTGAACCCGATGAAGGTACAAGCCTTGCCCACTCTGCAGTGACCACCAGGCTCTGGACGCTGTTTTGGCGTGCTTTGGTTGTGGAGAAATGTCCCCCATCCCCAGGCCCCCACGTTTAGCAGACATACTCCTAAAAGCACATTGGAGAATTGGAGTTTGCATACGTTTCCTCCCCCAGCTGTCTCTGGGAACAAGGAGCGCTTTGAGAGGGAGTTTGAGAGAGGCTTTGCCTCTGCTTAGTGCCCTCATTAAGCTTATCCATGAGTCCAGGAAAGATCTGGTGTTTGCTTCAATCCTTCCCTTAGCACTCCAGGGGCCAAGGGAATTGGTGTCTTATGCCAGATTTGCACCAGGCTCTGCCAAGCTCTACTAGTGGTGGAATTTTGAAAAAAAGACTTGATTCTATCTGCCACATTTCTCTGCTGGCAAAATCCACAGCAGGGATATGTAGCGCCAGCGTGAATTGCACTTGCCAATTGAGCTTATTTTGCTCGCTTAAACAGCTTTGAAACTGTGCTTGTGTTTTGCTACAGTGGCTACATTTCTCAGCACAGACAAAGCTGAATTCCCAGCTTTCAGCTCTGCTGGGACACAGGAGGGGGTTTGGTTCTGCAGACCCTGAGGCAGCCTTGGAGGCTCGCCTGCTCCTGCCTCTAGCTCAGCTCCTCCATTCCCCAGCTCATCCTGATGAGGAGCATGAGATGAGAACTCACCTCATGATGATGATGAGAACTGGCCTTAGATGGGTTGATATGAGAGATGTTTTTTCACTCTGTGTATTTCATCATGCAGTTTGCATCAGCTAAAAGCTACCCTTCTTGCAGTTTGGAGAACTAAAATATTACCCAGCAAAACTCAAATATGACTGCTAATACAGTCTAAAACACATTTTCTTTTTAAGGAAGGCTTCAAGTGAAAATGTATTTTTAGTTATAGCAGCAAGGACAGTTTTAATCAATGTTGAACAGATCAGTTTCTCCCTTAATCCTTGATTAATGAGCATGAAATACCATCTACCTTATAACTACTCCCCAAAACCGCAGTATGTTAAACAGCCTTTTGATTCTCTCCAGCTTTTTGAGTGTGCATGAAGCTTCAGATGAATCCAATTTGTACCATCAGCAACTGGAGTTATTCTGCATTTGTCACCGTTGGCATTACATTTCTCTTAACTATAATGAGGTGACACTGAATTATAGAACTCTTCATACTGTTTTAATACTGTGATCATTCAGGTGTTATGAATCTATAGAAATGTTAAGTAGTTAAGCTATACATCTGCCTAGATGAAAAGGCAATAAGTGTTTCCAAGAAATTTTTGACCAGGTAAATTTAATGACAATTTAAGCCAGAAATGGCCATCCTGCACCTCCCCCACAGGCAATCAGGAGGGTGTCTTCTGAGGGACTTGCTAAAACTTCTCAAATGAATCTCAGCTATCAGTAGGAGCAAGACAGGCAAAAGGAAAACAGCTTCTGTCCAGAGACACTCATGTCTAGTGAAGCCATGCACTCAGAGGGTGGCTAAAGACACCTCCCTGACAAATTTAAGATTCAGTGGCTTGCTGAAGGTGTAGGATGCCCCTGACCCCAACAGCAACTGCATGCTCTCACCCACCTCCTCCCAGCTTCTTTCACCTTTTGGTCTTGTAGCAGTCATGGGGGTGCTCATCCCTGCTCTGGTCTTCAATCTGTAACAGTCCTTTCCCTAGCACACATGAAGGTCAGGCATTTGACTTGGACCACACAGCCAGAACATCCTATCTACCAAAACAACTGCATTATTTCTCCAGTGCAACTACAGCCTGGGCTAACTCCAATGTGCCCATGAAAGGGCTCTTGGCAAATTCCTGTCCTCTCCTATGCTGTTCTGCAGAGGCAACAACATTCAGTACACCAGGTCTACATGATGCAAAAAAAATCAAGAGCACTGTATTTTGGCAGTTGAGAGATGTAGACATGTTCCAGGGTAGAGATATAATGAAGCCGTGGACAGGTATGAACATCTGCCTGAACCTCTGGTCACAAGCACAGCACATGCTGCACATCAAACACACACATAGATGAATGGGGCCATTTTAACACTTTGTGCTGAGAAGGAAATCTGTGCTGTCTTCTTACCTGGAGGAGAATGGAAATATTTGTGATAAAACATGAATGAAAAGACTACTAAATATTTTAATCAACTCAGTCATCATATGAAACAGAAGTAATTTTCCCCTCTCAGGGCCACACGGATGGGTGAACATTTGCTGCCTGATGTAGCAGCGATCATCTGTTTAGGCTGCTTTAGCTTAATAGCTAAAACTCGGCTCCTTGACTTCCTGTGCTTAGGAAAGAAATTGATATGCATTTTTAAACCTTCAAAATATAAAGAAACTAGTAAAAGCCACAAAGTAGGGGTAGCATTCAGTGGAAAACACAGCCTAGAGTAATTCAGAATAGGTTTAAGAGTGTTTCCCCTCATATCGTCTATTTCTTTCACTCATTTAAAATCTCTCTTCAAAGATCCCCACAGTCCTTCCTAAATCTTTGTGTTGTTTACATGATGATTATTCCCTATCCAGACTATTAAAACAGGTGTTGAGCAGGGTGGTATCTAGGACAGAAGCTTAAGGTCCTGGCTGCTCACCTTTGTCATGAAGAAAACCAGCTGTTTCACCTCAACCTTTACTTGTGATTTCCTTCTGAATTTTTGATGTATTTCTCCAGCACTCCCTTGCCAGCAGGGCTAAACACCAGCCTCTGCCACAGACCTTGCCAAACAGCAACTCAGGGAACAGTGGTCTCTACCATCTCAGATATTTTCCTCTAAAAATAAAAATATGGAGCTGCTTCCCTAGCTTTTTTACTACTCTCACCTAATTTTCTTTAATCTGTGCATGTATTTTCTGATATTTACCATGTATGCATGAACAGAGTCTTCTTTAAAAGCTTTAATCTTTCCGATAACCTAATTTGAGGGGTTTTTTTTCTCATCTGCCTTCCTGCTCTCCTTCCATTGACAAATAAAGAAAAAGAGCAAACAGGAACCTGCCACCCAGTAAATGATCTTGACAGCAGAAAGCCTGAAAACAGATAGTCAATCCAAACACAAACTACAAGATACTTCATTTTCATCATGTTTCAGGCAAACCTCATTTGATTCTTAATGGTAAATCTTAATTTTTAAATCCATGAAACCAGTTAAGCGATAGATGAGAGAGAGAAAGCGGAGTTAACAGAGAAAAAATGTATTTTCAGATGGTATACAAAAAAGACAAAATGTCTCCTAACTTTGGGCTGCTTTCAGAGGTGCTTTGTACAGTGAAGTCATCTCAGACTACTTACTGCCCTGCTGTCCCCCCTAGCTCCAGTGACACCCCATATCAGCCTGTAGCACTGCAGAAGTAGTTATTATCACTTTTCCCCAGTGCAAGTCACTGACTTGCACAATTAGGTGGCTGCTCCCCTGTGATCAATATGGAAAACAAGCTGCTTATCTAAGGAGAGGGTTTCCCTTTCATTTTAAAGACATACATCAGACATTATGTTTTACTTGCCAGGATGGTAAAAAATTTCACTGTAGAATCCCAGCTGCCAACAGCTTGAAATGAGCTTAGACAGCCATGGGCAAATAGCAATCTTATGTTCCTTGCCAGGTTCATGGTTTTTCATGTGACCTTTTTTTTTTTTAATTCTCTCTTTCTTTAATTCTCTCTATTCAAGTACACATAAAAATGCAATGAAAATGAAAACAAACAAACAAAACACTGCAGGTTCCATTTAGAATAACCAGAAACTGGATTTTTAGACCTCCATTTAGACAAAGTCCTGTGCACAAATGTTTGTATACACAAAGCACACACAAACTTTCATAATCTTGCTTTGCTGAGGATAGAAAGAATGAGGATAGCACCATAGGATATATTTCAATTACATTCACCCAGAGTTCATGTATATCTTACCATTAGAGCTTACTCAAATTTGCAGTATTATAATATAGATTGTAATAATAACTTGGACTGGAAAGTATTTCTGGAGTTCTCTAGTCCATCCCCTCTCAAAGCAGGGTCAAATTCAGAGTTGGACAAGATTTCTCGAGGTCGCACGCTCAAACAGAACATTTCCATTGGAAACCCTGCTCTAGGCTGTATTGAGACTAATATTTACGATTTTCAGACCTGGCAGATATATTACCAGCCCAAGCAGATTTTCCGCCTCACTACTATGTTCTTAGCCAATTTCCATACAGGTTTAATAATAGAGCAGGGAGATATACATGACTGTCACCAATCAAGACTCTTTTTCAGAGATGAGAAAAAAATCCCACCTCAAATGGGTCTTGTCAGACAGCCTTTGGAAAGTAGTCCAAAACAGACACAGATATTGGTGGAGGTCCAGAATTAACTTCTACTCCATGAAGATAAGTGAACCTGAAGGTATAGGTAATTAAATTCCATGCAAATAAGACAGAAGAGCAGCAAATTTTGGCTCAGTCTGCCTGCTCCTGAAATCAGTCAGTGCTTTGCCATTGGCTTCATTGGCAGCAAGACCCAGTTCTCAGTTCAATGTGAAGCTTGTTTTAATTTCACAAAGCAAGCTGTGCCACAGGCTGGGTGCCCCATAACAGTCCCAAGCACCTAGGCTCTAAATCTGGGCCCAGGACAGGTTGAGCCCCAGTGTGGGGACAGAGGACAGTGCCACAAACATAAATGCACATCACAGACTGCTGGACCTTTGCTCTGGTGTTCAACATAGAATCATAGAATGTTGGAAGGGACCTCTCAAGGTCATCTAGTCCAGCACCCCTACAATAAGCAGGGACATCTCTAACCACCAGCAAATCCATACTCTGCAAACAGAGCTGACAGTGCCCAAACCCCCAGAACCAGGATTCACAGGCTTGTTTTTTAAGCTACATTAACACCAAATATAGAGACACTTTTCCCATTAGCATGGGGCAGGACCAGCTCCACATTGAGCTCGTTCAACTCCCTCTTGTGGGGGCTTCTAAGGGACTTACTGAGCCTCAGACAGAGAGCACGGACTCCCTGCAATCTCCTGCTTGGGAACACACCATTTTTGGCACCTGCATGTCAAATCCCAAAATACACAAATACCCAAACCAAAGCAAAGCCCTCCATCCTTCAGATGGAAAAAAACCCAAATGCATCATTTTCTCATTATTTGTTTCCCATTTCCTTTGTAGTTTTCTTTTTTGCTCATATCTCCAAAGTCAGTTTTCCCTCTCAGATTTTGCAGCAATCCCAGTTCCCACCAACATCAGCCAAACTGGTAGTCCACGAGGGAGATGGTACTAAGTAAACTGAGCAAAAAGCACATTTAGGTCTGTGCCTAAAACTGGATGTTCTCCCTGGCAACATGAAGAACTCGGTACATCTCATGACTTGCAGCGTGCACAGATTTCAGCACCAGCCCAGTGAGCTGCAGGGAACTGGCTGGAAACAGTAATTCCTCCAGATGCTGCAAGCATCCAAACACCTCCAGCCCAGCATGGGTTGAGGCTCACTGCTATGCACTGAACAGTATTTGGGGGCACACAGCCCCTGCAATGGCTTGTGTCCTGCAGAAGGACAATGCAAAAGCCATTATACTTTTAATGGTATTTGTCTTGGCACACAATGATGCTATAAAATGAAGAAAATGTAGCATCAAAGCACAGCTTAAATTCATTTCCGCTTGAAAAAAATGATATATAACTTCACTTCAAGGACCTTGAAACCTATGAGAAACATGGACCCCAAATCCTAAAACTATGCAAATGGAAAACTCAGGCATGTCCTCACTAGGAAAATTACCCCAGTTTCCACAGCACAGCTGGATATAGAATGACATCTCCTGAAGCAAAACAAATTACACAGAAGCCTCAACCTTTGGTAATGAGTGTTGCCTTCCCAAGCTATAGTATCACTGTAGGTAGTGGCAGTAAACATGTATTTGGAGTCAACGTTTGCAAGGAAAAATGCATGCAGTGCAACTAAATTAATTAGGAAACATAACTAACATGATGATGTACAAGAAATGAACAGAAAGGAATCCAAAATCACCTCCTTTGCTGCTTCTCACTGAAGATGCTTTAGCATATTGTTCTTAGATACAATTCAAATTATCAGCTGGTAGAACAATTATCTAACTAAAAGTTTTAACCATGTTTAAAGTCTAAACAATCTGCTGAACAAACATCTACACAGAGTCACTTGAACTGAATTTCAATTCCCCATGTTTAGTGCTTTACCTATGGATTTTTCTGGTGATCAGGCTGGCAGAGTACTAGGCATCATCTCTCACCCTCACACAATTTACAATTCATCACATCAATAGCAGGAGGACCAAACCATTGCATTTCTTTGGCCTGGCCCAGTCCATGCAATTAGCTCATACCATGTTTCAGGCTCCTGTCTGTATGCAGTTTATATGCCTCCCAGTGTAAAATAAACTGCAACAAAACAACAGGGCACTCCAGCTATTTCTCTTAGAGGTACTGCAAAATACCCCTTTATCAATACATGTAATCAGCAGACAGTAATGGAAGCAAGGAGCACTGAAATTTCATTTTCAGATAAACAGCAAGAGCAGGCAGTAGAGGGAAAACAGGCAAAAAGGTGCATTCACTGTACTGGGGATAGGCAGCACTCTTTAAGACCAGGACAGCATCCCACAACTAAGGGGATGCTCACTCTTCCCTGCCTGGGGCTGTTGCCTGCCTTCACCTCATTATGCTGATGCAGCAGTATTGACCATTATTACCATCTGCTCACAGACCAGTTTTGGAGTTGTTAGGGTTTTTTTCTTTTTTTTTCCTGAGAACTTGCAAATTAATGAAACATCAACAGAAAAGCCTGAGGAGTGCATTGAGAGAGGGAGGCAGGCTCACCTTTGCAGTAAGGGAGGAGAGAGGGCACAGGGGTGATCAGCGGCAGAGAAGGGCATCCCGGCCTTGCCGGGTCTGACTAAAAGGATGTTTTGGGGACCCAACCCTACTTTCTCCACCTTTGTGATGCCAACAGCACCCTAAGCACATCAGGTCCCCTCCTCAAAGCTCCAGATGGTGGAAGGGTCTCAGCAATGCCAGCAGCAAACTGTCCAGAAGGTTTTCACTGATGTTCTGGAGTTTAAATTGTTGTTTTCATTACAAGATAAATGAGCAAAGAAGTGCCCCAATTTCAGCCACACTCTGTTCATGTTGGGATTTTTAAGAGTTTGTTTCAAGGAAAAAATTTCACAGAAAATTTAGAAGCTTTGATTTCATTCTGTTACAAGAAATTATGTATGTATTAATTGAAACTGAACAATTGTTAGTCAAAGTAACAGTTTCAGTTTCATTTTATTAAGATCCTTAATAATTAAACTGTGAATTCAAGAGACTTTGAAATGAGGTGGTATAAGATGGATCCACCACTCAGAATCAAAGTCACTATGTCCACTTTACACGTTGTAGGATTCGTTACTTTGTTTGAAAGTTGACCACCAGCTCCATGTCTCATAAATCCTACTTTGCTTTGAGGTCATTCCAGCTGTTCATTCACCTGATATATTCACAGCTCTGCCATGATGTAAGGTGAAGGATAAAAGACAGGAGTAAGGAAGTGATCATGCCCCTGTACTCGGCACTCATAACACTGCAGCTTGAGCACTGTGTCCAGTTTTGGGCGCCACAGTATAAGAGAGACATTGAGGTGCTGGAGCAGATGCAGAGAAGGGCAACGAAGCTGGTGAGAGGTCTGGAAAACATTTCTTATGAGGAGTGGCTGAGGGAACTGGGACTGTTTAGTCTGGAGAAGAGAAAGAAGGCTGAGGGAAAACCTTATTGTTCTCTACGACTACCTGAAAGGAGACTGTAGCAATGTGCGTGTTGGTCTTTTCTCCCAAGTAACCAAAAACAGGACAAGAAGAAATGGCCTCAAGTTGCATCAGGGGAGATTTAGATCTGGAAAACTTCTTAGAGCTCCCATTACAAACCACAGCTCTCTGAGCTAGTTCCAGATAATCACTGGTAGGTACCTAAACACCAACAGCTCCTGCAGAGCCCCCACACAGGTGTCCACATGTGCTGGTATCTGCCCAACATGAGGTATCCAATTTTAAAAATTGTATTCCTATTTTCAGTTTAAAATCTTTCAAATGATAAAGCTGAACAGGACAGATAAGTGCAGACACACTCAGGCATCCAGCTGGGAAGAAACCTTATACTCGGGTAAGTTTAAGTCAAAAGAAGACTGGCCATGAAGCAAGTCTTTCTTCAAATGTCTTTTTACAGAGTCATCATGAGGAATTTAAGTGGAAACTTATTCAGAGAGCAACAGAAGTCAAATTTGGCAATGTCAAAGCAGCCTTACACTCCAGCAAAGCCATGATGCCAGGAGCTGCTTGGCACCATCAGTGCCATGCAGGGCACCTGGCCTGGTCGTCACAGCTGAAACGATGTAAGGATATCACCTGCAGCCAAGGTCATGTTGTTCTTCCCATGGAGAGGCTGCAACATCCCCTCTGTCCCAGTTAACATCCTCAACAACAGCCACGTGTTCCGTCTCTCATTTCAGGAGGTCCCGCAGAGCTCTGCGGATCCTTTTGGAGAGGACTTAGACATTGTAACAGGTGATTTTTGCAGAAAGGGCCAGGCTGCCCAGCCACAGCCTGAAGCCGAAGACAATTTTTTAATGCTGTATAAATGAGCAGCATCCAAATGAGTGACGGCAGAATGGGCCATCACTCCCCAGCATTCCTCCTCACCACACACCAGCCTCCCCTAGTGAGGCAGATGCGTCTGACCTTCTGTGGACAACAGGTGAATGAATCCATCAATTTGTTCACAATAAATGGTAAAAAACATTAAGAGTTTTGCAGCAGTAAAATGTCAATATGCCAATAGGCACTGGTGGCTTTCATATGACTAAACAACAGTTCAGCCCAGGAAGACACCAGTAAAGAGCAGGGACAAAGAGCAGGGATAATCCTCTGCTGAGGGCAATAAGAAATATAAATGTAATCTGGGTTTACTGCAGCTATTGGACTAACTTTGAAGCATTTCAGAAATTGCCCAAGCGCTCATACCAACACAATGTTGTGCCATGGGTGCATCAGCTGAAAACAGAGAAGATTAAGCTGATAGTCTGTTTTCTGATTTATGAAATAAAAATGGCAAGATCTTTACTCATTGGGCTTGATAAATAGTTATGCTGTTTGACTTTTTAATTAAATTGTGAAGACTATTTTTTATTTGACCATAAAGTAATTGGATAACTAGTTAAAGTATTGAGGGATCTGACAGAAAAGGCTAAATAAAATAAAAACTAATAAAAATGTATTTTTTTTACCATAAAATCAATAGTAATTTAAGCATGCTAGAGGGTCTCAATTCTACTTGAAAAAGATTAATCATCTCACAAGAAGAATTTTTAAACATTTGGCTGGTTTCTGACATTTTCCTAGAATCACCTTCTCTTGGAGAACCGACAGCAAAATGTTAAAATATGTTGATTTTTAAATGCTGAACTTTGAAAATCACCCACATTTGTACAAATCAGGGAAGTGATGGGGAATATATATCTAAACAAAACTGCCCATAAGGTTGCTAAGAAAGGTGAAACACACTACAATGACATACTACATATTTGTATGCGCCAAAGAAAATAATATGTAATACCTATTTTCCCACATATGACTTCAGTGCCAGGTAATAAAACCCAATACATCATAGAAGAGGATCTATGGGCACAAATATGGATCTGATTTTGTGCCACTGGTATAAAAAAAAAATCTGTTAACCTACAGTAATGTTAGAATACTTTCGTGCCAGTTGGATAACAGAAAACTGCAAGGAAAAACTACAGCTGAAGGAAGCTAATTATGGAAAGCTGTATAACATAACATTGAGCACGAAAGTGAGTATAGCTTCCACACTTCTCTGCATTACAGATGTACAGATTTCTTTAGGTAGATTATCCTAGGACAGTAAAGAGAAATGTGAGAAAAAAAATACTAAATTTCTGTAAAGAAACAAAAGAATCAGCAAGAGAGGACTGGTTGGGAATGCCTCCCTTTCTTTCAGCACAACCTCACATGTACGTAGGGATCTTCCCCACAAGGACCATGTCTTGACAGATACAACAGGTTCAATGTAATTTCTTATTTATGTGCACAAGTAAATAGAAAAGGCTGGGGAAAACTTTACATCTTATGAAATATTAGATATGCAAGCCTAGGGAGCAAAGCCTACAGGGTCTCAGCTCATTTAGTCTTTGACAGGAGCACTGAAATCATTACCGCACCTAAAATCTGGAAGCTGTTATTTATAGGAACTGCATTTGAAAGCAAGCCAGCTCAGACACTCACCTTGCCATGGAACCCATTTATTGAGTTTGTCTAATATTTTGTATTAGAAATGATGCCTGCCACCTATTTCTGAGAAGGTCTTGCACCTCTGCCATTTACTGCCAGACACTGAAATTTAGCGGAGAGAAAAGCCCTCAGCTAGACAAGCACTTTTTCTTGGGTTCATTCTGTTTGGGGCTGCTCATATTTCTTCCACTCATGGTGCCAATAGCAATATTTTTTTGCAGCCTGGCAAAACAGTGATTAAATCCAAGACTGCAATCTAAAGTTGTCCCTCAGCAGCTCCAGAGAACCCCAGAAGAGGCAGCTGGGTCCCGCCTGCCTGCAGCAACGGTTTCAGCAAGCAACTTGCATGGGGAAGGATGGGAAAGATGCGGAGACCAAGCTCAGCAGCACATTCCACCCCCTTGGTGGGATTAATGTGCTCCTGTAACAAATCTACCCGAGGGCCTTTCTTCTCTGTGGGCACTGAACCAGCAATGCTTTGCACCACAGCCTCACCTCCCCCGTACGACCCTCACGTGCTGCACTGCTTTTTACAGATTCCTGCCTGATCTGTACTGCAACGGGGGAGCCCCAGCCATGCCCAAGTACTTTTCCCAGCTCACCCTCTGTGGAGAGGTGTCTGCATTGTGAAGAAGGGTGGCAGCAAGGGAAGAAATACATTTGCTAGCTGAAACTTCTTCAGAGACAGGCAGAGGATCCTGCTAATATCTTGGAGGAGAGCTGCACAACAAGGTAGATGCAGAGATAGAAGTACCCATAGGAATATTAATTTACCAGCAGGCAGAGGCAAAATCTGCTACTGAGGAGAAAATCATTATTTGTGCATGAAAAGGGGGGTTTGGAGCTTGTAAATGTCTAGAACACATCTTAGCAGCTTCTCAGGATGTGCCACCCATGCCAAATTATTCGCCAAGAGCCCCAGTGCGTATTGTGGCCCAGTCCTAGGTATTGAGCACACCCCGACACCTTGGGCCAGTGCATCAGCTCTGCATGGCTGCTGCTGCACTGAGGTGGACATGAGATCCACATGGTTCCCAGGCCACAACGCTCAAAAAACCAAACCTACTCACTGTCTCTCCACGGTGTTATTGCAATAACAAAATAAAGGAGTAATTTGCTTTTGTGAAAAGCGATCTGTTTTTTACTGCACCATCAGAAAGCATTGCCTTCTGCAAAGATGGAACGGCATTAGCCTAACAGAAAGTGACACTGCAACTTCCTGAGATCTCTAATGTTTGTGATTCCTCTGGCAGAACCTGGTGAGAAAGCAAAGATTTTGCATTATGCAGGCCATATTATTTCACCAATATTTCTTGTTCAAAGGTAAATTGATGTACTTCTAATATTTTTAAGATATTTCTATCCACACTTGCATTATTGTGTCTTCTCCTCCTCCTTACAAACTTTATCATGCTAATTTAGTTTAAAAAGCTGTGCAAGCTTGACCAGTGAGGCTTAAAAATGTTCTGGTTGAGTAGGTTTGGAAAGATATTTTGCTTTATAAATATTTTTCTTGTCTCTGTCCCTGGCATTGAGCCAAAGGTGCCCCTGCTTTGTAGCATATTCCAGCTGAATTCCAAGTGATCTGCTGGTACCATAGGAGCTCCTAGAAAAGATGTGCATTCAGATACCACATAACTTCCTTTCCTCCCAGACCCCATTTGATGTTCCTTACACATGCTAAGTGATGTTTGTGCATTCATGAAGTCCCACGAAGGGACATCTCAGCACAAGGTTTGCAGAATTTGCCCTTTACCACCTGCTACAGATGTTTAAAAGGATACTTGCAAACCAGGATTCCAGGGAGAGTGGGTGTAGAAACCCAGGGCTCTCAGCATGCCAACTAGAAAAGCAACAAGGCAGGGTCATACATCCTGGTAAAAATCCTGTGAAACGTTTAATTTTCAATGAACTGGCATTTTCAAAGGAGAAAGTGCTTCATCAGAATACTCCCCTTTAGTGCTAATGTGAAGATACACCACGATAGTTTGATTTGCAACAAATTCCTTGATGAAATGTGCTGAGCTAGCAGGGCTGTGTGTGTGGAAGGTTATATGAAAGATTTGTACAAACATCATCAAAGATGAAATGATGTGTTAACTTCTGGATTATAACTAATCCCCCTGGAAATAATCATTTATTCAATCAACAAAATAAGATCAGTTATATTAACCTTGAAAGATCTACTAACAGCTACTCTCCAAGTTTCACATACACAGTTTAGCATTGACAGTTCCCAGAATCTGTTTCCTCACTCTATTTTCACCATAAAACCATGAAAAATATCCCCAGGCTTTTTTACTCTTTTGCTTACATGGAATGAAATAATATGGAAGCCAATTTTCTTCTCATATGTCCATGTTTGTCTCAGGCTTGACTTCAGCAATGTTGCTGCACTTCATACACACAGGGAACAATTTTTCCATACAGCACTATGCATTTTTAGAAAACCTAATTCCAAGTGCATACTGGAGCTGGGTCCTGGTTTGAGATATATCTACAATTTTTTGAGGTATTCAGGGGACCCTCCCAAACTCAGGCACCACCAGACAACTGGAACAGGTTTTGAACTCCTTATACCCTATAAAACACCATGGATGAGCAACTTGCAGCGTTTTCAGCATGTTTCAGATCAGATGGACAGAAGACTAGAAGAGGGACTTTTTAAGTTTCTT
Source organism: Brachypteracias leptosomus (assembly GCA_013401335.1). NCBI lineage: Eukaryota > Metazoa > Chordata > Aves > Coraciiformes > Brachypteraciidae > Brachypteracias > Brachypteracias leptosomus. The sequence continues at coordinate 328,416 of VYZX01018447.1, forward strand.
TTATTCTCCCTATCATCCATAATTTAATTGCGCCATCCAGTGCAGTGAGTTTTTGTCTCAAGAATAATTCTGACTGCAGACAGCTTCCTATGGAAAGTGTTGCGGGTGGTATCCTTTGATTCCTGTTGTGTTGCTGCTCCCATGCAGGTGATGCTGTGCCTTCCCACACTGCATCAAATGCCTGCAAAATGAGAGGCTTTGCAGCAATCCCAAGCTCAGCATGGCCATTTCTGGAGTGTAGCCATTCCTGACACTGGAGCACTCCATGAGCATCACATGGATGAGCACTGAGATCTTGGATATAACCCATCTCCATGTAAGCAGCATACACAGCTCAGTGATCTGGTTGGTGGGAAAGGTGAGGACATTCCCTCACTCATCTCCTGTTTCAGAAGGAAAATTCAGAACAAACAAAACAGAAAAGGTGATTCAGATCCCCTGGCAGGTAAAAACTACAGGAACATCAGAGCTTTTTGCAAAGCCAGAGTTCCATGAGTGCTCCAAAGGAATACACTGACAACAGAAATTGCAACAGAAATTGCCAAGAAGGGAGGGTTCAAGACAAGCCAATGCCCAACTGGAAGGCAGCACCAAGCTGTGGTGTACTGCAGACAGCCTTCAGCTACACTCACAAAATTGCAAGAAGTCAGCTTTGCTCAGTATTCCTGTAAAGTGATGGCATTTAGCTACTGGTTATGAAGAGGTACCAGGATGGCAAGGTTTCTTGGAGAGCTAGAGTTACCTGGAAAATGGTCACCAAAGTCCAGATCCATAGAAGGGTTTGAGTGCTCGACTCCATTTTAAGCATGGTACCTGGGGAGAGCAGGTTGCCACAGGATGGTTTCCACAGCAAGAGTTGCCTGCAAAGGCACGGAAGAAAAGTAGATATCTCCTATTGGCCAAGATTTGGATGTAGCGTTCATATGTCCAGGTGCAAACTGTAAATATTGAAAAATGTTGTATCTACAGACTGGCAGTCCCCCTGGGGACAGGGAGCAGCTGAGCAGAGAGATGAATTTCAGCACTGAAGTCCAAGCCCAAAGGCTCAGCTCTTGTGTACTCAATCCAGCTCTGACTGAAGACAAAAGGAAAGTTCATTCCAACACACTAAGCAGCAAACTTTACTGGTGTTTATGTTTATAAATATGTAATTAATATTTTTGAAAGATTCATCCTGGGAGCTCTGGAGCACAGCAACATCAGAAGAAAGTAGACTTAAAAAGAGAAAGGAGAGGTTGAGTCAATAGCAGAGTCTCTTTATCATCCATATATTTAACAACTGCAACGTTCTGTGCTGTTTTTAAAAGAAATCACCCTCATTTGCTATCTGTGCATTTGTGAAACACCTTTACCCTGCAGTCCTCTAGGAAAATAATTAAATTTAATAGAATCCTCCCACGTTCTAAAGCTGAGATGGAAAGTACTTATATTTAATAGAAACTGCAGCTTCTAAATTATTATGGTATTTAATTTACATTCTCTTTGCTATTTTAACTGTAGCTTTATTAGAACAGGATTGTTGGCTGCAGTGTTTATCTTTTACCACCATTGTCATGATAAGAAAAACACAGAAAGCAGATGAAAACCAGGCAAAATATAAAAGGACAGAGCACAAGCAGAGTAGGCTGAATATTTGTGTTCGGGGAAAGAATATCTCCTACCTCTGCAAAGCTCAAATTCCCAATCCACCCTCCCTGCAAGCTTCCAGGAAGAGAAAAGAAGATGTAGGATGTTGCTGGCTCATTTCCATACCAATTAAATGTCCTTTTGGTTTGGCAGAGAGGGGCAGACAGTCAGCAGGTGACAACTCAGCCCTCCAGCAAGCTGTGCCCATTGGCACTGGTGGAAGAGGCTGCTCTCAGCCTGCCCATTTCCTCCATCCTTAAATGGTAGGACTACAAATTCCCTTTTCTTTCTCTGCTCTCTCCCTCTTAGGACCCACTAAGCTTTGTGGGTTGGATCTGGTGCCAGATGTCCGTGTTTCTCCAGTTCAAATCCCCAGCCAGAAGATTATGCACGTCTGTACCAAAAGGATCACCTGAATTTCTGTTAATGAAAGCATCACAAACATCAAGAGACAAGGTTGTAACACTAGGCCAACACAGCGCACCCGGAGCATTTGACAGAGGTGAATCATGAATGGGTGAGAAGGGGGGTGGCTGGTGGGGAGTGTAAGCCAGGACCAGGTGGGTGCCGCCCAGAGCCTCCCTGAACCCACAGCCCTGCTCCAGTCCCACCAGGCTCAGCCACAGGGGTTATTAGGAGTCAGAGAATAAAATGTAAAGGGAAGAAGGTGAGCAGAAAAGGCAACTTGATCACAGACCCCAGTAATCACTTTCTGAGCTGGAACCAAAGGGGTATTCACCACTGAAGTGGGTGATAATGATGCTATACAAACTGAGCTGCGTCTCAGCATCCCTTTCCCCTTTGCTACCAGTTCAGTACCATTCCCTAGATATTTTCTAGAGTAGCTCTGCCAGCTCCTCATCATGTTCTTCCTTCCTGACAGAGTGCAGATGAACCTCTGCCTGCTTCTATCAGCATAGCAACAACCCTGTGCAATGCAGCTGCTAGGTGAGGAATATGGATCAGGGCACTAGATCCATTGCCCAGAAATCAGCACAATTAAGGGCCATCATAGGTTGGCATCCTCCAAGCCCTCCCCAGGCAGAGAGTAAGGAAGAGATTTAGAGGGAAGCTGGGAAGAGTCCAGCACTCACTGCAGCACGAGACACTGGTGAAACACGGGATTTTCAAGCAACCAGAGCATCCCCACAGCATTCACAGCTAAGTTATGCAGGATGACCCATATGCATACAGCCAAAGGATGGTCTCTGTCTTGAACCCTGGTACAGGAGTCTGGTTAAAAAAGGAGACAAGAGGAAGCACTCTACAGTCACTCAGCTCTTTAAATGTGAAGGAAATATAATCCTGGACAAACAAAATACTATATAGGAGCCTTATCTCTGCAAAATTAGTCATTAAATTCTCCTTCAACTTTGTCCATAGGTTGGGATTTTCTTGGATTCATTTAATCCAAGAATCTTTGTTGCTTGCTGGATTTTGCAAGGAGCACCAGCTCACCTTTTATAGATGTTATGGAGTTTCTGGCCCCATGAAACTGTGCTAAGCAGGCAAGGCAAATGAAGCAAATATTATGTCTCCATTTGCTAAGAAATCAGATTTACACCAGTGAAACTATCAAGATTTTTTTACTGGTGCTGTTTTTAACAGAATAAAGTTACTACAGTGAATTTTATTTCTGATGAATAACACACTTATTGAGAGAATAACGTGTCCACTGATAAGATTTTAAGAAAAGGGACTTTTTTTGTTGTTAACTGATACTTTTGAAAATGTCAACCTTTTGCTTACTGGAGTCATGAGTTTAGACAGATCCCCATCAAAAAGTAAACTCTGATCCAGCATAACACTCACTAAACCTGGAGTAGACCCCACAATTACAGGACAGAAATATGCCTCTATCCTGGGGTTCCTATGCTGCAATACATACAAAACATTTCAGACAGCATAATTTAGATAGCATAATTAATAGCAATTATTTTAATTAACCCTTGTCAAACAACACAGAATAGAGCACTGTAATACCACCACACCAAGGTCAGTGTAGAATTTTTACAGTGTGCTCAAGCAGGTTGTCATTAACAGCTCTGTCCTGGCAGGAAATTAAAAATGAAGATGATAAAGGGAACATTTACGCAGAGACACATGAGCTTGCAAGCGTTAAACGCAAACCTAACAAAAAGCTTACTAAAAGGGGTAACAGAGGATCAAACCAGAATCAGTCCTTATTGCCAACTGTGAGCAGTTCTTCAATGGTTTCTCTGTGCCTACTGAATGTCCATCTTCAGCCTTTTAAATATATTCCATGTCATCTTGGGAGATATATTAGAAAGGAAAAAAGGCCTTTAGTACTTGTACTCTTTCTTGTGAAAGGGCTGCTACCACCTCCACCACCCGTCTTAGATCTGTTACACAAAGTGGGTCTGCTGGGGGGGGGGTTCAGAGCAAAACTTCTTAAGATGATGATTCCAGAGCACGGAGCACAGTGGGTACACCCCCGGCCTTCCCTTGGTACTGAGAGAAAACAAGATGCCTTCAGCTTTTTAAGTCTTCTTTTAAGCAGTTTGATTTGCCTGGTCAGAGGTAGGCTGGCTACTCAAGACTAGATTTTGCAGGAGATAATAATGGCAGAGAAACAAGTGTAAATACCCCGTTTCCATTTAATTAACTGATTTGCAAGTATCCAGCATAATTCATCCACAGCTCTGCCAGGGTGGGACAGACATACAACAGCACAACAGAGACCAATTGTGTGGCCTCAGGAGTGCCCACACTGGCCAAAGTCAACCCCAGTGACTGAACTGGGACCCAGTCCTGCCAGAACACAGACCTTGAGCAAGTGCAAAAGGCTTCAGATGCTCATTGGGGCTCCTTTGCAGCACGCAGTATGAACACTGCACGCTGTTCACAAGGGGCGTGCATGGTCAGGTCAAGTCCTACAGTCCATCTCAGACCTCTGCAAATGCATGAAATCACTGGGCTGGCATGGATGAATGAGTCAAGCCAGGAGCTGTCACATATGAGAATGATGTCTGGAAGGTACCTTTGATCCAAATGAGGTGTTACAATGTGAAAAGACCATGTCCCTTTGCACACTGTTGTCCCAGTTCCTCACCAAGTCCTCAGATCATCAGATAGACTGCATCTATCAGGCTCTATCTGTACCTTGCTCTTTTCTAGCAGCAGCTCAATAGTTTGTGTTCCCTTCAAGGTGAGCTCTTCCTTCAACTTTAATTTGACTGTGTCGGCATGTTTTTGCACTCACATTCAAGTGAGGCTAATTTTACATGGCAATATGCCAGTTTGGGAAACCAATACGCAAATTCATAATTATTCATGCATAATTCAGGAATTATTTGCATACAGTAAACAGGCCATCATCCTGATGAAGTGTCAAATGATATAAAGTGCTAATGAAAGAAAGCAGAATAGACAAGAAGAGATCATAAAACCAAGAGAGTGAGAAAGTGGAGCAGAAATACATCCTCTAATTAACTTTTGAAAGTTTCTCCAGGCTCCTGTGCATGACAAGAGAGACACCCATAACATCTTTAAGCACAGCCCCAGGAACCACCTCCTCTCCCACATTTGTGTCCAGGACAGTACAAATATTTCCAGCAAGCAAGGATACATTTTCAATCTGGCCCAGGGCTTATCTGGGCATAAATCAGGTCTTTCCAATGAAAGCAGAAATTATTTCTTTCAAGACCTAGCAATTCAAAAGACCCATTGTTCTCAGAGGTGAAGTGTTTCATTATTAAAGGGTTCCTTGGCTGTGTCAGGAGGGTACCTGTACTCTTAGTATGTCATAAGTACAGTGAGATTATTTTAATCATTTCACTGCAAGAGTAAACACTTCCCAGCCTCATTCACAAGCCTCTCTTTCCCCCTTATCTGGAGTCTATGATAAGACAGAGTCCCCACCTCCAGCAACTGCAAAAATACTCAATATTACTAAGAGTGCTTGCTAGCAACATATTATTCACTGAGGGAGAAAGGGAGAAATAGATCCACACTCTGATACTCCAGTACTGGATTCATTCACATTGTGTTTCAGTGAGTGTTATATCCAGTGGAGAGGCCCTGTTCTTATGCAAGCAAAAGCAATAAAAGGTTTTCACTGACACTAAATTCTTCCTTTTTAAATATGAAGACTTCATTATTATTACCTTGAGCTTTAAAATGTAAATATTTCAGAAAAGAGCTTTAGCTTTCCAGATTCAGAATAAATGTGCCTTGTTTTTAATTTGTTTTTTTAATGTAGATTAATATTTCTACCAAACTGTAGGTCTAAGTAGCATCACTATCCATCTCAATAAAAATCTCTGAGAAAAATGTTGAAAACTGTTGTGAGAAGTCTACTCTTTAAAGTAATTTTTCAATGTTTCATTTTAAAAACTTGATTTTTTAAATCATAATTGTAAATGAACAATTTGACAGAGCAAGGAGCAGTGCAAAAACAAATTAGAAAGTACAGTTCCTGTTCTGATTTACAGTGTATGACCCTGCTGCTTTACTGCCATAAAATTAAATGGAAGTGATAATGTATTTCACCTGGTAGTAACTCCTGCTAGACTGAACGAAGGCCAACGAGACTGGTTTAGGCTCATAGAAGCTATTGGAGTTTCTAGCACTCCTAGTGTGTATGCATTATTGGGTGGTTTATCATTGATTAGGTGTCATAAAAGACCTGACTTTGCTTTCTGCTCCCATTGAAGTGGAAATCAGTTGTATCTACCCAGGCTTGCTATAGATTTGTTGTATTTCCACTGAACCGAAAATACACCTATTATTAATGGAGGGGCAGTCGACATTGTCACTAAATACAGGTACCAAAACATCCATTATCTCTAAGCATTTTGATTATATTATGGTTTGCTCATTTCTACTCTCACATCAAGAGCAGCAAGGCTGCATTCAGAGGACAAAAGCAGAGACAGGCTTTCTTTGTGTATATTTTTGTTTGCTTGCTCACTTTTTAAGCAGATAATATTGCCTCTCTGCAAAACCTATTTACAATCAGGGCTTCAGTCTTGCTTTCTTCTTGGTTGGTTTTTTTTCCCTATGAAATGGCCAAGGGGAGCTGAGATTGGGAGATAAATATATTGGCTGCAGTAACTCTTGAGAAGAGCTGCCGATCGGCACGGCTCGCTCTTTCACGTTGCTGTATGCATGATAAAAAGGGTCTTGTCTGATGAAGATGCTCTAGGAGAAAATGTTCTAAGCACAGTGCACAGCAGAGAGAGGAGGAGGGAGACAAAGTCTGGAAAAGAAGGCAGGAGTACCTTGTGCCATAAGAAGAGATTTAAGCTTGTCAGAATGAAAGACAGACATTTTCAAAGTGCATAATTTCCAGAGAATTACATGGGATGTGGGTGGCTTCAAGGCTACAGCTCCTGCTCTGCCACAGATAGGTTTCAAGGTCAGAGTCTAATTTTATCCTGTGATATAACAGTCTGTATTATGAAGCTACTGAGACTCGCCTGAGTGCCTGTTGCCTAAAGTGATTAGCACCCTGGTTTCCTTGTTTCTGTGGAGCTACAGACAGTGCAAGAACAGGGCAATTTGGTACCACTCGGGGACTTCTCACACGTTGGCCTCATGAAGTGCACAAATGACACGGTCACGACCACAAACACTGCACCGGGCAGCAGTACAGCCACCTCCGAGCTGAAGGTGATGAAGGGGAACAAATGAAAGCAGAAATTCCTGCAGTAGACACAAGCTATTGAAGATGTCTTTTTTTTTTTTTTTTTTTTCCCCCAGTTATCCCACAGAAACCTCAGCTTGAAACTTAACCAATGTAGTGCAAGGCGAGGAGATAACATTAGCAATGATTTTGTGTTCCTGAATTCAAGTGTGTGTTTGTCTCAAATGAGCTTGGCATCACCCTGGGATGAAATTTGATTTCAAGCAAACCTAACCAAAAGAAGAAAGTCAAGAAAGAGCAAATTAAATGCAAACAGACCTTGAGGAAGCTGACAAGGATGAACACTTTTTGATGTCTGTTCCTCATAGAGGAAAGGAGGGTTTGACAGCACCACAGGGCTGGATGGTTGTGACCTCATCAGGGTTCTTGGGATGGGCTCCTTGAGATCAAGGGAGGCAGAGATCTTCACGTAAGTGGCTCCTGCCTTGGGGCAAGCATGGGACAAAATTATTTTCTGAATTCCTTGCCAGCCCTGCTATTCAATCATTATTTAATATCCACAAATTCCCTCTAATTTCTCTATTAGCATCTGCAGAGCACCCAAAGAGCATAAGGAGTCCTGTTAAAAAAAGTCTGGTAATGTTTTTCGGTGTTTGATTCTCTGGAGTATTTCATAGGATAAATCATGTTATTGTTAGCATGGTTTCTAACAATGCATCAACAATTCCTTGGGAGATACTGGTCCCATCAGCCCTCAGAATTAAAAAAAACCAAACAGAAAACCACAAAAATATCTTAATTCTGGGAGACTTACTGAACACCAGCAGAGAGATAGTAAGGGGCTTGTATTCGAACACATTATGAACAGACATAACTGAAAAGAAACCATCAATAATCCCCTTTATTCACATAAAAATGACTTATCAGCACATGAGCTAGGAGAGCTGTGTGAAGCAATTAGAAAAGAAAAAAAATCCAACATTTCTCCTTTTGTTACTTTTTCTACAAATAACAGAGAGACATGCTAAAAATGAACATAAAAATGAATCTACAGATTGCAGAGCTCTGCAGAAAATGCTGGGGAGCTGAATACGTCCCTGCAGCCCAGGGCTGCTGCTCTGCACTTGTCAGACAGAAAATGTCAGGTTTTGCTGTCACCACAACATTCCAGGGCTGGCTCAAAACATGGTTAAACAGAAAGACAAATTCTGGAATAGTGGCCACTTCCCAGTGAAACACAGCCCATGGGGGGTGTGAGCAGCCTGGGGGGGTCCTCGGAGCACCCCCAGCTGCCTGCTCAGCCCCGTGCTCACAGCCTCCAGACACACGTGGGTGTTCCCAGACCTTGCAAGCCCTTCCTCTCCTCTGAGCATACCTGTAGCAATATTAAGGTGGTCTCCTAATGGCAAGCTCAGAGACAGATTTTTCATTGCCTTAGCAAGATCACTGCCCATTCCACTCACCAAAAGTATTGATCACCACTAGGATAGGGTCACCTCTAGAGCAGTGAGATAACAGAGAGCTGCAAATTGCAAAAGACAAATTAAGTCTCCACTGACAGTTCTGAGCACTAGCACAAAGAGAGCCTTTCCTCCCAGCGTAAGGCTTTGTAAGACTTTGATAGATTGAAAAGAAAAACAACACATGGCGATGACCTTCAGGCAAAGGAAGAGCCAAGGGTGAAGCTGTTGTATCCATAATGGCCAGAGGAGGTGTGGGGTGATGCTGTTGGAGCACCAATGGTGCCAAGAGCATGGATGACAGAGATCAGCTCCGTTTCTTGGCTCTAACAGAGCTGACACCAGCCCGTAGCTCATCAAGTTAGAGATCCAGGGCTACTGCAAACACTGTAGCATCTGGCAACTGTAAACCGTAAATTCTCCTCTGAAATACACTGTTAAAGCAAAAACTTCACTATCTTTCCATCATAGCTTACATTTGTTTTGCCTTGTGCCTCACCTTGTATTTAGCTGTATTAATATCAGCTTTTTCTACACTCGTCCAGTGCTGACTGTAAATTACACTGCTGATGATTATAAATTCTTAATGTTGTTATTTTCAAAGTAGGAAAGATTCACAAGGTGAGAGAGTCTCTCCTATAATCCTTTTGCCTTTATCAACCAAGCTTGTAAACTTATTACAAAGAAAGAAAGCAGAAAAACAGTATTAAATTTGTCTGACAAGATTATCTCACCCTCCTTTAATATTCTACTGGTTATGAAGTAGGATTTAAAATAAAGATGCCTTCAAGGTACCTCTGCCCCTAGCAGATGGCAGAAGTTGCAAGGCAAGAGCTATAATTGAAAAATCAACAGCAGTCTCATCATTTACTATCTCCTACAGCAGTGCCGAAAAGAAAGAGAGGGGTGTCTGCTGCTGACATTGAGGGTACCCATTATTCCAATTTGATGCTCCTTGCCCATAGCCTCCACAGAGGATGGCCACATCCTAATGCAGTTGTTTTGGAAATCTCCAAACTGCTCTGTTGTTTTCAGGACTGAAGCCAGGAAAATATATGTCACTTTGCCTGCTATTAAGCCCCTATTCACTTTTTGGAGCTGATTCATGAAGGCTGACAGGGGAAGGGCATTTATGCTGGGATTGTGCCTTTTGCATCCTCCTCACCAGGCTCAGCTCAGAATTTCCCTAACACTAATGTGAGTGTATGCAGAAAACCTGTGCTCCAAGAAATGCTCTGTGTGCATATGGTTTAGATAAATTCTAATTACATGCTTTCTCACTATTTTTCTCCCCCAGTTTCCCCATGCAGGACATGCTGTAGGGCTGGCTCATGATTCAAGCATTTAAAAAGAGGTGTATTCATAAGCCATAAGGATAAGGTCAGACCTGCATCCTCCAGGACTGCTTCCTAAAGCATCAAATCCTTAGCAGCAACATGAAAAGCTAAGGAATGAGTAGCACCTTGCTAAGCTTTTCAGGAAGGGCTGAAACCAGCTTGCCTGGCTCAGAAAAGGCACAGAAGCACCTGAAGCACTGGCTGCCCTTTGGCTGATGTGCTGCCCTCAGCCACAGGCTTCTGCTTCTCTGCTTTTTGCAACTGAGTCCTACCCACTGGCAAGCCTCCAGCACATTGCAGAGCAGACTGGAGGGCTGGGAAACCAGCCCCAGAAAAGAGGTACTGCAAGCAAATAAAGTATCCTGTGGAAGGTAATAGGGCAAATGGTGCAGAGGTACAGGCAGTATTCACTCAGGAGCAAGCCTGGAAACATCCCACGGAATAGATAAATGTCAGGGAAGAGCATTTTCCTTTAGTGGCCCCTTCATTTCTCTTTTATTGCATCTGAAGTATGCAATAAAAAGAAAAACATTTGAAACCATAAGCAGCCACAAAGAAGCAGCCTGGCATCTCCTGAAATATGTGCAGGTAATTTCAGGAGGGAGCAGGTTGCTGGTACAAAGGAATAGCATCAATGGGCCCATGCTGGGGAAAACCTCATCCTCCCTTGAGATGTCCATCTAAATGAAAATCCTACGGTGTTTACTCCTTATCACTTATTCTGCTCCAGGACACTTGTCTGCAGGCTCCATGGTCATCACTGGTGACCAAGATGCTACCTGGGGAAGCAGAGCTGATGGATAGGTACAGGGTTGCCTGCAGTGAGACAGCCCTGCAGCAGCACCACATGTTGCAGGTCCAAGAGATGTGCCAAGAGGAGATGATCCAGGTCAAGGTCTCTGCCACTCAGCATAAGGAATCAAACCAGCAAAATTCCACCCCCATAAACAGTAATAATACAATAATGTCAGAGCATCCCTAACTGAACTGCATCTCACTGATAAAATCTTGCCTCTATATATATGAAATACCAAGGAAAATTGTTCTTTAAAAAAAAAAAAAAGAACACAACAACAACAAATTAATAAGGTACCAAAAACTCAGGCTATGCAGGATACTACAAGCCCATCTAGGGGGTTAGGATACCTGCTCCAAGCAATACCTGAAGCAGAGCTGCAGTATGGGAGAACTCTGTGCTGCAGATACTACAGTGCAGCACCATTAAGGCTCAGTGGGACCAGAAAGCTCCAAAGAGAAATGTTTCAGATGAGATTCTGATTCAGAAAAAGCCCGTGCTGAGCTCACTAGCGAGAACCTCATTAATAGGAAAGACACATTGAGCAATTTCTCTGCCTATACATGTGGGATACTGCTGCATGTAAGGAATACCTGTTCTCTCCAGCTCAAACAGATGTACCTTCTGGACAGACCACACATGCTGTGGAGCTATAAAAGGCTTTTGCTTTTGGGAAATTAAAGCCTGGTTCTGCTGGGCTAATAGGCAGTCTCTATTTGAAGACAGATGCTAGCATTGAAGTCAAGGGAGAGAGAGATCCTGGAGTGGGGTTAAAACACAAAGGGGTGTCAGGGAGAAGCATGTATGCCTTCCCTTTGGAAGAAGGGTGGTCTCACCCAAAGGCTGCCACAGTATATCCTGAAAAGCAGCTAAAATGAAAGAATTTACCAGAGAAGGTAATGAGGAAGTGGTTGAGCTCTGACACAAGCATGGAAGATGTTCATCAGCACCAGGCAGGGGGGAGCAGCTGCAGCTGGCCTGACTGAGGATGGAGATTTGATCAGGGTGGCCCTGGTGCTGTGAAGTTTCATCTTCTCCCCCCTTTCAGCTGCACTCTCTCCTCATCTAGTCTGTGTAGGCTCTTGCTGACACATTTTCCCCTTCTAGCAGCACTTTCAACAACAGGCAAATACCTGTTACCCAAAACTCCTTCTCTCTCCTATTCTTTATGCCAGAGGCCAGGAAAATCACAAGAAAAATCAACCCTCAGCAAGCCAAAATGGAAGTGAAATCCCTGTTGAGAGGCAGAGAGGCAGGGGCACTATACTAGGTGCTCAGGTGGGATAGCCTCCAGCTCTTGCCCAAGCAAAGCAGGCAAGGAAGGGAAGGCAGGGGCAGGAGAGCCCTGCCCAGAAGAATGGAGGCAGAAGGAGGGGTGGGAGGGCACAAATGCATCTGAGGAGGAGATGGACACCTACACCAAGGATGGCTGTGGAGAGGGCTTTTTAGGAGAGCCCATCCACCCAGCTTATTCACTCCTATTGATTTTTACTCTTAAAAGAGCTTCATAAATCCAAGAAGGGAGCAAACATTGTAATGAGCAAGCAACATGATGAAGAGTGAATAGGGGAGAGGTAACTTCTTGAGATCTATCTGCAAATGTCTCCCATTGGAACAGGCTAAACAATTTCTCAGAAACTTATTCCATCTGCGTGAGTCAGAATTGGCTTGAAAGCAGGAAAAAAAGGTAAAAGTTCACTGAATCCTAATTAGCAACAAACAAGAGGAGAACTAGTATCATAAATACAGTGATATAAACAACGGTGGCTTTCCTATAAGTGTGTAGAAAGATATTAAGTAACATCTACTGCTGTTTTAAATTAAGCTGGATGCTGTAAAATAATGCCAAAGTACAAAAAAAAACCCAAACCAAAACCAAACCAAACAAAAAAAAAACCAACTCAAAGGAACAATTTCCACCACCCAAGTGTCAGTAACGAAGGACACAAAAGAGTTTAATAATAATATTTAATGTAGACATGTGTTATGCTATTGGTTGTCCAGCCAGCAACACCTAATTGAGCTAGAATTATTCACTCTGTGTATCTAATTAGAAGACAATCTCAAGGCTGTGATATACTCAGTCACTCAATGTCAGGTTTTTATAGATTTCAAGCTTTTATATGAGACACAGCTGATGATACTCACTTGTGCATGACATAGAGGAAATGTCATTGCTGGAATCGCAGCTTTTATTTCCAGCAGATATTACTGTTTATGGTAGCCTTGATCTTTTTGTCATAAATTTACAGATCCTACTGCTGCACACAGATCTCACACACTAAACCTAACAGAAAACATTACCCAGTATAGCTCTTGGCAACACCAACTCCGCTATGTCGTCCAGCCAAAACAGGGCTCTAAATGAAGAGAACAACTTGGATCATATGTTTAGTTAATTATACTCAAGAAGAAGATGTAAACAGGCACCATTAATACTATTATGCATGAATTAATGTTTTTGCACAATTCACAAATTACCTATAACCGCTCTTCTCAGATAAATAATGTTGGAACTAAAGCTGACATTTTGTGCCAAAGATTATGACTTCATTGTGGCTTTCAGAGAAATTATCCTTAAATTTACAATCTTATTAGCCCATGACCCTGAAAAATTTCTGATGAGACTTGTTTGTCATCCTAGTCTGATCCAGATGACTCAGTGCAGAAGCAAATATGGCTCTGAACTGAAGCCTCAACAAGGTGGTCTGACAAAAACAGCCCCAGTTGTATATGAGCACAAATGTCCCCATTGTGCCTAGGAGAAAAGCTGGGAGGATGAACACGTGGTATATTTTTCATTTTCTGATTAAAATCAATCTTATAGAAGATGAGAATGCTAAAAAAGACAAAACTTCTAGAGAGCATTTGTCCAGCAGTATCGCCAGATCACACCACGCTTGTGATGCATAGAGTCTGTGGTGTCAGGATGAAGACATTGGGCTCCTGCAAACAGCATCCTGGACAAACACAGCTCCAAGTACATAAAGCTGTAGCATCCCCTGGGGCATGTTGTTTTGCAATAACATTCCCTTTTTAAAGCCTTCCATCCCCAGCATTTCTGGCTTCACTCCTAACTGCATGCTTGCTAGTGGTCTTCTGTTAAATGTTGGGAAGCAACTGCAGTAGATTCCCAGTGCCTTTGTATTTAACAGTGCATAATCCTATCAGGGCAGACTTGTGACTTTTTAAATTAACCATATTATTGTTTTGCTACTATTTTCTTCTGGATTGTTAGAAACAGGAACGTCTTTCTGACCCCATGTTATTCAACAAATTGCTTTAATTTGTACCTACTAAGCCCTAGCCCACTGTCTGACACTGGAAAGAATGTTAAAAGATGTTTGATGTTAAAAGATTGCCTGTTTTTCTGGAGTATCTGCTGGTAAAGTCATAAGAAGGAAAGTACTTCCCTGAGATGAGTACAGGACAAGTACATCGCTTCAGCCAGCACTGCGGAGGCCTTTGTTGGAGGAGAGCCATGGTCAGCAGTCTTCTTCCCTTGACTGGGTTTGTACACATGTAGGAAGCCTTAACTAACATTTGTTAGATTTGTAAAACCCTGAATGACCTTCATGTGTCTCTTTAAAATCGTTTTGAAGTACTGCCAGGTTCACCAACCTTGCATCCTTTCCAAAATGATACTGAGAGCCTTCGCTTAAATTGATAGCACAGTAAGAGCACCTTGTCCCAGCTGCTGTCTTCATACCTGAAGGTCTTTGAAAAGATAACTTGAGGATTTCTGCAGAAATCTCACCTATTTTCCATAACTGGCCATCACAAGGGACACAACTGCTACAATACTGAGTGACCAGGGGATCGGAGGACAAAGCAAAAGTCCAGACCCAATGAGACCTGAGTATTAACCCAAAACTAACCCAAACCTCCATGAGCTGCCACTACCATCAAGTCAGAGCAAGCACATGCTCTCCTGTGGATGTGTTTAGGCACTCGACTTTCAAATTCAGCTTGCTCAGGGCCTTCTGCTCTATGTAAAACTGCACCCAGACCCTGAACATAATGTTTGCTGATGACATCTGTGCTCTCCCTGTCTATGACATTCATAGCCTTTAACTACAGTATTTTAGAATTACATTAATGCCTCCCATATTACGTAAGGCAGATTAGAGTTCTGTTCCATTTAATCTTCATCTATCACTTATTTAACTTTGCACATTTTCTTTCAAAGCAAATATTTTAAAATCAAGGTTCCATTAAAACTACTCAATTATCTGTTGCTCTGGATAACTGTTATCACTGGTGCAATATTTTTTAATAACTGCAATAGAATACTATGAAAATAAAACCACAATTGTTAACCTTGGAGTATCCCTAGGTCTTCATTTTAAAACAGCTCAGGCATTAATCCCACAGCTTATATTATTATTTAAAAAAGACTAGGAAAAGTTGTAGAAACAGACAACTAAGCAAAGTCTTCCAGCATTGATTTTGCTTTTTTAAGCAGGTGTGTCTGCTTTCCATGCAGCACACAGAATGGCTTTGATGTTTTATGTAATGCTGTCACTCACTGAAAGGCAACTTGGAGTTCAGCATAAAACTCAGACTGCACTGAGAGTCTAACCTCACAGCTCCTGCACTCCTATTTATGAAATGTTTTATAGTTCATATAAGATATGTCTAATGAAGTTCAGCAAGGGCAAGTGTAAGGTCCTGCACTTTTGGAGGAATAACCCCGTGCACCAGTACAGGTGAGAGGTTGACTTGCTGGAAAGCAGCTCTATGGAGAAGGATCTTGGGGTCCTGGTGGACAAGTTAACCATGAGCCAGCAGTGTGCTCCAGTAGCCAAAAAGGCCAATGGTATCCTGGGGTGCATTAAGAAGAGTGTGGCCAGCAGGTAGGGGGAGGTTCTCATCCCTCTCTTCTCTGTCCTAGTGAGGCCACATCTGCAGTATTGTGTCCAGTGCTGGGCTCCCCAGTTCAAGAGAGACGGGGAACTACTAGAGAGAGTGCAGCAGAAGGCTACGCAGATGACTAGGGGATGGAAGCCTCTCTCTTATGAAGAAAGTCTTAGAGATTAGGGTCTGCATAGCATGGAGAAGAGAAGACTTAGAGGAAGTTATAAATATCTAAAGGGAGGAGACAGACTTTCTTCCATGGTGCCCAGCAACAGGACAAGGGGCAATGGGAACACACTAGAACATAGGAAGTTCCATCTGAGCATAAGGAAAAACTTCTTTACTTTGAGGGTGACAGAGCACTAGTCCAGGCTGCCCAGAGTGGTTGTGGAGTCTCCTTCTCTGGAGACATTCCAAATCCACGTGGACATGAATCTGTGCAACCTGCTCTAGGTGAACCTGCTTTAGCAGGGGGGTTGGACCACATGATCTCCAGAGGTCCCTTCCATCCCCTACCATTCTGGGATTCTGTGATTTAAGAGTATTAATACGGCTTGAAAACTATGTTCAAAAGAGATACAACTGTGGTGACTCAGTTTTAATCACGTTGTAACTAGATGTGGGTTTAGTAACTTCAAAGTAAGGGGAAATACTGGTCTATTTCTGTACTATTCACACTTTATGTCATGCTTGTAAAAACTTCAAAGCATTTAAAAAACAAGTCTGATTTCATACATAATTAGTTATGGAACTGATACTTCCAAACGGAAGCCAAAGACAATAACAATCCACTTTCTAGCATTTGGCAAGGAACAAAACAAGGCAGAGACAACAGCAAGAACTGGTCGATACCAGAAATCACTTCCCTGCTTTCCAGAGTGGGAAAGCTTGGGACAAGACAAACCACATGGGCTGAGCACCTTTAGACTTCTCATTAGTACCAGGAAGTTAGCAAGGAAATCTTATGCACTGAAACCTATGAAATAGTCCGAGATAGGTGGCCAGGTCTAGAAACACATTTGAAACACGCTGGTGCAGAAAAATAACACACTCTCAGGGAAGATGCTCTCAGCCCAACTCTCTGGAGGCCAAGGTTACCTGGTACAGCATTACACAAAGTAGCTAATAACAAGGCAAAATTGCAAGACTGACTCCAAAATTTCATGATGCTTAGATATAGGCGTTAGCCTCCTCTGGGGAGAAGTGTTAAGCCAGGTCTCCTTGTTATCCTTCCTTTTCCTAACGCTGGCCAATACCACATGACCCATACAGCCCAAATCACTCTTCCGTGGAGAGCAGTGCTTGCATAGCACAGCTACCATCACCTCTGCAGTTCTCCAGTACAAAAATCAATGCAAACTGGTATTAAGGCATAATTTTTTCTGTTGTTCCTCCATCACAGTGCAGAGAACCAAAAAATAGCTTTGAAAAGATGTACACATGAGATTGGATGAATTACAGGCAATATGAACAAGAGACACGTGTGAGGATTGACTAACCTTGTTCAAAGTAATTATTGCAGACTACAGCAAGGAAGCTGCAGTCTCCCAGATACCTTCAATCATACCTCATTGGCCTCCAGCCAGATCAGCCTGCAAGAATCTTTTCAATTACAGAATCCTATGAAAATCAGTTTGGTTTCATGATGGTGATGAATCTCTTCTGTGACTTAACCTTATTATTTACTTGCTTGCTTTGAGAAGACCCAGATTAGACAGCTTCAGATTTATCTATAAATTTTTGGTATTTTATTAATCTTTCTATTGCTTTATTGATGTCCCCATGTTGGACAATTACCTCCTGAAGAACACTTGCTAATTGTCAATACTTGGGAGGCTGGGTATTTGTGATAAGTCTGAGTAGGAGGGCGGCATTTCTGTTGTTCCATCAGAATGTAATAATCAGCTGTACAACAACAGGATAAAAACAAGTGGGAAGCCATAAAATGCTGTGTGTTCTCATCCATGGGAAATTGTGCCAGACCAACAGGACATCATTCCTTGTAAGAAAACTACCTTGTTAAACTGGGGAAACACACTTGTCCTCATCTATCCAGAATGCAGCAGTCAGCGAAATCTCCCTAAGTTACTGCTGGAAGGTGGAGCAGTTGTGAATTAACAGCGTGAACCAGCTCTGTGGGGATTGCCAGCAGGCTGTGCCAAAACAGGACTTCTCAGAGCAAGGACATTATCAGTGATGACAATCCTGTTCGTGGTGGCCCTTAAAGGTCCTGGTCCACAAAGCAGCTGTGATGTTCAAGGAACATGTCCGGCTCACATTCAAGGCAATAGCTGTCTTAATAGAGGAAAATGTGACATCAAACTTGTGTAAAACTGCACTGTACTACCAGGCTTCTCTTCTCTTTTTTTTTTTTCAAACCTTGAAATGGTCAACCTGAGAGTCAGAGAAACGGTGGTGATACCAGAGAGACTAAGACATTTAAATAGCAGAGTGTGTTGCAAGGAGACTTAGCTCACCTCTGCTCTGCATTGGGCTGGTAATTACTGCCCCAGGCTCCTGGAAGGGAAGCACTAAGAAATGTGTTTCATCTGGTGAAGGATCAAGGTCTGAAAAAAAAATAATTGTAACCAGTGGTGCAATTTGCTTCTAATTCAGAAACTTTTGAGGTCTGCTGCTGTGAAATAGTTTATAATGAAGCAATTTCTACCACCATGCTGAAGAGGAGAGACATACGGGCCAGGAACAAATCGAAAGCCACTCCACCAGAATCATCCCTCTTAAAGAGCCATCAGTATTGCTGCTGAAGTGTCTTCACTTATCACCCAGGCTGATGCCATGCTAAGCAGCCCTGTGCAGGTCGGTGTATCACTGGGTCACCTCTGCTGCCTGTGCTGCCCTGAGCCTGAGGGCACAGACAGTGTTTGAGCTCCTCTGTGCAAGGAGATGTGAAGTTTTTCTGGGAGGCAAATAGGACTATCTCATACTCCATGTATTGCACATCTAAATAATCAAGCAGTGAAGAAAAAGAGTTTTTATAATGGCAGCTGTTGAAGCCCATGTCTGCAAGGCCTCAGCCCCATAGAGAGAACCAGTCGAGGCTCAGCTGGTGTGAAGGGTTTAGTTTACACAGGGGTGACACCAACACCTGCACCAAGCCAGGAGGCCTTGCAGTGACCTGCCCATGGTCACCAAACCCTTGGAGATTTGCAGGATTTCCTCAGCTCAGCCAGTTCCATCAGGGCACAGGGGTGAGAAGGAGCAGCAGCACAGCCAGACACCAGCCACCAGCCACCTGGGTCTAAGGCTGCCGGTCCCCAAAACTAGGAAGGCTCAGCTAGGGCTGATTCTGGACCACAGCATCACAGTGAGGTAAGCTTAGCATTCACCCTAATGAGCTAACAATTATATCAATAAACCGCATCAATTTTAATGGTCTCCCATTTGTGTTTTTGTTACTTTTCACAGGAAAAAACAACAGGTGGCATTTTTCACTCTTTGCCATTGAATTTTTAAACTGAAAATACCACAATTTTCGAAGAAAGTCAAATAGAAAAAGAATATTACAAGATACTGCATAAACAGAAATTAATAGAAGTATTTCCACAGATTTTTTAAGCATAAAAAAGCTTTTATAAATATCTATGGAAAAATTACTGCTATTTTGGATCAGCTGTGGAGTCAGCATCGAGCAACAGATTTTGCTGAGCATCCACTCCTCTAGAACCTCTTCCCAGGATAGAAAGCAAAACTCCCAGACTTCTCAGCACACTCAATTTTCTAATTTTGTCTAAGGAAATCTACCCACAAAAGTGTTCCCTTCATGTTTTAGAGCAAGCAATCCCAAGGAAGACCAACAGCACTGCAGATCAGCTCTTCTCGAGGCTGCATGGTGGAGCACGTACACCACCATGTATATACCATACATTGTACATACAGGGCCTGCCAGAACCTTTCCCCTGACAAACACACATTTTTAAACATTTTATAGCTGACCTTCTCTGCAGCCCCTAAACAGTAAGAAGGGGCTGGAACACGTGTAAAGTATGAAGGCAGTGACAAAGCCATTCACAAGGTGTCGGGGAGCACTGGTGGGAGCTGACCTTCTCCTTGGAACAAGCAACAAAGAAAGTGGGAGAAGTTTGGGGAACTTCTTCCAGCTGCCCAGGGGCAGCACCACAGGCAGCTGTGCTGAACTGGGGTTATCCTGATAGAAAATCCAGCAGAAAGCACAGAGAACAAGATCTTGAGAGAGAGTGGAACAAACTGTACAGCCATGGTTGTTGACTAATTAATAGTGGCTTATTATATAACTAATAATCAATTAGTGTTAGGACACAAGGCCTGTCCCATTCCATGATCCAATGGCAGCAGCATTTCCCTTCAGAGCCTTCAGCATACAGGTGCACATGAAAAAGACTGTCTTCATGGGAATTACTAGCAAAGTCAGCAACCTCTCCCACACAGACAGAAAAATAATAATTTTAAATAGTGGAACTAATGTGATCTGACCACATGTTTGGATTTTCCTCCTCCTCTGGATAAAGCCCTTATATTATCATTTATTTATTAACATAAGCCTTTATTGTAATTGGAATTAACCTCCCACTTTGCACTGCTGGGAGCTGAACAGACACAGAGGACATGGGAGCAGTACAGGGGTTCTGTGTCTAAAGGTACCCAGGGTTTTGAGGAAGCTGCAGGGACTGGAAGCATCAGCAAAATAACCCTGCTGGTCACTGGGAGGAAAACAGCTTCAGTGGTGTCCATGGATGGTATTGGCAGCCACAGTTTCACCCCCATGCTGGTGCTGCATCTTCTGGCTGAAGACAAGCACTGCTCCCCTGTGTGGGGCATGCTGCAGCAGGACCAGCTGGCATTCGCTCTGCGCAGCTCCTCCAGGCCCATCATCACCCACGTACTAACCCACGTTTTCTGCCTCTACCATAATTGAAAACAACTGCACTGCTGAAACATGTCACCACATCATCCACATGCAGACATGAACACAGATGAGAAAGTAATTTTCAAAACCACTGCAGATTTGGGCACAAAAATATTTTGGGGGTTAGAGTAAACCAGCATAGAGAGACAAAACAACCTATCTCCTGATAAACTTTCTTTCCTGATAACATGCAGCATAGCAGAGCAGCATTCGCCCTTAATCATTCCAGTTAAATCACAGGAGATAATTTCATCCCAAAAGCTAGTTCATATTCAGCCAGATGGGATGAATGACAGTGTGGTTCCTCACTTGTTTGGTTGGTTTTTAACAAATTTATTTTCTGGACTTCAGTAAGAACCCGCTACCTGGACTCTTAGCAGAGTATTGATACATTTTTGGTCCAACCTTATATCTGCTCAAGGCAGAAGGACCATATTTACTGACTTTGGAAGGTGTTGGCCAGGGCTCATCTCCTGGAGCGAGGAGGTGACACAAGTGGCACAAGGCTCAGGGAAGGGGCTTTGGTTCTCATCTGCACAACTGCCTGGACTGAAGCCAGCACCCACCAGTCCCAGTTATCACTGTGCAGAGCTGGAAATTCATTTAAAAAAAAATTAAATTAAGGATTATACAAGCATAGTTTTATTTTTATTTTATATTTGTCAAAATTAACTCATAATCCGTCAATGCCACAGCAGAGCTCTGCATGGCAGGATATTTGTAAGGCTATTTAAAAGATCTTTAAAAGTAGGGAAGTGAGTAAAAAAGACTTTCAGCTAAAAATCTTAAAGCCAATTCACCAGCTAAATAATTCAGGGGAAAAAAAAAATTAAAAATATATTTAGCAGACTTTTAATACTGCAGTTATCAGACAAGCTAAATATAGCAGCATTAAACTAAACCTGTCTTTAGCAGTCTTTTGGCACTCCATTTGCTATTTATCTTCTATATGAAATCACTGAGCACCTTGATTTTTTTTGAAACAAAGATAAATAGTAAATTTTTATCTGTTTAAAGAAACCCAAATCAGTGGGCTAAATGTAGAAAAGGAGAGGGATACCAGGGAATGATGTAAAACCTAATTAAAGACCTTTGGCTGTCGCAGAATTGAAAACCAATTAAAAACCTCTTTTTACTTAGAAAAGTCCCAGAAGAAATTTCTAAATCTTAATTTGCTTCTGTCCTTATCTCTGTTGTGACAGGTCTCTGAAGCCTCCTCTGCCAAGCCAGGAAGATAAGAGAGCAGCGAGCAGCGGTGCTCGGGACCTGCCTTCCCCTCCGCAGGCAGAGCTGTCCGGACTGTGATCTTTAATTATGGAGCACACTGAGATGCTCCATTGAAGAAAGGAATTTAAAAGCCCTATTTAAAATTTGATACACAAGCCTCAATACCTTGCTGCTAAGTATAGCCATCACCGATGGTGGAGGATGATGTTCAGCTCAGGCCATGCCTTGAACCCGCCTACCACTGCCAGCAGTTTCAGCTGCTCCCAGCTTGAGCTGCTCTGGGTACATCAAGGAGACACACTGAAATTTTCAGGTTTATTTGAAAAAAATTACATTATAAGGATCAGTGCACTTCTGTCCTGCTGCTTGGGGTTAGTGCCTCAGCACTTTGCCATACATTTGATACCATTTTGTTTTATTACTGTAGAGAATTATCAAGGAGACAGGCTGGGAACACTCAGAAAACCTTTTACAGGTTTATATTTAATTTAAGAATCTAATCTAATTCCCTAGTAGCCTTTCCTTTTTGTTAAATTAACACTTAATTCCTTCCTTGATATTTGAATGTATTCATATCTGTGGTCAGCCAGAGAAGATGAAATTGGAAATTACAATTCTGGGAGTGTCATGCTGCATATGAGTAATGAGAACTATGGGGTTTTTACATGGATTTTGACATTTATTAATTTTCTTTAATACCACCTTTTGTTCTGTATGACAATCTCATTATAACCTGGGGTTTGAGATTCACAACCACAGCAAGTACACAGACGAGAGGTAACCAGAGGGCTCAGCTCTGCTCCCAGTTCCACCACTGGGAAGATGCAGCCTCCCCACTGTGTGCCCACTGAGCACACCAGTTGTGCCACCGCATGGGTCAGCAATCCCAGGCCATCGTGTGCACCCCTGGGGTGATACAAAAGCACCTTTTCTCCTGCACATCTTCCCCTTTTGTTGAATGCTCCTTTATTCCTCTTACCCCCCTCCTTTGTCCTTCACTTTTTTAGACCTCTAACATATTCTTGTATTTTTCTTCCCACCAAGCCAGATTCAACTTCCCTACCCCTGCTGAGCCACACAGATGGGTCCCCACCACAGGCAGCTGGTGGCCCTGCTCACATCATCCCTCTCACGAGCTCTAGTCTTCTCACCTGGAGGAAAGGAATAAAAAAATTCTTAGCCAAACCCTGCAAGATAGTGGATGACTGACCACTGCGCTTTTCCCCTGGAGTTCCCACAGGCTTGAGCTGGCAGCTTGCTGGGATTTTCTTGTTTTAGTGTGTGTCCATTAACTTCCCAGAGAGCAGCTTGGACAGTGCAAGTCCTTTCATTATTTTTCCCGCTGAAGCCTCAGGCTCCATCCAAGCTGCAGAGAAGCAGCCTGCACCTGTTCTGACACAAGGAAATATCATAGTCCTAGTATTTACTCAGCAATTACATAAAGCAAACTTTCACCTTGAGAACAGAGTGACATTATTTAAAATTTGTTCTCCCAGTGACTTTTGCACCCTTTGCTTGTCCACATCACGATGGCAGCTGCAGCAGATTGCTGTCTTGAGTGTGCCACGCTGGTGGGTCTCCATTTTCTTCTTGCTCCCAGCACCAGGGCTCTTGCTCCCCATGGACAGGGCTGGGTGCTCTCCCCTCCACCCTTTAGGTCTGCAGCTCCTGAAATGACTTACACATTTGGTTGCTCAGCTCAAAACCCTCAAAAAGAGATGCTTTCTCCCATATGGGCACAATCCAAAAGACCCTACTGGACATCAGGTCTGCTGAGAACATCCAATTTTGCCCAGGCACCTTCCCCACATCCAGGTTTCACAGCATGGGAACAAGCTGTTGGGGACTACTTTGCCAGTGTCTGCCAAAGGGAAGCCTGCACTGCCTCAGTGTAGGGTAAACGACCCCCAGATTTCCTACAAGCTGCCACACAGAGAAATTTTTCTCCCCAGCAGGAGGGGATGGCAGCTCTAAGGTGGGAAGAGCACAGGGGAAGAGGAGCATCAGGGCCCAAAGACCACAGAGAGCAGCTAAAAATCTCTGCAGAGAATCCATTACTAACCTGGGCTCTTTGCCTACGCACAAGGAAGAGGGATTTCTGCTCATGCAGAGGTTCACAGTCCCTGCCATCATCAGAGACATGAATCACTGCACATGCAAGCTCAGCAACATGGGCCATTGCTGGAGGTGTCTGCATGCAAGCAGATGCAGGCTGAGGTCCCTCCACACAGAGGCCAGGCAGCTGCAGCTGCAAATGTTTTCTGGGCAGGTGCTGCTGTCTCAGAACCCAATTACTGAGCCAGAGGAAATGATCTGTTGGCCATCAGCAGCTCTCTTGCTCATTCATAGGTGTTATGTGCCAAGATGGGTGATGAGAGTTGGAAAATCTACCTGACCCGGGAGCCAGCTTTAATGGCAGCATCTTCCCTCCAGGATGGGGGCTTCAGAGGGCAAAGCTTTCCCCCCCCAGGGACCACTTGTAATCCTGAGCTCTCACTCACTGGCATGCTGGGCAACGTGCTCTAGGGCTCCAGCAGTCCTTTTTGCTTCAGGTGGGTGCACTTGTCATCGCTTAGCATTTGCAACCAGCCCACAAGGATCATTTCAACGAACAAGGGCAATGAGTCATCTCATCAGTGTGTTTACCATGCCAGTGAGTTCTGCTGCTGTACTCCTTACATGAAAAAGGCAGCTTTAATTCGGGGAAGGAAGCTTTAATTTTGCTGGAGGAGAAAAGCCATCAGGAGCTTATTTAGTGCAGTTTGGTGGGAGCTCTGCATGTCAGCTCTCACGCCATCAGACACTTGGTAAAAGGCAACTCCAACTGGGAATTAACCTATTTTGCAGTTACAGCTAAACCTAGGGGTTTAATTATTTTAAAGAAATTCCTATTGCTGATCCGTCCAAGAGATCTCCCAGACTCAAAGGAGGTTCCTTTCTACAATGGCAACTTTAGGACCTTCTCTAAGGAATGTTGGATCCACAGCTCAAGGAGCCCCATGCCATCAGACTCATCCAGGTATTCCAACACCACCAGCCTGAAGGGCTCATCTACACATAGAAATGGGCTTCTTTCTTTTTTCCCCCTCCACTGGCACAGCTAAAGTTTATTTTCCTTCACGCCAAACCTTTATTCTGGAACAACAGACTGCCCTGAGAGAAGGATGGAGAGAAACTGTCTAGAGGTTTGTGTATTGTAAGGTCACAGCAGGCTTTCCCTGATGTAAGTCACTAACAGCATGGCTAGACACATTAAATGACATAAAAGTCTAGAGTGGACAATTAAATATAATTTCAAAGTGATACTTATCCTACTTGGAAAGAGCATTGGATTTACAATGTCTAATCCTTTGCAAAATGTCTGTATGTTAAATAGCAATATTTAATGCGACCACATATCCTCTTGGTGATCTCATTAGTCTATCCCCTTGCTAAAAATACTCTTGGTTTGTCTCTGGGAATACAGTAATTCTCATTAGCAAATCACTGTTAGTCTTATCCAATACAACAACACAGACTAATATACATGGAAAATAAATCAAAGAAACTAAACGATGACTTTATGCCTTTCTGGCTTGTAAAAATAGTCATAGCAATCAGTTGTTTTATTGTGAGAATACAACAGGAAAAAAAACCAACCCAAGCCACTACAAAAAAGCTAGCAATAATCTTGTACATGTATAAGTTAGACTATACACCTCATTGTGTTCAGACCATGCATTGTACCTACAGCTACGTCCTTTCATTCCCTTCATGGCACCTCTTGGAGATCCCTGACATGAGTCGTACCAACTTCACAGGGTTATGTGCCAGCTGGAAACACCACCTCTCTGAAGTGCTCCACATTTATGCCAGGCTCATTTTGGCTTCTTAAGTTGTATCTTTCCAACATCTCTTCTTTATGAGAACTTGGCCCCTGAACTACAGGCTGTTGTTGTTGAATTTCTCCAAAGCAGGCATTGCTTTCACACCATCCCAGCAGAAATACTCCAGCCTGTGGCATGCAGCATGAGCCCTGTCTTGCCCTTTCACACAAAGGCCTAATTTGCAAAAAAAAAAAAAGTGTATTTTACAGAATTATTAAAGCAACTGACTGGGAATTCTTAAGACTATACAAACCACCTCCCATGAGTGTGCAGGTCATGGGATGGGTTTGGCTGGTTTGGGCTCAACTGTTGCACGAAGCAGGATCTTCCTTTCACCCACCCTGCCCCTCAAGGTCTGTGCCCTTATTTACCAGCAATTGAGCTGTTTGTTTACACGACTTATAGGCAAGAGAAAACACCTACTTACCCTGCAAAATAGCATCAAGAAGACAAAAACAATCACACCCACATGTTTATTTTTATGTCCTAACAAAAATTACCCATGAGTGAAGAAATGTAATGATGCTTTTTGAAGCACAGGACAAGACTTTGGCTGTAAAAAAAATTAATAATCTCAAAAATTCAGGCCTATAGATTTTGCCTGATAGTCAGACCCTCTTGGGATCTGGTTAGACAGCAAATACCACTTTGCATGCAAGAGCTCGTTTCCCTTCTGTGCTTCATTTAGCTTCTATATTGAGAAAATGAAGTGACCAAAGTAATTCTCATATTCTCCAGTTTGAAGATCACCCACTCAAACAGGCTGAGCGAGGAGCAGCCAGTAACAACAAGAGGCAGCCCCAAACTGCTGGGCAGATGAGAACTGAATCCAGCCCCTCACAAATAGCAATGGGCTGGGGGAGATGAGGCTGAGCACGCCTGCAGAGCCTGCCTGCAGGTGAGATGGTCCTTGCCTGCAGGTAAGCTCTGCCCTGGGAGGGTGTGGAGCTCTCGGGTACTGGGTAGCCTTGCAAAAGGGCATGCCGAAGACCTGAACGCTTACTTGGCCTCCATCACCTTTAAGCAGCAAAACCTTAAGTACCTATCAAACAGGGAAAGGTAAGCAGCATTTTGACAGAAATTGCTTTTAAAAAATCATTGTAGCTTTCATAAAAATCCCATTTTATCAGTAATTTTATAACATTGTTTTGGCAAAAAAACCTCCCTCAGTGCTTGATGACAGACACAAAAGTCACACCACCCTGTGCCTGTAGTAATGATAGGAACATATTCCACAATTTTTTTCTGAGCCTAAAATTACTTGAAATAGCTTTTCATAAAGACACGTGAATTTGATCTGTGACCCACACAAGCCTCTCATCTTTTTCCACATCATTCACTGGGGCTGAAAAAAAAAAAAAGGACCTTAAATGAACATAAATCATTGCATCTGAGTATTTAATGTGGCATCTTTTTCAACTGAGGAAAACCATCCTTGTTCATCATTTTATTCAGCTGTGAACATACAATTATTGGTGATAGATACTGAAATACCAAAGTTACTTTTCATTAGTAACCAAAGTTACTGTTCCTGAATAAGTACACTGTAAAGCTTTTTTTGGTGCCTGCAGAATGTGTTTTCTCTTACGTTGTCTGTGATCATATTACTCGTGTCCTCCTATTATGCAAGCCTGGTAAATGAAGCACAAAAATATCAGGTAATTTGAAAAGTCTGAATAGGACAAACATTGCTGGTGAAGTGTCTGGTGGACTGTACAGCTTCTAGAACAAGCTGCTACTAAACTACTGCACCTCTTTCCACTGTCTTAATGACAGAAAGTAAAGGTGGGAGCTTGTTGAGAAGTGGTAAATAACTTCTCATAGGCAATGAGGAGCAAGGCTGAAGCTGCCATATATTTGCCATATATTTGTAGTGCACATTTCTTACAACCAAATGCTGATGTATAAACCATCATCCATGATGGAACAAGCACTAAAACTGGAAGAAAGAACATTTAGCTACTATTTAGCCACTCAAGTTTTTTTATGTAGCCATTCAAGGTGGTTTGATTTTTTGCCTTTTTTTTTTTGCTTTGTTTTAAACAATTCATCCACTCCACCTTGACAGCTTGTTTACAATTTGTTTCTAGCCACAGACAGCTGACAGATGTGATGTGATTAGCAAGACAAAACAGCCTAAATACAGAGCAGACAGCACAGCAGAAGACACACAATGGGACAGCAAGCTACCTTGCACATTTTGACATACCTACCAGTCTTGAAGGTTTCATCTGAAATCAGAGACGGGCATTAACCCCTGCAATTCCAGGCAAAGTTAGGTTTCAAAACTGACTGCATTTAGGAGCAAACCCAGCTTCTGGTGAATTACAGACAAAGAGTAGGTGGCTTTCTATGGTTCAGCTCTTTCAGACTGGAACATTGCAGCTCAGTTCCACTATTGTCAGCAGAATTACTAAAATAATTATTGCAGTTCAGCTCGTGCACTGATGACCTTCTCCTTGATGCCACCTCTGCAGTGCTATGGTAACAGGAGCCCACGCAACAGGCACTGCAGAGTGCCACAATTGCTCTGATCTGCAGGAGCGGAGATGCCTGTAAGGAAAAACTCCTCTCCAATATTTGGAGTTGTCAGATACGAAGTCATCTGTGTATTTTCCAAGCAAAGTGGTAGGGACCAGGAAAAAAGAGGAAAAACAAAGAAATTGCCTAACAAAGCCAAAAGAGTATCTCTAGTGTTAGTAAATTCAGATACCTGGGATCTCCCTTGCTGAGGTCTTGACATCACATGCTTTGGTTTCTCAAAAGAAAAAAAAAAAACCAAACAATGGACAGGTAACAAATCCAGAGAAGAAGTCACTTTGCAGTCTTTTGATTGGGCCCTTCCAAAACATGGCTCTCCAATTTGGAAAGGCACACGAGGCTATCTGATATTTGTACCTCAGTGTAACACATCTGAGAACATGCTGGCCAGGATCTGCAGACAACAAAGTCACAGGCCTGGTCAGACTGCTTTACTAGTCTGGTTGAGTATTTTTCTGAAGGCTGTCAAATTACATGGATTAAATCCACAGTTAGCAAGTAGACACCAACAATTGAGCAAGGGGCATATCACCTTCTGCAAGAACAACACAGGTAGGTTCAGGGACTGATGGTTCACATCATACAGCAGCGACATGCAGCATTTTGGCAGAGGCATTAACCAAGAAGGACAAGCATCTCCTGGCTCAGAACAGCTGGCTGAGATGCCACTGCACTTCTTGAATGGTTAATCATCTGGAAGAAGGGGAAGCCCTCTCACCCCACGTGTAGCAGTGCTATTTCAGCATGGCTGAAGCCCAGCACCAGCCAAATGGTACACCCAGCCAGGCTGCAGCCACTTCCCACACCAAGTTAGACATTTAATGTACACCACATAAAGACCACCTGTACCATGTTAGACATTTAATGTGCACCACGTCAAACTTTCAATCACTTACTCCTGCAATGAGCCCAGTTACTTGCAGCAATTCAGGAACTGTTTTCATAAAACAATCAGTGCTTCCTCATGAGGTTCTCCTATGAATCCATGTTTGGTCAATACAGCCACTTGACAGCATAGTCTTTGCTGCTGACATCAAAAAGGTCTGAACTAGACCCATCATCTACCTTCAGGCACATCACAAGATGTTAGAGCTTTTGAGGAAAATAAAATTAAATAGCATCAATAAACAGTCAGAGAAAAAAAGTCCTTCAAACCTTAGATGATAATCAACATCAAAAGAGTGTAATAAATTATTTGTTCCTATTTCATATAATAGAATGTGTCAGGTTGAAAAGGACCTTAAAAATCATCTAGTTCCAACCCCTCTACCATGGAGAGGGACACCCCTTACTAGACCAGGTTGCTCAAAGCCCCATCCAACCTGGTCTTAAAGGTATCCAGTGATGGAGGATCCACAACTTCTCCAGGCAACCTGTTCCAGTGTCTCACCACCCTCAGAGTGTAGGAATTCTTCCTAAATTCAAATCTAAATCTACCCTCTTCCAGTTTAAAGCCATTACCCCTTGGCCTATCACTTCAAGCCCTTGTAAAAAGTCCCTCCCCAGCTTTCTTGTAGGCCCCCTCCAGATACTGGAAAGCTGCAATGAGGTCTTCCCGGTGCCACCTTTTCTCCAGGCTGAACAACCCCAACTCTTTCAGCCTGTCTTCATAAGAGAGGTTCTCCAGCTCTTTGACTGTCTTTGTAGCACTCCTCTGGACCCTCTCCAACAGGTCCATGTCCTTCTTGTGTTGAGGGCTCAAGAGCTGGATGCAGTACTCCAGGTGGGGTCTCCAGACAGCCAAGTAGAGGGAGATGATGGAAAACAGTTTAGCAACTTAATCTGTCGATTCCCTTGGGCCTGTGAATGGATCTCGTTGGGTCCCATGGACTTGTACACCTCCAGGTTCTTTAGATGATCTTATACCTGATCCTCACTTACAGTGGGCAGATCTTTCTTCTCCCAGTCCTTGCCTTTGCCTTCTCCAGCTTGGCCAGTGGCTGGAGCCCTTCCCAGTGAAGACTGGGGCAAAGATATGACTGAGTTTCTCAGCCTTCTTCATATCCCTTGTGACCAGGTCTCCTGTTTTCTTTTGGAGAGAGCCCACATCTTCTCCAGCCTTCCTTATATTGCTGACATACCTGTAGAAATTTTTTCTGTTACCCTTAAGGTCGCTGGTCAGATTTCATTCCATCTGAGCTTTAGCTTTCCTAACCTGATCCCTGGCTACCCAGAAAACTTCTCTGTATTCCTCCCAGGCTATCTGTCCTTGCTTTCCCTCTCTGTAGACTCTCTTTTTGCGTCTAAGTGTGTCTAGGACCTCCTTGTTCATCCATGTAGGCCTCTCGGCATTCCTGTCTGCCTTGCTCTTTTTTGGGGGACTTTGCTCCTGGGCTTGAAGTGTTCCTTGAATATTGACCAGCTTTTTTGGGCACCTCTCGCTTCCAGGGCTTTATGCCATGGTACTCTACTAAGCAGAACCCTGAAGAGGTCAAAGTCTTCTCTCCTAAGCCCAGAGCAGACGGTTGCTGCACACCGTCCTTGCTGCCCTAAGGATCTTAATTCCACCATTTTGTGGTTACTGCAGCCAAGACTGCCCTTGAGCTTCACATTACCCATCAGCCCCTCCTTGTTGGTGAGAACAAGGTCCAGCATAGCATCTTTTCTGGTTGGTTCCTCTACCACTTGGAGAAGGATATAGTCATCAATGCATCACAGGAACCTCCTGGATTGCTGGTGCCCTGCTGTGCTGTCCTTCTAACAGATATCAGAGTGGTTGAAATCCCCCATGAGAACTAGAGCTTGCAAACACAAAGCTGCTCCTACCTGTCTGTAGTGGGCCTCATCTGCTTGGTCTTCCTGGTCAGGTGGCCTTTAGCAGACCCCCACTATGATACTACCTTCCCCTGACTTCCTTTTAACCCTGACCCATAAGCTCTTGGTCAGCCCTTCATCAATCCCCAGGCCAAGCTCCATGGACTCCAGCTGACCATTGACAGATAGGCTAACACGCCCTCCTCTTCTCCCCCGTGCCTTTCCTAAAGTTCTTGTATCCAACTATTCCCATCCATTCCAGTCATAAGAGCCACCCCACCATGTCTCAGCGCATAAGGGAATACAGACCTTCCACGTGGCTTAGAAAAGAAACAGAAAAGAGAAAGGTCTTCCTTTAGCAAACAGAAGAATTCCGAAAACAAAGAAGTTCCACACCCTCATACCAAGACCCAGTCCCTGAATTCAGCTCATGCAGAGCCAGGGCCAAGGGTGCCCCTCCAAGACTCTGGTCCTACTATCCCCAGATGTCCATCCAGAACCTGTTTGCAGAACTCAAACAGCAGCAGCATTACTGTGAAGCTGAAGAGCTGCATTGTTTGAAGGTCACGTATCACTGGAGGTTCCTGATGCTTTTGCTCTCAGGGCACTGGTTTTGCAACATTCAGGGCTTCTTTGAACAAGTCTCTCCTCTGCTTTCAGTGAACTTGTGCCAGTGAGATTTAGTTATATAGAGGTTTCTCTTGCTTTCATATTTGCATCTTACACACTGAGTATTCCTCTGCTTAATTCTAACCCATTTCCAATGGCTGAGCAGTAAGAGGGACATGGGCTTTGCAGCATCAAGGCATTAAAGTCAGCTCTGTGTGGGGCACAGGGAAGAGAAGACTCAGAGCTGGGGCATCTGTAAAAAGAAACTCCTGTAATTTTTAATTTGTTTGCTAATTGATAGGCTGATTTTCTACTGCTCAAAATAGTAACTGCTATTTCCCTTTAGCCAGTGGACCATTAATGAAGCTGGAAGTTGTCCCAGCAACCATATGGTACACATCATCTCTATCGAGTTATCTAAATTCCAGAAAGTCCATATTTATAAGTATAAATATAGAAGAGGAAAATGAAATGTGATTCCTTAAGAAGTGCACTTTCTGGAGTAAGCCTAAGCTGCAAGATGCAGCTGTTTATTGCACAGCACAGTTCCTCATGCCACATGGTGCTAATGGAAGACTAAAAAAATTCATCTCAATTTGGAAGAGGTAGTAAAAATAAGGAGTGAGATGAAGACTGTGAGGTATCTTTTTACATGTCCCAGATCTGATGCCTGGTCTAATGAAAATTTATGTTAACAAATAAGATGGGTTTTCTTTGGGGAGGAAGTCAAGAGGGGGAGAGCAAACAGGGCTGCAGCTTTTTTCTCATCAGCATCCCTAAGTACAGGATACATGCTTGGTGACACAAGGGGGTCTCAGTCACATTCCCAACTACTTAGACTCTGCATGCCCCAACTTGTCTGGAATCAGACACACAAAATGTGAGAAATATTTAAGGACTTAGCAGAAAATGTGGGGAAAACAACAAAATCTGACCCTCTCCAAAATCAGTGGCTGACAAGGGCTAAAACCGAGTGATCTCATTCAGACATGCTCTTACAGCGACCTGTACCCACAGTGACTGCAGCTTAGATTTGCTCTATGCTTTGGAGAACTAAGATACAAATTAGTCCTATGAACAATAAAGGATTAAAAAAAAAAAATATATATATTTTTAAAAAATCCTTCTATGCTGTTGGTTGAAGAGATTTTCAGGGCTCTGCTGTCTGCACAGGAGCCACGCTATGAGCCCTGCTTGCCCCTGCTCAGACAGGCACTGCCAGGACCCTGCCTTGACAAACCTCCTGCTCTCCAGCACCAGGCTGGAGCTCCAGCTGGGGCAGAGGCAGCTGCTCCCACTGTGGGGAGTGGAGTGGGCCCCAGGCAGCTGCAGGGAAATGGGATTTGAGGCTTGGGGCCCTGGTGCAGACAAGTGTGCGTTGTTATTCCGTGGCATATGACAAAAGTCACAGCTCTGGGAATAATGCAAAGATGCTTGATTTTTTTCCTTTCCCAGCAGTGTGTCACTGCAGGCCAAATGGAAACCTCCTGGGTCATTAAACAAGATAAATTTGACAGGATTGTAAATCATAAGATTGTCCCAAATTGCAGAGGTACTGACAGCATACGCTATAATCTGGTTGGCACCTGATGTTTCCTTTTCTTTGTTTCTTCTTCCCACAGGAAGAACCATCTCCTTGTTAAATCTCTGCAACAAAAAGCAGCAGCAAAAAAAAAAAAAAAAGAATGATGAACCAAAACCTGACATTTCCGTGTTGTCTTTTCCAGGTTCAAGTACAATAATGCTATAAGAGTCAGATAAAGAAAATGGTTTAAAAAACCCCAGAAGTATATCCCTTAATATCCTATATAGTTTTAAAATATTATTCAGAATTTACTATAAAGAACATACTGTGACTCAAGGGAACCAGAGCATCATTCATGTGATTTCAGCAGGAAAGTGAGATGTTTGTTACATACGAGCACTTGAGACATCCCATATACACGCACAGTCGAATGCTAATAGTGTTGCCTATCAACAGAAGCAATCTGTCTCTGTTTTGGGGACAGTCTGCGGGATTTACTTAATTGTCTTTCCAACAATCTGTTCATTATTAAAACATGCCTATGGGATAGCAACTCTCCTTCCCCTTCTAGAAACCTCGGCTTTCAAATTGAGAGGTTGACTTTTATTTCTTAATTGCAATTAAGAAGCTGCTTTGATTTTCCATCCAAGTTCAGTTCTGTCCCTGGTGCAGGTTCTTTAGTTACACGGTGTTGTTCCTTTGAAGCTGGGAGAACATTGCTCCCAATGAGCCTTAGTGAGCAGAAGGAGAGCCCTTGCAGGCAGGGGCTGACTAAGCCTCACAGGCCAGTGCTCTACTCACCTATTAGCAAGGAATATACGCTCTCTATAAAAAAAACTACATACGCACTAGTTGCAAAAATATATCTGAAAGAATAAAATATTAAACACTCAAGTTAACAAGCACAGTCCAAAATAATCTGCATTTAAATATCTGATTCAGGACAGGTATGTTCTCCAAAGCAAATTATTTTTTCAGATGTATTCTACTGTTAAGAAAAGGGATGACACCTCCTTACCATACCTAATGATGCAGCACAGCAGCCTGGAGTCCTAGCAGTACTTTGTAATGGTATTTATTGACAGCTGTCAAAGGTTTGACTAAAAACACAGAAAGATACACTGGCAGGCACTTCGTAAGAAACATGTGGAGGGGACTCAGGTGATCAGTGGTGTGTTTATTTCAGTGCATAAAACATGTAAGGAAAATTATTTCCACACTTCTAAGAAAAGGTTACAAGCAATGAAAAACAAATGGATAAGAAACCAAGCAATTTTTTTTACAGTAATGTTAAACAAGGGAGGTAAAGGCAAAGTTTTTAATTCAACAGAGGCCAAGTATTTTGGAACAATCCTGGATATGGGGAACACGTTAAAATGGACCAAATTTAAATTTTTCCTTCATTAATTGATACTGTTCCTTAAGTTAGTGTTTAAAATCTGAAGCGCTCCTACAGCTCTTTTTCCCCACAGTGTTGTGCAGACAGACAAGAGTAAACAAGCTTGCTCTCTACTCAGATCTGGAAAGTGTGACCAAACCCTGACCCTCCCTCCTGCAATTTCCATATGGGCACAGAAGAAAAGAAAGGGCAGAATCAATGGCCAAAGAAGGAAGTATTGCAAACCAAAGAGTTGCTCTATCTATCCCCTTCCAGAGGGCTCAGCAGCTCTGGTACACCACCCTCCTTGAAAAGAGGACACAGAGACTCTGGTGGTCTTTAGATGCCAGGGTAACTACAATTTTAGGTCAGCCTAAGATTTGCCTCCTGCACACAGATTTTAGCTGGGTTTGGGAACATCTTGCAGAGCAGCGAGGAACTGGTGGGTAATTAGATGCCAAAGCCATGGTCTTCATTCCACAGCTCCACATGACCTTTAGCAGGCCAAAGCCACAATGTGCTTTAGATCTAAGAATCAAAGCTCAGATTTATTTTGGAACTCAAATCAACAGGCAGCATGGAAGACAGGAAAGCTGCTTTTATACTTGCCCAGAGAACACAGACCCCAGCCAACACAGAATGCTGCAGCCTAAGGGAGAACACAGCAACAGGCCAGCCAAGAGGTACAAACAGGTATGAACAACTGAGCTCTGGTTCATCTAAGCCAATTATAAACTATCCTAAAAAACCCCAAACTGAAACACAACAAATTACTCCAGACAGTCTGTGGGAGCTCAATGTCCAAACTTCTGAATTGTGCCAACAAACTCTAAAAGGATGCTTTTTTTCTGCCTAGAATTATAATTTTACTCCGCAAGTTTACTGGCTTTGTGCATTTCCAGTCCCAAATACATTTTCATCTGAGATGTTTTCACACTGCAAGCTTAATTCTTCTAAATACTCAGGGAACAGAGCTCTGAATAGAAAATTTTTTAATGAATATGTGAACACCCTGATAGCACGTAGCTCAGAACGAACCAACTGAACCTTTCACACTACAGATTCAGAGAGGCATTACTCATTTAATGAATAAGTGAAGAACCCAAACAGCAGTAATCAAACACTCCCAAAGATGGGAGAAAAAAAAACAGCATTCAAAAGTCAAAATATTACACAGAGGAGGAGGTAATCCTCATTCCAGATCATCCCTTTTGGAATGTCAACCATTAAATAACTCTGGAGGACTCCTGTGCATCACTGATGCTGGAATTCCTGACTAGCCATATTGTTTTACTGAGTAAGATACATTGTGGAACAAATCCCATCACATTTTCCCCAGAATAGGTAATCAGCAGGTCCAACAGGGCTGGATGTCGAAAGATAGAGCCTAGGGACTTAAGAAAGGAGTTCACTTCATGATGGGCAAAAGACTGATAACAAGAACACGTGAACTGGTGCCAGTCAGTAAAGTCACCTTAATTCCCTAGTCTGTCCTCAAAACCGCAACCACCTTTCCACAGCTGAAGGAGTCCTGCAATACTCCGGGGACCAAACACTTTATCATTAAGCAAAGCATACATAACTCCATTTTAAGACTTTTTTTTGACCACATCTGTACACAAAGAATTATCATTCACATTTTCACTGAAACACAAAAGAAAACAATACTTGCTAAGCTACATATGCCGTGCAAGTAAAGAACACTTTCACAGTGCATAAAGTGCTACATAAGAGAGCTTGACTCACTCTCAGGATCTGTGGGCAATCTATCACTACGCACAACCTAAAACACTATGTAAGCTGCAAGCCAGGAGGAAATGGGACACATACGTACCTTTTACTAGGTTAAAACTAGTTATGTACTTCCAAGTGTGCACAAGCTGAATCATGATTACATTTATCAAAAGTATGTTACATACTAGCAGCGGGCTCTTTTCTCTCTTGATGTGAGGACCACACCACTAGAAAAGCCTCAGCTTTATTGATTCTGATGAGGAGCAGAGCAAGTAACAAAGATGTCAGCTACTAAAAGGAAGAATTAAAAAACTAGCAACAAGCAGAGTCAGACACCAATACAAAGATGAGGTAATTGCCAGCTGGAGGATAAATTACAAAAGAACAATTGCAGTAGTTAGAGTGAACTTTGCAAAAAAACATGCTCTGAACTTTCCAGATTAGGTAATTCCCAAATCTTTGGCTATAAACTTCTCCAATGTTTGCACTACACGTTGCTGTAGCATCAAATTATTTTTTGATGTCCAACCAGCCCACCAGATGAAGACTGAGCATTTGGGGAAAATTCTATTTGCATGCAAACTGCCCTAATTCAAGATTCCCATTATTCTGCTGAAGAATCAGACTATTGGCTTAAGCTTCTGACCTGTTACAAAAATGCTACTTGGTGAAGATTCCATCCCTCAGAAACAGAATGGGCAATTTAAAAATAGCATTGATATGAGAAAACAACTCATATTTGTCCTGGGAACAGGTTAATATTCACAGAGATTCTTTAGCACAAGGGAACTCTAGAGCCACAGGTCAGGCGGTCAGACAGCTGTCTTCTGCTGCTCTCATTCTCACTCCTTCATGACACCTCCATTACCACAAGAATTCCAAGACTGCAAATGCTCCAGGATAGGCTGGGTCCTGCCATGAATTCCTTCCCTGGGCCAGACTCTTATACAACTTCCTAAGGGAGAAACAACCATGAAAAACTGGACATCTGCAGATGATCTGCTCTTTGATGTGAACAGGACAAAGAACCTTCAAATAACCTGTGTTTACCGAGGTTTTCTTGCCCATCATTCTTGTCCTGTTTCAAAACACAGCATAGGGAAAATGTCATCCCCGATGTCAAGTCATTCAGAGTGCTGTGTTTCTTTGCAGGGATATCAGCCAGGCCTTTCGAGGAGTTGCACATGGAAGTGAGCATTTTTGGCATTTGCTGCTAATTGGGCATCAAAAAAGCAAATACCAGAAGAAATATGAGATTGCAGTGTAGGTCTGCCATCACCAGGAGAGGGTGGACAGCTCCAGCAGCTCTCCCTGCTAGCACACTAGTCTTATTCACATTCAGATATCAACCACTTGCTTTTTATCCAGATGCTTTTCTAATTTAGGTACTATAACTGCAAAAATGAAATCATTCAAGATTTATAAAAAAAGAGGCAGCTGCTTCTCATCTGGACACTGCTGGCTCTAGATACCGTGATGGGCTTACTCTCATAAAAGCAGCCTTACTTTAAATGGAGATTGAATATCTGCTATATCTCTAGGCACACCTACAGCTCTGGATTCAGAGATGGAAAGGGGTTGTTATGTTATAGTTAAGAAAGATCTAATGACCATCAAGTCATTTTACACTAGATTACAGAAGAAAAAAAGTTTACAGCTTTTGGCAACTCTTTAATGTTTGCTTTTCAGTCCTGGTGAGTAGATGTTAACTAATGTCATTATAAGCATTTTAATTCAGAGGGAAATATAAGAAAAAAAATTCAAAGATTAATTTGGTTGAAGCACTACATTTAATCTACTATGCTATGTCCAACACTGACGATAAAATATGGTTCAAAAAGAATTCTTCCACTTTAAGTGTAACAGATAAGCACTAAAAAAAAAAAAATAAAATCTCTACATTGTGGCCATATACCAGTTCCTGGACTATTCTCAAGGTTCAGACATTTTTGACATTCTGACTACTAACAATCTCTTAATAGTTAGAACCCCTCTTCCAAATGGAGAATATCAGTCAAGACACCCACTTCTAAACATTGCATCTCCTCATCCCCAGCATACAGGCAGCAGGCTATATTTACCTTACCCAAAAGGAGTTGCAAGTGCTTCAACTACTTCTTAGTTTAATTAATAAAATAGAAATGGAATATGTATTTCAGGGGATTTAAACTCTAAAATCTGGTCTCTGAGCTGGGAAAAAAAAAAATTAGTAGCATGTGACACTTAAATGACTGACATACTTAAACGAGAGAGCAACGTTTTCCTATCAGGCGCTTTGCACAGCATTGGAAGAGTATTCTTAAGGTGATGAGTCAGTTCATCTTGACTTGCCACTTTCCAAGAGTATCCACTGGTGCCATTATTAACACATGTAACAACCTTCCACAGCTACACAGAATGAAGATTATTTTTTTAAAGAGGAAGAATTGCCTTTGCTTTTAGTCAAAATAATTATAAAACCTAAAACTTACACGCACATTTTGGTAGTGATCATTAGTAGTAAACTGAATAAAGAATAAATATCAGTACTTCCAAAACTGACACCATAGTAATACTGCTGCTTGATGCATCAAGCAGGGACAAAATACAAATAGCATTTGTATTTTGCTACAGAAAACCCATAAGTCTATTAAGCTTTACATGGTTACTCGTAACAGGCAGCACAGCAAAATAAGCTAACCAATTTCAGCACTTTTCCCCAGATGATGCCCCTCTATGTTCATTAGCAAAACCACTTGTAACATATGATGGGAAGTTCAGAACAAGCACGATGGTGTTATCCTTCTGTAAGCACTAAGAGCTGCAATTTGTCAGCAACTGTGCTGTATTCTGGAGCAGATAAAGATTTCTGTAAATTTGCATGGCTGCACATATAAGCAGTAGTTCTCCAAGGAAAAATAATTAAGACAGTTTGTTCTTTTGTCAGTCCCTAACAATAAAATGAACACATCGGGCCAAAATGGTTTCTTAAAAGTAGGTCAAAAATACCCATTCATGTTCACTTCTGCATTGGTTTCCTAGCAAATTAATCTACCCACAAAGATATAAGTAATGTGTATCCTGGAGACAGTGAGGCAGAGGAAGAAAACCAAATACATTAATGAGGTAGCTTAGACTGAATAACTGCAGTTAAAAGTTTTATTGAACAAAAGAAGGTAAAATGTGGTAGTCAAGTTCACTGAGCAAAAGCAGCTCCCTTGCTGAAGCTGCACTTTGTGCTAAATAACCTTATTAACTGAGACTATACAGAGGATGCATTATGCAAGTTATCTCAACAGCAAAGGAGAAAAGGTAGGTTAAATTTGATCTGATGGAATGACCTGGTCAAATTCAGTGGCTTAAGTTAATGTTTCTAGCCCTTGTCTACCTATATTCAGTACAGGCATACAACAGAATATACAACTGCACTGAATTCCCATTTGTTAATAGTGTGTGCTTCCATGCAAGAGGAAGCCAATTCCTGAAAAATCCCAAATTAAAAAAACCCAAACATTTTAAATCTTTTGTTTGAAGCATCACTCAACTGACAGGAAAAACACTTGATATAGGTTATAAAAAACTCCTGGCCTCTACAAGGTCTGCTTACTGTATAGTGCTAATATTTTAAAATTATTTTATTTCTCCCTTCTGCCTAAGAAACTTCATATGCTCTGAGAGCACCCACAAAGTCACGTGGGTAAACAGATATGTCAAAAATACTCTGTGAAAAGAGGGAGGTAGCTCAGGTCCCTTGGCAACCTTCTGTCATAGTTCACATTGATGTGGTCTACCTCCCCTTGCAATCAGCAGTCAAAATGAAAGGAAAAAGGATTTCAACTGTGAAATTTAGTGAAAGAACATGTTCAATACAAAGTCTTCAAATTTGACTCATTGGGCTTCCAAATGTAAGCTATAAGGTACCTCACACCCAATACACAACATTAATAACGTACCTAGTTCATACATTTTATAGACAGTATCTTCTCATTTGTTAAAAACATTCTAGGCCAAACAAACAGCACAAATAACGTCAAAGTCTTTTTTTTCCAGTAATTGTACGAAATGCTGTAGGCTAAGCCTAACAAACTACTGAAGAAAAATAATGGACTCCATGATGCAGTGCAAAGGTGTTATTACAACATCATAAGTCACAGGAAGTTTCTAAGGTGCTGAAAGAGGAGATTCTCTAGATGGTGACCCTGTATTGTCCTCCGGTGGAAAAACAGTAAGAGTGCAGGCTCGAATGCCACCAAGTGATTCTGGAAGGTCAAATACTTTATGCCATTCATCTTTTTCTGGATCATATTTCTGAACTATTTCCACCATACACCGGTTATTCCAAGAATATCCTCCAACAACATAGATTTTATTTTCAAAGACAGCAACCCCAACATCACTTTGCCCACGTAACATGGCAGCAATTGGAGTCCACTGGTCTAGAGTTGGTGAGTAATATTCACAGCTTAGAACATCATCATAATCACTCGTTCCTCTAAAGTGATTTCCACCAATA
>VYZX01018447.1:372969-388643 GCA_013401335.1 Brachypteracias leptosomus
TAGTTAGTGTTAGTATAAGCCTGGAGAATTAGCAAGTAAAGTACATCAATCAGTAACACTCATGTAGTGACTATCAGGTACCTCAACCTAGCTCCAAATCTGTCTTTAAAAAAAGAAAAAAAATCCTTTGGAGGACTTTTGAAGAGTCAGATAGACCTATGGTCTCGGACTACCACCAAAAAAATCCCTAGGCAAGACAACACTCAGC
Organism: Brachypteracias leptosomus; assembly: GCA_013401335.1. Taxonomy (NCBI): domain Eukaryota; kingdom Metazoa; phylum Chordata; class Aves; order Coraciiformes; family Brachypteraciidae; genus Brachypteracias; species Brachypteracias leptosomus. The sequence continues at coordinate 373,178 of VYZX01018447.1, forward strand.
GAAGAGCACATTGCAGTGACCTTGTGAATTATCTTTTCACTGCTGTGAAATACAACCTCCTTATTGCTGCAAAACAGGATGGCATTTTGTAATTCCATGCAATTAGTATCTCAAGTAGACACACTCAAAATAGAAGCTTCCAGTTCCAGTGTCAGGAATACTGTTTGACAACCAGTTCAGCATCATCTAAGGTTATAATTAAAAAAAACCAAACAAATTAGAATTGCTAAATTGTTACAGCACACTGGATTTTCTTCAGCTTTTCCCCACCCAAGAGCAGAAATTTAAATTTCAGAAATACAGAAAAGTGCTGGTCCAGAACACTTAAGTTCATGATACAAGGCAAACCACACCAAATTCCTGTCTCTTTCAAAACAAGTAACATACATTGGAATTATTAATTTTATATTCTTGAAACCGTTTGAAAATAGTTGTGAAAGCCTGAAATGCTTCTGATTTTGGAGGAGTGGGGCTCGCAGTTGTGCCAGTCACCTCAGGGCTTTGGAACATGGACAAAATACTAAAAACTGATGCAAAGTAACTGAAGTCAAGTGTGTCAATACACCACTGTTGACATGCCAAAGTTGTGACTTAAAACATCTGTCCGATACAGGCAAGCTCCCAAGTTTAGGCTAAGAGCCTTCACTAAACACTCCTACAATCTAGCCTTCCTGTTACCACATTTCCTACCTCAGGCATTTGAAATACGCCTCGAGCTGCCTGTGACATTACATACCTGTACAGGTAGTTAAGTCTGCATAAGAAAAGGTACGAAAATGCATTCAAACATTCTTCTATAATTTTTTTAAATAAAGTAAAAAATCTCAAAATCTTGGTATTTTTCCCATTTGATATCCTGCAGGCTTTGTATATCCATCAAGGACTTACACAGGCATAAAGTCAGTGAATGCTGGAGACGAGCTCTTGCCCAAATAAAGGGACAAAGAATTGATTTCACAAATTACACCTAAAATTAATTCTATGTGTTGTATTTCTGTGTGCTGCCATCTTGTCACCACATGCAGTACTTCTTCCCAAATAAGCCCATGATTTCTTGCCTACAGTACATATTCATCCATTCCAACATTCTTTTTCTAAAAAAGAAAGCTCCTTTCTACTCCACTCTATGTAGCAATGAGAAGAAAACAAAGATGTGCAGAAATTTCAAGAACAGAGAAAATCAGATTTGATATGCAAGTAATTATAGCTATCCCAGTTCTACCCTGACAGCAGACCCTTCTGACCTGCTGCTTGCTGCTGTGCTGCACCAGAATTGTCATTCTACCTGCTTTCACAAAAACAAAGGCATCCTCTTTCCCACAACACTTCACTCTGTGCTGAGGTGAGGAACTTAAATTTCTAACACGCTATGAGGACAGGAAGAGAAGACTAGGTGCAAAGCAATCACAAAGCCAGCAGCAACCAGGTTAACATGACATTCAACACTGGACAACTGTTTATCTCACTCTGCACTATGGGCTGCATTTAAGAGGGAAGCCATAATCAAAAGATCACCTTAGCAAGAGGAGATAAAACATGCAGAAATTGGTACACATTACTGCCATCACTATGTTGTAAGACATTAGTTATCTGAGAAAGGGTGCCATTGAGTTCAAGATCCTTCACCCTCTGATGTGGCTTCAAAATTCTCTCAAACATCCATCACCAGTAGAACTAAAGTGCTGTTTGACAGTATTTCAGACAAATCATTCCAACTCAAATATCAAACCTACTGTGCTCTAAAACAAAAGCTAATTATTTCCCAGCTGAAAAAACCCTACTGTTCTGTTTGGTTGCTATGTTTAACAGTGGAACTTCTGATCTGTTCATTACCATAACCCAGGGAAGACAGGCCTCATTTTAATAGAATTAAGCAATCTCAAAAAGACACAAAGCTTTGGCAGTCCCAAGGGATGCTCAGTCTGCACTCATTTTATAGTGCCATCTGTGATGCTATTTTAGGAGCATACAGATATCTACCACTTCTCTGTTAGTAGCTTCTGATGTGTCTTGAGGTTTATTACAGCAGCACTTGGCAACTGTGTGTGATGGCCCAGAACCCAGGATCTTCATTTTGTTATATTAGTTCTATAATACAGCTTGCTTCTGTAGAACTCAAAGCTGACATGGCTAAATTGAACAGAGTCCTGAGTAATTTTATCCCTAGCATAGCAAGGAGCTCTAAAAAGAAGCTCCTATGCAAGAGGTCCTCCAGTTCACTCTGGTTTCATTTCACAGACAGGAAACAGCTCAACTAGGCAAGGATGCCGTATTTTCCTTAACATGCATATTTTTCTTCTTAACCAACAACATTGTTAGTATATATATAGAGAGAGAGACTCACAAGAGGAGCTTTTACATAAACAAGAAGTTGTTAGAACTGAAGGTTAAGTATCATAGAAGGCACCTGGAAAATAAATGTCTTTCCCACTTGTTGGGCATGGGGTCAGAAGAGCACGCACTGTCCTGGACTAGAAGTCTTCTCTTCCTGTCTTCATTGCAGCATGATGATGAAGGTATCAATGAATGTGTGGTTTAGTCGCAACCCAATATCCCCTAAAGTGCTTAGGAAAAGCCTATATACAAAAATCTCAAACTCTGCTCAAGCCTATCAACAGCAGAGCCTGAAGTATCTGGAAAGTACCTAACTGCTCAGCTTATCTAATACTTAAAGGCACAGCTTCTGCCATCATCATCAGACAACACAAGTGAAGTCTTTCAAAAAAAGAGCTAAAAAAAAAAATAAATCTAGTCGTCTGAGAAAATAGTATCTAGAATGCTCTGCACAACAGCACAGCTAGAAATTACTGATGAGCTCTGCTTCATGAGCATCTCCGTGACCCACAGCTGGTTTTCCCTTTGTCTCCTTCTGCAAAGTCTTGCCTCTTGCACATCTGCCTTCTCCAGGCTGGTCTCCTCCTCATGCTGGAGTGCTGTTCTCCCTGCCTTGAGGGAATATCTTTGGCATGTGCCTGCTTTGATATTTACAAAGAACCGAACAGAATTATACACAATCTTTCTGGAAGTGGTGCCTGCTTTTGCACAGCCCTAAGTTGTCACAGGGTTGAAAAATCTGAATTAAAATTTCTTAAGTCAGTACATTTCAAAGACACATTTGCCACATTCTGATGCATGTACCACATAGATGCAAATTCACTCATCCCTACACGTGAACCAAACTTTACTCAGGAGCATGCACTGCTAAAATAGTAGCTGTTTATTACTGCTAAAGCACACACTACTTAAAGTAGAAAGTGGTATTTTAGAAGTTCTCAGAAGACTAAACATCTGAAAATTGTTTTGGGAAAGCTTGATAAAGATCCTAAAAAAAAATTTCACTTCTATTCCAGTGAATTCCAGGAGAAAAAATAATAAAGAAAATCATTGTAGTAACTGAAATAATTCGGTCCTTTTCTATAAGAGCTGATCTTCTGGAAAGCTGAATTTAGGTTTTGGGATTTTTTTCTTCTCTAACAGCAGACTGAAATTGGTTTGAACTCGAGGGCAACTTCTTTAATACCTGTGCAACACACATTTGACCTTCTCTTCTATGAAAAGCTTGAATTTTTCTCATCTGAAGAGAATGGGAAGTTTAAGCTGGATTTCATCTTTCAGCTGTCAAGGTTTATGAAAGAAACATGAAAATGAAAAGTGACTTGCCTCACAATTAACAAGAAACGAAACGGAAGCCCCAAATCAAAGCATCAGACAGGTACAATATTTAGTATTTCTAGAGTGCTCTTCCTGCAGAATGATCCAATGACATTTTCAGGTCTGTGTGGAAATCGTTGCAGCATTTTAATGATATCTTTGCAGAAGAACTTTAGACAGGTGATAGATTTTGCTTTTAATTAAAGCTGCAGAAGAGCTGAGGTCAGCAGAATGATACTGCTTGATCAAATCTGAGATAAACACTGTGCTTAAAGCCGGCTGTATGTACAGGCTGCACTGGCTTAGTGACAGCATTCTTTCATATCGATTTTGCTAGACTTGCAACATTTTCACTGACGTTCTTAAAACCCTATTCTGTTTAGCTGGTACAGTACACAAGGACAGCAATCTGATTATCTGCTATTAATTCATACCATTAGAAAATAGCTCAATGAAGATACTCAAGATAAAGATCCATACACGTTAGTTAGTACATTTGGTCTTCTGCAGTGTACTAAGATGTCTTTTAGAATGTACTTTCAAGTAGATATGAGAAAAAAACTGAAAAACTCTGGATCTCAATCAGAAAATTGCTGTCTAGGGAAATGAAGTTATTGTAAAAGTTTCCCATGTTGTTTAGAAACAGGTGGCATTTTTAAATGTCTCATTTCATCAAAAATTAGAATGGATTTTAAACTTCTAGCAAAACCAGCCCAGTTCTGTGTAGTGGAAGGAATGTACTATATGTTTCCCAAGTAAGTTTGCAGTATGATCATGGAAGAGTGTGAATTTGAATGACTGACATGCATTAATTAAAAAACAATCACTGATGCTTCAGCACAAATTAGGGTTTGTATTGTTCCAATTAAACATGTTTCTCACTGCACTTAAAGATATCAGTGTACTTCTAAAAAGCAAATCTTAGCAGCAAGAGATACTGCCACAAAGATGACAAAACACAGTTATTGGGCTGAAAGCAGCAAACACAATGAAACACTACATCTGGTTTAGATATAACATTATGCTAACATTCCACGTATAATCATTGTCCTTTTAAAATTGAAATGTTACAGACAAGCTTACAATTGACTGTATGCTCCTAGACTTGACTGTAAATGATAACCACTATGGCTTTAGGAAATGCAGTGGATTAATACAGGTCATCCTCTACAGACTTTTGATAAATTAAAAGTTAAAATGTATTTATTCTTAGTTTCCAGCCATCTTATTTCCCTGAAATTGATTTTTTCTTTGTTTTGCTCAAAATGAATCATCATTTGCAAGGGGGGAAAAAAGGAGGCAGCAGCTCAGTGCCATTCATGTAAATAAATTAACTGGGTAGTCACATGATCACAGATCACAGGCAAAATATAACATTTTCAGTTATTAAAAAGACCAGAATGTCAGAACATCTGGATCTCACTGCTGTATGAGTGAAACAAACCACTGAGTCATTAGCTTACCTTAAATAAAAAAACTCCAAAACCTGTAATTTCAAAATTAGTATTTCAGAAAATGCACATCTTTTAAAACGCAACCTTCATTCAGCAGTTTCAGTTAGAAAATCAGGTATTCCTTAGGAGTGAAAAGAGTGAGTTTGATTTCTCAGCTTAATTTTATATATATGTATATAAATATGTGCAACTATATAGTCACATTTCTATTTATACGCACACATGTTATGCAGGTAGAAACACGTGCTTACTTCAGATTTGTGATAAAGGTGAGGACATTGGATATTATCCATCAATACAGAAGATACAGTTATTTGGAAATTTTTTTGTGGAAGCTCTTTAATCAACTACTGATACTATCCAGACAAATTTCTGCATGCATTTACAGTATTTCCAGAAAGAAGCTGCACACCAAGCATTTCACCTTGTTTCCTCTCCACCCATTCACAGGGCAGCATGGTATTCAAGGCCTGAAAAGCAAGAGAAGAAGCCATGCTTCAGGAGAAGCACTCACCTAGCTCACCCGCTGCATTTCGACCACCGACCGCGTACAAATGTCCTTTGAGGGCACTTAGGTGGAAGAAGGTGCGCTTCTCATTTAAAGAGGCGACTTGCATCCACTTGTTGTAGCGAGGATCAAACCTAAAGACCGTGTCAACCGCCGTCTTTCCTTTTGTGTCGTAATTGCTCTGGCCCCCAACTACGTACAGAAAGTTCCCGATCACAGCGATGCCGTGCTGGTACCTGGGTGCATCCATGGGAGCCAAGGATTTCCATTCGTGGGCCTTCTCGTCGTACATCCGTAACTCCTTGCTGACAACCAGCTGCTGCCTCAGCACTCCCCCCAACGTCACCAAGTGGGTACTGTCCGACCGAATGGCAGTTCTCTCCGACTGCATAACCGGCTGCATGTATGGCATCATTTGGTAATTGCTGGCTTCCAAAAGCAAGTTTACACAGGTGTTGTCAGTTCTCATGAAGTCCACTGTTTGAACATAGTTAATAAGATCCTGGGGCGTCATCAACGGAAACCTGATGTTCTTCATTAGCTTTGCAGCATACTCCATCCGAGGCTCCTCATAGCGTAGCCAGCGACAAGCAGCCTTGAAGAGTTCAAGTTCAGTGCAGTGCTTAAGGCTATTACTTGAAAGCACAAAGGCAAGACGTTCAAAGGGGAGTTTCACAAATTCACCAGTACTTAATAATGCAGGAAAGTTCTTCAGGATGAAATTATTAACATATTTATCCACTTCTGTGAGATTGTATGTGTTGGCAATTCGCCCGACCTCAACACAGTTTTCCAACGAAACCTATTAAGTAAACAGAGAGAGGAATCAAAACACTTTCTTAATTTGGTATCTAAATGATCATGTAGAATTTAATGAATACTATAGAATCAGCAATATTTCATCACTTCACAATGCTCAAGGTGATTTACACTTGGGCAAATAAATATTCAATGTGATTTATATATTCATGACTGCAAAGGGAGACCCAACGTATTCCTTATTTTGAAGAAAGAAAAAGAGACAAGGAGCAAGCAGATGGCATATATTAATTATGTCAAATACATTATACAACGATGATACATAGCAATTATACAGCACTTCATCATTGAAAAGCTCTGTAAACATCTTTGTAAAAAAGACATGTGGAAAATAGAGCTAAGGGAGAGGTGATCAGCCCAAGGTTAAAGAGAATAATGCAAAAGCAGGTCTCGACATTAAACTTTTTCTAACATTAAGATTGTTTAGTCATCATGCAGCCAAAGAGAGTGGCACAGCTACCTCTCCAACACCACATATTTCAGACAATTTCTTTGTAGTATTAAGTCCCATGAATAAATTCCTTAGAAATGAACAAAATTAGATCTTCAGTAAATCAACCAGTGCTCTTAAAGAATGTGTTCAACATTAAATACGTGTCAAAAATCAGACAAAGGCAGTGACTTTATTTTATACATATAATTAAAAAAAAAAAAAAAAAAGAAAGAGAACCTAGGAGGATTTCCCCAGGAAATACTCAGCACATTAAATGCTTTAGCAGTATGGACCAAATCCCTAATTTAATTCAATACTTGAGTGATCACGCCTTGGCAACCATCTCTTTCACACTCTTTCGGCATCTACCTTTCTTACATCTTTGACTTCTACATTTCTGAGGTCACTTGGGACCCAAGGCAGAGGGAGAAAGAAAGATGGCAAGGATGGGATATAACTTAAAGTATGTCTCCAGTGAACCCAGCAATTTGTTTCAGCAACTCTAAGGTACATATAAAAAGCAAGTCAATTTTCAAATGCTTCTTGCTGATAATTGCAGCTTTTCTACATTCAATCCTTATTCTAATCCAAGCTTTATCTACATGTGCTTTCTAGTCTCTGTGCATGTCAGTCCTACTCAACATCATCAATTTCCACAACTTTGTGATTCTCATTATATTTCTAATGCCAAAAGAAGTTAAGCTTTCCAAATCTCATGGTTATTTTTAAAAAGATTATAAAGATTGAGGACTATGACCTGATTGAAGCCTAAGAATTCAAGAACCTTCAAGTGACCCTTCTGGTCAAGACACAGATTACAAGATTTTAATACTGTATAACTCAATCTGATCATTGCCCTTTAATACTAAACAATTCAAAACTCTAATAAGCAGGAGAATAAGATATTTTTTTAATTCACTAGAAACTGATCTAACTTGCCCTAGAGTTCAGGTCTGCAGTCATCCAAAGTCTTCATCTCAGATATCCTGAAATGCCTTCATACAGTCAATGGTTCCAAATCTTATTCTTCATCTTCAGAAACACTAATCCTGTAATCAGGTCCTATCTATAAGATGAATGTGGGGCAGACTGTCTGGAGTTCTATTATTAAAATATCCGTGCAAAATATACATAGAAATCACTTTTGTATTACATGACAGACCACATATTTTGATCTAAACAATAATCATATCAGCTAGCAATGAACTATAAAACATTTTCTGATGCTCAAGAAGCACCTTTTTCTTCTTTTGACTGTTTTTGATAGTCAATATCAAACTAATTTCTGCACCTTTCCTTTTAGGATTTTTAATTTACATAAATTAACCAGATAATGGAAATAACAGCACTCCTTAATTTAAGGAAATAACACAGAACATTCTTACTTCAAAGAATTTCTTTCAGGTTGTATAATAAAAATAAAGCAATGGGAAAATCACCCCTTAAAAAGCTGACTTACAGTATCCTACAAATCTTAATTCTTGCTATACAGTTATCGTACTTTAAAATACTTTGGAATATATTTACTGGCACTTTCTCCATATCAAGGTAAGCAGACAGGTATTATTGCATATGGAAAAGGCATGCTTGAAGTTAAAAGATCAAAGCAAATAAAGTACAGATTATGTATCATTTTGCATGGTGTTCAGGCTGCAAAGGAGTATTTAGACCTATTGCTGAATAATGCCAGTTATCAAGTGCCCAGAATGCATCTACTGATGTATAATCATAATTACATTAGTGTAAATCTATGCAATTGAATATATCCCTGGGATGCTTACATTTGAGAAACCTATTGACACATTACACACTTAATGACTGATGAACATGACATCAGCAGTTTCCAGTCAAGCCCTAATTCTCAGAAAGTTTACCTTCTATTACCTTAATTAATCCACTGGAATTGTGCTGTTTTTTTCCATACAATGATTACAAGTACTCTCCATTATGCTTTGAAATTGTGCCCTTTGGCTCATTAACAAATTGCAACACTTAAATTAGGGTACCATATTTAATATTTTCTAAAAGGTAACTTTCCATGGCAAAAGTACTATTATCAATTTTACTGTGCTCTAAGATAACAGTCAATGTACCAGGCTCAATTATATTGCAAAGATTTCAGTCATAAAAATAAATACTCAAAAATTTTTAAGTCCTAAGCCAAAAAATAAGCCTTCAAACAGAATGAAATGCAGTCACTCAAAACTGGACAGTGTTAAAGTACAATAATGTTATTTAAACACTTCAGTATTGAGGTTACTCAAGTACCGATTTCCAAAATAACAGTTTGACTGATGCTGTGATATTTATAAGAGGCATGGAAATAGTTCTCTATGGAAGTCAGTCACTCAGGAGCTTATAGTCAAACAGAAGGAACTGCTACTTCTGGAAATCCCACTAAAGTGGAAGAATGGAAATACCAGACAAAAATGCAAGACTGGCTGTACAGTGAATGTAGTTACTAGTAATGATACACAGAAAGAGCTAAAAGCCATAATTGGTCAAATAGCTAAGCAACATCTTATCAAGCAGAGAATTTTAAATAAACCCAATTTTATTTGGTCTTTGACTACTGAGCAGAGCCACTCATTCATGTTACTTACTGTAATTGCTCATTACAAAGCAAAAGTAAAAGTTCCAGAAAATACTAAAAAGCTTTTCAAGAAAGAAAGGTCAAGCACAGTACAGTGTTTTTACAGTCTGAATATCCAAATGCAAAAAGCTGAAGTACTTTGAGAAAGCAGTTGACTTCAATTCTTTGAAATTTTGAAGCAATCACTACTCAAGCTCAGGTAAAAACTTAATTGACTATAAAATACTACAAAACTGGACACAGAACAAAATGATGAGAACCTCAGAGAACAACTCAGGAGCAATAACATGCACAGAATATCAGGTCCTCAAGCCCAGTACCACAAAACATTGAGGCATCCACCTTTCTTTTGCTTCAGTGCTGCTAGACATTGAAACACTCAATGTGGTGTTTCAAAGGGCCTAAGTTTTAAAAGAGCTTACAGTCCCCTGAAATCCTTGATTTTTCCATGGGTTTCCACATACAGAGGTCCAGAAATAACAGCACAGAAATTTGACTAGCTCAGAAAACAGAATCAATCTATTGAATTCACCTCACATCAGAGAAGGATTTTTTCTGGTGGCTGACAGAGCTGGCCTCAGCACCAGATCTCACACTCCCACAAAACTGAGATCATCTTGCTCCCTCCTCAGTTAACCAAGTTCTTGTGACAGGACTTACAAATATTGAGATCTCAATATTTGACAGTTTACTAGCTGTTACAAAAGATGTAGAAAACAAATTTATATGAGGATTAACATTTTCTTAGGCAACTATATGAAAGGTACAGTCAAGACATTAATTTCCAGTGTTTGGGAATGTTTTAACTACAGCATAACATCCCCTTCCCCATTATCCTGTGATTTTCCCGAGTGCTGTAATTTACTTGGATAGTTTCTTATCTTTCTCCATTCTGTACACTGCTGCTACTTTTGCAAAAAACATTTATGTGTGTTCTCTAGCACTCACTGCTCTGAAAACATTTCCATGGCATTTTTATCCATTTTAATTACATTATGGCTGATTTTGATGTGAACCTGGGAGTACTGCCAGTCTTTTGCAAAGGTATATTTAAAACCAATGCTAAGACTGAAAACATCTAAGAATGTATTTGAGGGTTTCTCTGGGAGTCTGGTCAGCTGCAGAGCAAAGATTATCAGAGCAATGGACTACTTGACAGGAGGGGTGAAAACGCAGAACAAATAAAACAACACAAGTCAGCTACAACATATTACCATTCCTGGAAGGTGTCACTATTTTTTTTTATTTTTTTTTTTACACAAATTAAGCTGTTACCATAAGCTTCTGTCTTTCTTCGTAAATATTTCCAATACCTCTTACAAAGTTACACAGTTACATTATACTTTACAGAAACCAACTTCTAGAATCTCTTTACTAATGGACTTCCTAGACCTCAAAGACAATTTCAGGAGGGTATGTTGCGATGGGACAAGAGGTATTGATTTTAATCTAAAAGAGCATAGATTTAGGCTAGATAGAAGGAAGACATTTTTTAAGTGAGGGGGGTGAAACACTCAGGAACAGGTTGCCCAGAGAGGTGGTTGATGCCCCATCCCCAGAAACATTCCAGGTCAGGCTGGACAGGGCCCTGAGCAACCTGCTCTAGTTGAAGGTGTCCCTGCTCACTGCAGGGGGACTGGACTAGATGACCCTGAAAGATCCTTTCCAACCCAAATCATTCAATAATTCTATGAGTTGTCTGGAAATGGTTGAGAGCAGCATCTATTTCAGTAGAAATAAGCCCAAGACTTACTCAAGTTATTTAAATTCCAGAAATACTCCTTCAAAAATAGATTGAAACTAGTGTAATGGGGAGTAACCTTTGTAAAGCTAAGATATAATAATTAAAGCAAAAAACTTCAACCAATTTGGTCACCAACTCTTGTTCCTGTTCCAACAAGTTGAAAAGTAAGTTCATTCAAAAACTCGTTACACAAGGAGGTTGAGAATAAAACTAGGCTACAGTTATAGAATGAATGAGATTATCTCCCCTTTGACATCAGTATAAGTGAAAGTATTTCAGAAAAGAGAATCTTAAGAGAATGAATAAAATCTTCCTGATTTGTTCAATATGTAGCATCAAACAACATGTTTCTTAGTTGAACCAAAACAGTGACTGAGTCAACACTGTAAATGAGGAAACCTTCAGAAAACAATCATTTTAAACAATGATAAAAATTATTCCAAATAACACTATTTAAGATGAAAGAAGCTCTTTCCCTAGGAAAGCAAAACCAACAAGCAGCTGCCCACAATGAGGAAAGGGCAACACAGTGTCACTGGGGCTCACCTCCCATCAAAGAGAGGCTGCTCCAAATCCTTGATTATTTGATTATTCCAAATAGCATTTGTAGCAACATCAACCCTGGAGAGGGGACAGCATCATTTTGAAAAGTAAAAAAAAAACACCTCTAAGCAACATAAAATAGGTGATGTAGGATTTAACAGTATTAAAATTAACGAAATATTATCACAACATTTTCAGAGACCTGGCCAAAAAGAAAATATGTCAAAATTAAAACCAAAACAGTAGCATTATAGAACTAAATGTCTCCAGCACTTTCCTTATGAAACAGATTGCTGTTATCAGCAGCTTGGAGTCTTCTTGTTTGTGTAAATCCTGGTACGTGTCTTCATCAAGGAGGTCACATTTCTGAGCCTGTACTCAGAGGAGCAATAGGAATATCTGCTGCTTTATTTCTCATTACAGATGATCAGAAAGCTGAATTCCAAATAATATTATAATTCATGTAGGACACAAGTTTCTGAGTTACAGGTAAAGTGAGATTTCTAGTAAGGCATATAAGAAGTTAACATTAACAACTTTGGAGCCAAGTAAATGAAAGCTGTGTTTCCTGTCATATCTCTTTCCTTACATGCCTGTTCCCACTCATGAAGACAGAACTCAGGAAACAGCTTACACAAGAAACCAGTTACCCCTTAACCAGCTGAATCTTTAACAGCCCTCTTGCTTTTCCAAAAAAGTTTGTTTTGCATACAGAAAAAACTGCAAAACTGTTTGACATTCAACTTGAAGGGAGCATAGCATTCTCCAAAGCATGGCCTCAAAAACAAAACAGGACATCAAGTCTGAAAAAGGGAAAGCAAGGATGATGAAAAAAGGTTGACATCAAAGTTTCTTGTCCCCCAAGAGCAGGTTCAGGACCTTAGATTTCAATCTCTCTAATAAAAATCAGCAGGGCAATTCTAAGCCATAAATAGACAGTACTGCATTGGGACTACAGTAAACTGCTTTGCAGGGTAAACTATGTTTCAACTGCACAAAAGCAACCACGCTAAGTAAGTATTTTTCTTTTAACTGACCATTATTGGTAGAAGAGGAGAGAGTTCCTAATTTGGGGGCTGTCCCTTGCTTATAAGAGCACTTATTTTGGTGATGGTGAAAAAATATTTTCCAGTTGGCATTCAAAACCATTTTTAGTTCTAGCAAAATACAGCAATCAACATAAACTCCTTGTAGCTACTTTTCTCATAGAACCAATGTGTTTCTGTAACAACTCTATTAGTAATCCCTTTAGAGGATATATTATTCTAAGGACTGTGACCAAGTTCACTGGTTTGCAAAGAACATGTAATGGTCTCTTTGATGATCACTACAACTATGGGCTTCATTCCTCAAAAGAAAAAGTTTTCAAGAACATAAATTAACAGACAGCAGCAGCAGCTTACTCTATTATTTTTTTCAATGTAACTCACCAAGTATCTTTCTTATGGAAGGATATAGAGTGTGAGGGCATGAAGTAAGAAATCCAGTAAGAAATCTGGGAACTATGATTATCATAGCTACTATTGTCACTGCAATATGCTTCAGAATCAGAAGAATTTCAATGCGATATATAACGTTTATATCCAACTCACACTATATATAATACTCAGAAGAAAAAAGATTTTCAAGAAAACTACAGAGCAAATGTGTTCTCTATGAATCCAAATAATGATTAATAACACATTTTAGACTTAACTTTGACTATTACCGTCATTGTTCTTATTAAAAAAAAACAATAACTGAAAACAAACATACTGAGTCCTTAATTATTGTAAATATGAAACAAGTAGTAAGCCTTACCCCAGAGATAAGAAACACTTTACAGAAGTCCAAAACAGGTAAAATCTGCAAAAAACTGGCAGCTTCCAGAGTGTCCTGAAGGTTGTCCATATTAAGGGAAAGTTTTGCAGTATAAATGAAATCAATTATCTTCTTCAGGCCTATTTTGTTCACACCATGAAGCTTAATGCACATTAAATCCTGTTCCTTCATTCCTCCTGAAAAAGACATGTAGGTAAGTTTATATGATCATTTTTATTTGATTTAATAAACATACAAGATGAAAATATAATTTAAAAGTCTAATTTAAAAATCCACAGGTAACTGTAGAAAGGGTACAACTACATAGAGTTGTTTGCAGTCCTAGGCTGATTCACACACAACAAAGAACACGCATCTGAGTGCCTAAACACTGGCAATCTGGAGATGCATGGCTAACAAAAACCACACCTGTGAACATAGCCTTGAAGTAATCACTTGCAGAAGCCATCATTGCTCTGTGGACAGGAAACACTTCATCACCATCTCCTGGAACAAGTGTCACATCACAAAGCAAACCTTCCACTCGCAGTTGGTCAAAACCCTGCAAGAAGAGCATAATGTGAAGCATCCATTTGATTTGGGAGGAGAGTAAGAATCTCTTTCATTTCCCTTACGTAACTAAATACTTTAATGTACATATGTACTGTAGTTCCAAAAAATCACTAAAAAGTAATTTGTCATTATCTCTAATATATTTAATAATTATTATACACTGGAAAACAAGTAGAATAATTATTATTTTCCAGAGATGTCTGAAGAATGCAAAGTATACTGGGCCTTAGAAAGTAGCTTTATTCTGTTAGTTAATTTACCTTCAGGAAGGAATTTGTTTTGTAAGCTTGCACTCCAGCAATTGTTTCAAGTAGGGACTGATACCTTTTTTGGATCTACTCTTTCCGGACACATATGCATTTCTAGATGTATTTCTGTTCCACACCAGTTTAAGTGCTTTGCAACCTAAGAGACTGCAAAGTACTGGGGCTTGAAAGGCAAGCTGTCACCTGATTCCATCATTACCAAATCCATTACCAAAATTTACATGGCAAAAACTCCAAAATAAGCTCATATTATATAGATGATCTTTTCTGAATTATAGTAGCTAAATGCAATAAAAAAGAAAGTAATCTACAACAGTACCCCAGAGCAAGATTTTCTTCTAAAGATATGTCTGGTTGGGGATACTGGAGGATGGGTGGAATACTTGCCTCCTTCACATACTGCAGAACAGAAGCTCAAACACGAAACAATTTCCTTTAAGCTGGTATGTCTGATATTTTTCTAATGCTGACAAAAACATACTGTCTTTATAAATTTAACACTCAGAAGACTTGGTATTAGCCTACGTGGTTTAAAATTTAAGATATCTTAAAGCAAGGCTGTATTTTTAAAACTGCAAAGGTTAAGTAGGGATTCACATTTAAATTTGGCACAAAAAAGAACAAAGTGCAAATGAAAAAATAGTTACTAGCTCCAATAAATCAGAAGCTAAATGCAGGATTAAACTGATGTATTTCAATGACTCAAACAACTTGTCTGTAGTTCCTACAAACAAGGCTTTACAACAACCGATTCTCCATTTGTTCAATTTTTGTAGAAAACAACTGAATGGGGAGGAAATAAGCTCTGAATACTTTGCCTGGTGCTCAAACAAGGGAGAGCTATGCAGACACTCAAGCCTTAGAAACTAGAACAGAAGAATCATTAGCTTCTCTGAATAAAAAAGTGAAAATGGTCAAATTTTTGTCCCCAAAATTAGGCAGCAAAATGAAAAAGTAAGTAGCAGATCTCCAAGGAGTCATGCCATACAGAAGTTATCTGCACTCCTGAGAAAGACTGCATTGGAAGGTAGCAAGAGCTATGCAAGCTCTAAGCTTGACTCTGCCTGGCATGTAAAAGCTCC
>VYZX01018448.1:16052-44068 GCA_013401335.1 Brachypteracias leptosomus
TGAATATATTGAATAATACTGGCCCCAGTACTGACCCTTGGGGCACTCCACTAGTTACAGGCCTCCAACTGGACTCTGCCCCATTGACCACGACTCTCTGGCTCCTTTCCTTCAGCCAGTTTGTAGTCCACCTCACTAGCTGTTCGTCCAGTCCACACTTCCTCAGTTTAGCTGTGAGGATGCTATGGGAGACCTTGTCAAAGGCTTTACTGAAGTCAAGGTAGACCACATCCACCGCTCTGCCATCATCCATCCACCTCATTATATCCTCATAAAAGGCTATGAGGTTGGTCGAGCATGACTTCCCCTTGGTGAAGCCATGTTGACTGCCCCTAATGACCCTCTTATCTTTGATATGCCTTGAGATGTCACCAAGGATAAGGTGTTCCAACACTTTCCCAGGGATGGAGGTGAGGCTGACCAGTCTACGGAATATCCTATTGGTCAGCTCGGGTCAGCTGTCCGGGTTGTATCCCCTCCCAAATCTTGTCCCCCCCTCGTACCTTTGGTGCCGTGTGAGCACTGATAGTCATAACAAGGGTGTGTGTTATCAACATACTCTGGCTCCCAGTACTGCAGCATGAGGGCTGTATGGGGAAAATCAGCTCAGACAGACCCACTACAAAACCTGACCCAGCAAAAACTCTGACAACCTTGACCTTTGATGTTTTTTAGGAATTACTATTAAGTTATTTCAGTTCTAGCTTACGTTCTATGCTGTAAAAAAAGGATAGTCTATTCATCAGATTAAATACTTTATTTCTCAAAAAAGGATCTAATCCAAAACCCTTATCAAGGCCAAAGGAAGCCTTTTTAACTATTTCACTAGTCTTTGGATCAAGTTCACTTACTTTCAGGAGGATTTTAAAATTGAAATGGATTATTTCTCTTTGCCCAGGGGTTAGGTTACATGAGGATTAAGCATGGCATGATAACTGATTACTAGAGCAGTCTAGGAGTGAAATATGAAGTGTTAGCTGGATTAGTTGATGAGTTCTTTATTGCTTCTTTTTATGTGAAGGAAAAAACATTTCTCTGTAAAATTATATTCAGTTAGATTCTACAAATGATAATGATGAAAAAACTTTCAGTGATCTGGAATGCCTTAATCATCTCCTAATTAGTCAGGAAAAATTTATGTTAAATAAGATAATCTAGAATTAAAAAAATCAGCCTTCCATTCCCCCCAGACTCTACTTCCTACCATGCTAGCTTTGCTCCTTTAAGGGTCTACCCATCTTCAGAGTCAGGGGAGAATGAAAGGGTCTGCAGATTCCTCTAAAAGCTCAAGGGCTTTCCTGTTCCAAAGTTTGAGAAGAGGACTCATGAAGTCACTACTAAAGCTATTGCAAAGCAAAACAGTTTTTCAACATTTGAACTGCAATTTAATATTCTGTTCAGAGGTTTCACTGAATAGAATCTCTTTCACCTCTCTGAATGTATCGCAGCATCATATCCTCTTCTCAGGATGATGCAATTTAACAGACACCTCTCTGAGGTGTTTCCTAGATCAGTCCATCTTGGTGTACAATGACAGATGAGAGGAAAAGGATCTAAATTGCTCTGCATTCCTGTCTAAGAATCAGCATAGATGAATAATTGCAAGGACACACACACAGTAAGAAATAAGCTCATAAACCCAACATTCACATGCCTCACCTGTGGACTACACACTGTCTTCAAAATGATGCCTGTGCTCTTCCCAAGTACAAGTAGTACTTCTGCAAAGAAACACTTGTTCAAACAAATACACTTTAGACTTCAATCCAGTGTCAGTCTGACTACTGAGGGCAAAGTTTGCATAAATTTAATTAACGCAGACCCATAGCGGATGGGATACCCACTACTAAATATAAGAAAGTGAACAAGTGGTGGGTCATACTAATAAAATACAGAGAATTTTAGGCATGAAACTTATAAACTTTCAGAAGCTACCTAAAATTAACAAACTGATAGTCTATAAAAAAAAAAAAAGTAGTTTTGACTGAAGATCTACAAGATCCTGAATACCTCCAGTTGCATAACTTTCCTCTCAATTCTGCACAAATTTGTCAATGGATTAAATTCCAGGGACAGTGAACATGGTAAACATTCATCAGAGGCTACACAGTATTACAGATTTTAAGGAACTCATAAATTCAAGACCACTGGGGACTACTATGGTTAGTATTTGACTTACTATTTAACAGGCCATTTAGTTTCACCTGGTCTTCCCTGCACTGAAGAAAATTCTCTGCAATATAAAGTTTGAAGCTAGAGGCCTTAAAAGCTAAGACCAATGCTCTCATATTGAGATTTCTATAACAAGAATTATGAAGGTTCTACATTTTACAGCACAGTTTCATTTTTCATGTGGGAACAGATAAACTTTAAATTTGAGAGGAAAATCTGCAAAGCTACCACTTCTTAGCTCTCTGTGATGGCAAGGCCCCAGCATATTGCAGTGATTTGTGTATCTCAGGAATTCCCAGTTTGACAACATACTTTCCTTAAATACTTTACTAGTTTATCTTGATTCTGCACTTGTTCAGGGGTGAAATTCCAAAATATCAGAGGTGACCACTGACCTAGGCACTTCTCCATACTCTCCCACACACCCTCCCACTCATAACTATCCAAACTTGAGGCACATCTCTGGGTCATATTCTTGGAAAAGAATTGTATAACCCTAAACCAGAACTTGGCAATCATTCATAAGATATATCACTGAGAGCATGCTGGCCTGGGCATCCCAAGGATAGTCAAAGTTCTCAGAATCTGAGAAAGTCTTCTCCCCTGGCTCGCCCATAGTTTGGGTGAGATTGCTAACAAACAAGAAGGTCACATAGACATACCAGCTTAGCCCCATGACAGTGATATAATCATATTGTAAGTCAACAATATTCAGTATAGCAACACAAGACTCCTGACCCATTTCCCAGCGATGATAAACACCACCACAGAAACACACAGAGGACATAAGGATTGGCATAACACCACCATCAAACAAATGCACCAACACTGTGAAGATGTGAACAGTAATATTTGTAATATATATTTGCAATATAATACTATAATATAATATTTAACTAATATTTTTTAAAAGTGTGTCTAACAAAACTGTTTTAACACACTTTGATCAGATTTTGTCATTGCCTCAACCCTCTGTCTTCATTTTGGACATCGAAAGAAGGACTGTCATGGTTTAGACCTAGCTGGGAGCTGAGCAGCACATGGCCATTCTTTCACTGTCCCTCCTCCCTTCCCCTCCCCCTTCCCCAAATGGGATGGAGAAGATGGACAAAAATGCAAAACCCTGTGGGTTGAGATAAGGAGAATTTAATAGAACAATGCAAAATGAGAAGAAACACCTATAACAGTAACAGTAATGAAACCAATATGCCAATAGAACAAACTCAACTGAATGATGCTTCCCTGAGCCAATCTGGATGCCCCATCAAAGCCCGTGCTTTGCCCTGCCTGCCCCTTGCCCTTCTATAGCAGGCATGACACCAGTATGGTATTGAATATTCCATTGGCTGGTTTGGATGTCTAGCCTGGTTTTGACACCCACCCCAGTCCTGGTGAAAATTAACCTTATCCTAGCCAAACCCAGGACAGGCAACAATTAAGAACAAATATGTTCTATGATATGATAAAGGACAGAGATATCAGAATTTAATTCCACAATAAAATATAACTCAGGGTTAGAGCAAATAAGAATTCTAGCAATTTGGATGATTCTAGGTCTTTTAGGTTTAATTAATGAACTTATTTTACATCATTTGTAATTGCTGTGAAAAAGCTGCCCCAAGGTTACTTTCTTTCATTCTTGTTTCTCTTCCTCAAAGAGTATTTTAGGTGTTCTCAAGACAAAAATAGGAGCTCTTACCAAATACGTCAACCTGTTATGTCCTCAGAGGAACACATTTATATATTGTTCAATATATCACTAATCATATATTTAAGTAATTCAAGATCAGGTTGTCATAACAGGATGCATTGAACAAGGCATTTCTGAGATGTGTGTGTGTATGTATACATATACATAAATATATAAGTATGGGTTTATTCATTATATATATACGATGGGGTCAAGATAGTTCTAGACACAAAACATTTATTCTCTGAGAAGGGATAAATTTGAGTATGACTTTTCATTTTCACTTGACCTTTCAAAAGACATGATTAAACCATCTCCTGGCATTGTAATTGATTTTCCCCAAAAGACCATTTATCAGAGAATAAACTGGGTTCAGACCTTGAAGCGTGTATTTTGTGGTTTTTACATATCAACTGGTATTTTAAAAGAAGCCCTCTATTCTGAAAGCAATTCTGAGCATGCTAGGAAAAAAAACCAAACCATCAGGCAGATTCCTTGGCTTTTTGTCAATACATCATTCCAGCAAAATTGTCAGTTGAAAGATAAACTTTTGAGAAGTGCTAAATTCAAGTAACAAGCAGAATTCGATACAACTAACAAATCTTCTTGGCAAAGAAGGGGTCCAAGATCTTGTTTAAATCAGTACACCAGGAGATGGCAGTTGATGTAAAGTTTGGGCTTAACAACTAAGGTACAAACTATCTTCCACTTCTGTCAGACCAGGTGGAAAACACTTCACAATGTCTTACCAAGCTTGCTGATACAGGGAAACCTTTTCTTTGCCTCCAACACACAGCATCATGACATAATGGCACATATAGCCGTATTTCTGTTGAAAGTCTCTAATACCTTAAAGATCAAGCATTTTATTTTAATTGATGTCTAGGGATTACCACAAACACCAATCTGGTCATGGAGACACTTGCATCTGTTCTTAGCTTCAGTGTGAGTAACTCCCTAAAACTCCTGATATATTCCTTGTGTTTGGAACTGTAGATACCCTGTTTAGGGATAGGCAAAAATGTTCATAGATTCCAGCCTTAAGCCAGAATTCTTAAATTCTGAATGTTTTAATTCATTCAATTTAACACCAATTTTAAACAGAGTACATACAGTAAAAGGAATCACATCATTTTCACAAGCAGTCCAATACTAGAATGTACAGAATCAGACACAGGATTCACTAGTCCTGCTAGCCAGACTTAGTACTCTAGACGCATTAAGAAAAACTTCATCATTGCAACTACAAAGTAATTAAAGTTAACCAGAAAGTAATTATCTGCACAGTGCAGCAAAGGTAAAGTGACATCTAGATTTAACATTAATGTTGATTGAATTATACATCTGCTGTGGGAAAAAAATAACTCCCTTAAACTCATATTATATTCTCCCAAGTGTTATTATACATAACACATTTGCGTATTTTCAGACAACCATAAAGCAAATATTTCATCAGAAGGCAGAGTTCCTAGGAATACTAGTGCAATGAGATGCAAGAGCATAAGATAAACAAAAGACTGGAGAACAAATGCTAACCTTCTGTAGTGATCTTTACTTGATTCAGAGACTAACGAGGACTTGGGAAGTAAGCCAACACAACATTTCAGCACATCTTTAGCCTTGAGTTTATGAGTTGTCTCAGTGTCACAATGCTTAACAGTTTTGGCAGAGCCAGGCATTATACAAGCTGTAGATTCTCCTTTGGAGATAAATGACATGAAGGTGTAAGTTTAACAAACCATTCATTTAAGAAGCTTTCAGGGCAGTAATAAATACACCTTTGGTATCTGATCCTCCCTTTCAGAGTCCATTGACTTCTGGGGAGTACAAGAACCAGAGCTTCATGTCATGCATGGACTCCAGATAAGCACTGATGGCTGCCTCTCAGGAGCTACTTGTAACTTCTTGAAGTCGTCTCAGATTCAGTGTCATACATACAGCAAACAAAATTAGAGTATAGAAGGAAAGATAAAATAAAGATGAATTTGGGGGTGTGTGTAGCATACTAGATTAGGGAACCTTCCATTGTTGAATAAAGCTTCAGTTTTCTCTAGGACATCTTACAGAAGTGTCAGTTTTGGTACTGTCATTAACAGAAGGAAAAGTCAAGTTGCTGGATTACAAGTGACCTGCTGATAGCTATCCTACTTTTGAGGCAAAACCTGGAGCACGGGCTGTGTAAGAGTGCAATAAACTATAATGGATCTCTGACAAGCCCACTGAAGGGAGAAGGTTATAAACCGAGAAGAAAATCTCAAAAGACTCTACTTACAGAACAGCATTAGTTTGAGGCAGATTAGTTTTAAAACCACATAGCAACTGAAATGAAAGACATACTTGAAAACTTACTCTGCTTTCCAAATGAATGATGGGTATAATTTACTGTTCAAATGCACGTGGGAAAGGATTACTTTATTGGGTACACTGGCCTACCACTGCACACATTTCACTTGTGGGAGCCCTTAGGCACTGTTCAGAGTTGAGGACAACTCTGATTTTGCAGTCAGCAAGAGGCAATATGAATGGCTACACCAGAGCTGATTCTCAAGCACAAACATTACTGTCACTTAGCCTAATTAAGTAAGATGGGGACAGAGAGTAGAATGAAGCCCCCAGAATCCAAAAGGAAATGGTCAGTGACCTAATACATCACTTAAATGCAAACAGGTCTCTGGGGCTGGATGAAATCCACCCAAGGGTACTGAGCGAGCTGGTGGAAGTGCTCACCAAGCCACTTTCCATCATTTATCAGCAGTCCTGGCTAACGGGGAAGCTTCCAGTTGACTGGAGGTTAGCAGATGTGATGCCCATCTAGAAGAATGACTGGAAGGAGGATCCAGGAAACTACAGGCCTGTCAGTCTGACCTTGGTGCCACAGAAGGGTATGGAGCAGATCATCCTGAATGCCATCACATGACACATACAGGACAACCAGGTAATCAGACCCAGTTAACATGGGTTTATGAAAGGCAGGTCTTGCTTGACTAACCTGACCTCCTTCTATGACAAAGTGACCCACCTAGTGGATAAGGGAAAGGCCATGGATGTTGTCTACCTGGAATTTAGTAAAGCTTTTGACATTGTTCCCCACAGCATTCTCCTGGAGAAATTGGCTGCTCCTGGCTTGGATGGGCTTATGCTTCACTTGATAAAAATTTGTCTGGATGGCCAGGCCCAAAGAGTGGTGGTGCCTTAAATCCAGTTGGCGACTGGTCGCAAGTGGTGTTCCCCAGGGCTTGGTATTGAGACCCGTTCTCTTTAATGTCTTTTTCAATGATCTGTATGAGGGGATCAAAGGCACCCACAATAAGTTTGCAGATGACAGCAAGTTAAGTGGGTGTGTTGATCTACTTGAAGGTAGAGAGGCTCTGCAGAGTGATCTGGACAGGATGAATCAGTGAGCCAAGACTAATGGTAGGAAGTTCAACAAGGCCAAGTGGCAGAACCTACACTTGGGTCACAACAACCCCATGTAATGCTACAGGCTTGGGGAGGAGTGGCTGCAAGCTGCCTGGCAGAAGAGGACCCAGGGGTGTTTGTTGACAACTCGCTGAATATGAGCCAGCGTGTGACCACCGAGGTGACCAAGAAGGCCAACAGCATCTTGGTTTGTATTAGAAATAGTGTGGCTAGATGGACTAGGGAAGTGATTGTCCCTGTGCACTCAGTACTGGTGAGGTGGCACCACAAATACTATGTTCAGTTTTGAGCCCCTCACTACAAAAGGACATTAAGGTTCTGGAGCATGTCCAAAGAAGGGCAACAAATCTGGTGAGGGCTCTAGATAACAAGTCTTATGAGGAGCAGCTGAGAGAACTTGGGTTGTTTAGTCTGGAGAAAAGGAGGCTGAGGGGAGATCTTATCACTCTCTACAACTATCTGAAAGGAGATTGTAGTGAGGTAGAGGTCCGTATTTTCTCCCATGTAACAAGTGATAGGACAAGAGGAAACGGCCTCAAGTTGCACCAGGTTTAGATTGGATATTAGGAAAAAATTCTTTACTGAAATGTCTGTAAAACCCTGAAACAGGCTGCCCAAAGAAGTGACGGAGTCACCATCCCTGGATGTATTCTAAAGACAGGTAGATGTCATGCTTAGGGACATGGTTTAGTGGTGACCTGGCAGTGTTGGGTTAATGGTTGGGCTTTGTGATCTTGAAGGTTTCTTCCAACCAAAATGATTCTATGTCAGAAAATGAAAAATTACTGGAGAAGTATGACAAAGGTATCAGCAAGATACAGCACTGTGAATATCACATTTGCAGTGCAGTAAGGAATCCAGAAGAAACAGGAAATAATCAGCATCAATCTTATATTGAGATTGGATTATGAATTCATTGAGCTTGTTCATTCTAGAAAGTGTACTAAATTCAGTGAGTACAAGTGTGTAAAATTATACACTGCTTAGAGAAAAACTGAACAAAATTGCACATCTGATGGGAGAGACTAATATCTAAAAAAAGGACCACATAATTCAGTTGGTTCAAGAGCACTCACAGAATCAGTGTAGCTGCACTGATTTACATCAGCTGAGAATCAGTCTAGCATATCATCTAAACCAGTACATTGAATCTTTGCAGAGAGCCACTAGCATTTCAATAAGACCAATGACATATTTTCCACACCTCAAAGTAGGGATCCTGAGAGTATCAGCACAGGGTGATACTACAGACCTTGGAAGTGCAAGGCACAGGATGAAGCCAAAGGCCTCCAGCATCTAAATACAAATGACCAATTACTAAAGGAATGTAACCTTGAGAGTTGGCTAGAACTTGTTTTAGGGCACAACAAAGAGGAAAAAGAAGTGGTGTCCAGCGTATGTGTCATGGTTTAGACCCAGCCAGAAGCCAAGCATCACGTGGCTGCTCGCTCGCTGCCCTCCCACTGCCTGGATGGGAAGGAGAAGAACGAGAAAAATGCAAAACCCTGTGGATTGAGATAAGGACTTTTTAATACACCAAAAAAGGAGAAGTAAGCAACAGTAATAACTATAACAGTACTGAAACAATATATAAAGCAAGTGAATATAAACTGCACAGACTGGGCTAGCTGCGAACCATTGGCACCAACCCAGACCAAGTGCCCCCAGCCCAGCCCCCACCCTTAATAGTGGTCATGATGTCAGCATGGTATCCAATATCCCATTGGCTGGTTCGGTTGTCTATCCTGACTGTGGCCTCTCCCAGCTCCTCATGAAAAGGAACTGCTAGCTGAACCAGGATAATATGTAAAAAGACTTATACAGGAAAAACACAGAGGTGGTCACAAAAAGGTAAAAATGTGAGTCACAACCTTCACAAGAACAGAAGTGAAGTATTCCAGCATTATCCCCCAGGGTTCAAGACACCACAACTGATCAGTGTCACTGCCTATCTGCGAAAGGTCCTGACACAATTTCGGTGGAGAAAGTGCTGCTTTTTAATTTTTCAATCTCTACTTTTCCTACTTGGACTTTTCATATGTAATGTATTACATTTGCTAAGTAATTGGGTAGAGCATTTAGAGAGCAGTGTGCTTACAGATGTGTGTTTTCTGCTCCAACCTTATCACATGACAACATGATTAATATCAGACCACCAAGTCAGTGTAAACCTTATAAATATTTAATGTTTGTCCTTATAAATGCATTAATAATGTAGCAGTAATAGGTGTAAGAATGCTGCAACACTCCACCTTTCTGCTATCATTATTTTAGATTTTTTTCTAAAATCATGTATACCATAAAATATTTTTTAGCACATGTAAAGAAAGTAAATAATGCTAGATAAAATCTGGGAAAATTTAGAGAAACTAGCAGAAAACTCACTGTCTTGTAGGATTCTCCTGCAGCAGAGGGCAAGAATCTGGACTCAAATGATCTGCAAAGCTCTGTATGTGCGGACAATCTTTTATAAAGTTAGAATCCTAGTTTAAAGTTCCCTTTTCCAATCCTCCACAGACTTTTATTTCCACCCTTAATTAGTATATTGCTGTTTCACATGTGAGCAAGGATGTTCAACTAGTTGGCTAAGGTGAGAACAGAATACTAGTGACAAAAGAACCCTGGACCACAGTGAGACAAAGGTGACCACTGGACCACAGTGACTCCAGTAATTTAAGTCTAAAGATCTTCAGCAGCATTTTTATTTTTAACTCCTTTTAGCTAAATTGGCTTCAAAGGCAGTTGGGCTTCTAAATACCTTTGTGAATCTGGGCCTTTCACTGGGGGCTGCATTTATCTCCGTGAAGATCCCTTAGTTGGTCAGCAACAGAGGGAGCAGGTTTACACTCCCCAGATCAGTGAGCAGTAAGTGAACCAACTTGTAAAATACAACCTGTTTTTCTTCCTCCCTCATTCCAAAGACAAACCGACAGAAAAACCTCCCTTCATTTTGCTTCTAAGCTGTATATTGCAGCCGTTCATTACATGAGAAAACCTTCTATCCTTTCAAACTTAAAAACACACTACCTTTTGTTAACTTGCTATCATTTGGCATATGTCTTACTTCAGTGAAATTGTTCTTATACAGACTAAAGGGGCATGGAGAGCCTGTTGATTACAATACTAACATATTGATGACAGCAATACAAGTATGAATGTCCCTGAAAGTTCTGTGGTGCTTGTTCTAGACTTTACCAAGTTGTGCAAGTTAGCTGTTCACTGCAGCTTTTTGGCATTTGATTTTTATTTTTTTTTAATTCTTCTTGTGCACCAAGCACTCTTCTGTTAAGAGAAATACAGAGGGGAAAAAAACCATGCATGCTGATATTAAGAAATAGCAGGGAATGTTCAGCTGTTCATACTGCTCACTTGGTTTCACATTTATGTACTTGCTCTCCAAAGAGAGAGATTCTTCTGCACTAGAGGATTTGATACGTCGTTATGCACTGCTGCACTCTGGACAGGGAGGAACGCTTTAAAACTATTCACTAATGTCCATAGGCAGCTGGGGAGCCATCCTTCCCTTTACAGTATCTTTACACACAGATCCTGTTTGGGGAAGATGTGTGGCATGACTCTTAAGGCTGCCAGTATACATAACCCTCCTGTGACATATAATCACAGCACCAATGTCTCTCAGCAAATATTATACACTACCTTAGTGTTCCAGGCTCTGACATCTACTCTCCCCTGAGCTGGCTTGATACAGCACTTGAGTCATACAGAGGCAGACAAAATGACCTTGTGAATAACAATGTACTATGCAAACTTTCTAGATAGAAAAACTCCATTGCCATTTGCCTTCCAACCCAAATATTACTCCGTGATTTCCCATTGCGGCTGAATCTGCAGTCAAAGCTCTTGCCCAAGAGGCAGACCTATCTGCACAAAGTTAGTGGAACTTACCCAAGTGGAGCAGGGAAGGGAACTACCTTCAGGGGCTGGTGGTTCCTTTGACACCATAAAGGAGCAGTCAAGGAAATTCTCTCTGTGACCTTGAGAACTTTGTTCCTCACCTTATCCTATCTTCATTCTGTTTGCCATAAAATGGATATCCTCACTATTATGCTGAATAAAAAAATAACTGCAGTACTTATAGTGACTATATTGTCATTCTGCAAAATAAGAGTTAAATGTATTCATCCTAACAAGCGTATGAATTTCTTACTATGTAAAAAGCAGGGAGGCGGGTGATATTCAAAGCACTAGACACCACAAATAGGGCACTTTTAGAGGATTAAGTCTATTCTTCTGGTATGTTGCCACATGGGACTGAAGGTCAAGTACATACAACCACCTGTTCAGTAAAATAATCCTCTGGAAGTACCTTGCCTGCAGAGACTTATTATTCTGAATAAGAAATTATTAAGGAAAAAAGAAATAAGAAAAAATATCCAGAGCCCCAATGTTTTCAGAGATTAATTCTATAAATATAACATCATTCAAAGACAATCAGAAAAGTAAAATATTTCAGCTATTCTGAGCATATTCTATTTCTGGATTTTAGATATTAGTACCATTAGGGTAGAACTGTGGAATTGTTTTAGCTGATTACATTAAACCAATATTGTTTAAAAATTCAAAAGACTGTAAAAGCCTGCTGCCTGTATGAATAAGTTTGAAGTTGCTACACTGGAATGACTCCTGAAGTTGACAGTTATGTCTGAGAACTGAAGATACTGTGTCATGGTCTGCCACTCACATTCTTGAGGAATACTGTGTAAAGCATACTTGATGCAGGTTAAAGAGATAAGAAATCGTTTTGTATACGTGAATCTTGTCCAAGTTCCTTTCTGCATGTCCAAGTTATTTTAGTGAAAAATTCTGCTTAACTGAACTTCTATGGCACTGCAGCTGCTCACGATGGAACTGTCCTTCAGGGCAGCTCCCAGTCAGGAGTAACCTCAGCTGTCCTACAATACCAAGGCTTGGCAGAGAAACAATTTAGCTTCTAATGACATGGTAGGCAGACCCAAATCTGCTGCACAAGTGAAAACCAAAGAGGACGCATTTCTCATTGTTTGATACAAAAATTCCTACAGAATTGCTGTCAAAGCCCAATCATTTTACATTACACTGCTAAACCACCACCAAGATAAAAAGCAAAAAATTGTGATGGATGCAACATTCACCTGACAAACGTATCACACTGCTTATAAGGGGCTTTTTTTTTTCTCAGAACACAAATCAAATACAGTTTGCACTGAACTTAGAAAAGAACATTCACTTTGTTTTCTGCTTTCCCAAGAATAGCAATTGACAAGAAAAGTGGTTGCATCACCCTCTTTGAAATAGGTCAGTGAAAGGTCTAATCCAAATTCACTGGGTTTCTTGAGGGCTTAGAAAAAGCCCAAAGACTATGGAGAAGAGAGAGCAAATGGAGGTTCTGGATATTTGTGAAATTCTTTTCAGTGAATCTTCAATGCATTTTTTGGTGAAACTCTTTCAATTACCAGGAGCAAAATTACATCAAAAGATATGGCAAAATTTATTTAAAATGACACATTGCAAGGTATAAACAAGATGATTCGGATGGAATGGGTTTACCTTAACAAAAAACTGACACCAGCTTAGGATCAAGTTCAAAAAACATGACATATAGTCAATTAATAAAAGAAATTGGTAATTAACCTCATTTTATGAACTGTATTTAACACCTTCTCAAGTATGACAAACAACAACGCAATTTCCAGAAATACTACTTTTTGGATCTCTGTATTCCAGGAATATTATATAGGCAACATCTTCCATCACGTATGGAAACCACTTCAGAGAAGAGACTGCCATCATTGCAAACCAAATCACTCTCAACTCAGGCAGGCATGACCTTTTAAAAGGGTAACGGCATGTCACCTCACTATTAAGTACTGTATCCATAATCTGCCTACAATTCTGCAATCTAAAAATATTGCCTAAGGCATTTGTTTCCTTTCCTAGTCTCATAATTGCAGTCAGTTTCTGCAGCAGATTCTGACATTCTTTGTTTGCTGGCTGAGCTAATTCTGTCATGAAAGGTTAGAAAGCAAACTGCTTCAGAATGTCAATAGATGTTTAAAGTATTGCACCTTTGCCTGAATTTCTCAAGTACTAAACCATCAAGTGTTGATTTAGAGGTCATTAACTTTAAGATAGGTGTCCTGAGCCCATAAAGGGAAAATTTTCTCTTTACTTATCTTCTTCAATGAAAATTTGAGTCCTGGTCACACTGACCATTAGCAGCTATTCAGAGTTAGATGAAGATTATTGCTCTTCTTTAATCCCCCTTGTGTATTTAATAACACTGATATTTAATGTATTTATATTTAGGAGGCTGGCTTGTTTAACAAATGAGGACGCTGCACTACAGATCTATTTAACCTGACATTCCCCTGGTTTCCCACACTGGTGAAAAGAACGCTATTACAAACCAAAATAAATAATATCTAATGCTATGTAACATTTTTCATCTATTTCAAAAATGCTTTACAAATATAGTTCAGGATCATTATTTCTAGTAAGAAAGAAGAAACTTGTCAAAAGCTGGCCAGTTTGCTAACACTGAAGCCAGGAACACAATGCAGATCTGGTGCATGGGGTTAAACAAACTCAGCTGCCCAAGAGCAGACTAATATAGGCTAAACAAGTGATGAATGTGTATTTCCAACATGGTAGAAAACCAGTGAATTTGTGAGGGAATCACAAGGAAGCATTCATGAGTCTCAGAGCTACAATCACGTGAAAATTTGAACTAGTAAAGTTTCTGCAAATCACTCTTTTCCTTATTTAATATAATAAAAACTAATGCTAAATTTAGACCATAATTGAAACTTAATGTTTATTAAACTTAACTCTGCATTCCCCAAATTGAAAATCTTTGTTGATTGAGATTTCTTAAGCTTTCTGTTTGATTTTTACATTAGGATTCTTTTTTCCTTTAAAATGAGAAGAACAATGAGAAACAAAGCTATATTCTCATAGTTTTAGTCTGGTTAAGTGTTGTCTAACATTTTTTTGAAGTTCAATAATATTTAACAGACTTGTGCTTTGAGAGCTCACTTGAATCCACTCTATTCAGCAGAATAGCTGTAAAAAAATTATACCATGTTGAAGATCACCTATAAGCCCCATACACTATAAAATTTAGTTTGAAAAAAGAAACCTACCAGAAAAAAACCCCACTGAGAATATTGCGAGAGAGTGGGGGAACTGAATATACATTTTTTAAGCTTTTGAGCTTATTTTCTCTAAAAATGAGGTCTTTACATTGTTTCTCTTATTTTTTCTAGTATAAATTTATAAAAAGAAGAGGAAAATTTAGTTTTCATGTTCTTAATCACTTAGTGTATGGTTTTTTTTAAACAGTAGCTTCAAAAAAGGCTGAATAAGACCCAGGTTTGCAGAAAGAAACAAGCACCAAAATGTCATGATCGAATAGAGGAAATTTCAACTCAAGAGGACTTGCAAAGTGAGGAGCAACTGAAAATGGAGTTTGCAGTGAAGCTACATTTCCAGCACAACAATTTGATAGCTAAATGATAGATTTCTCGATGTACACTACTGTAGTTTAATTGAAAACAAATAAAAAAGCTTGCTAGTCTCTGAAAAACAAACCGGAGATTGAATAATGAAGTAATCTCTGAGCACTGCTTCAGTTTGCCATGCAATGTCTGTTGCTTTTATCCAGCAGCATGCAATGTAAAAATTTTTGCTTATTTCCTGTTTCTTTTCTTTGCAAGAACAGATAGACAGAACTGACTATTAGCCTCCTTCTCTATTAGTATGCCATATGCATGCTGTTCTCCAGCTGTCATGTTAAAAATGCATAATGCTAACTTAAAAACTACCGCAAAGACTTCTGGTGGTAATCAGATAACTCTCTATGTAAAATATGATTTAAAATTATAATATTTTTCACACATTTCATATCAGCAACATGGCTGAAGGATGAAAAAATACTACATTTTGCTAATTATCCTTTATAGACATTCTGTGTCATGCTATAAATGAACTGTATTTCTCAAAAGCATTTAAAAGTGCAAGTACTGAGTCATAGCTTCAGCTGGTACAAACAGTAGTGAATCCAGCAATTTTCACCAGCTTGAGTATCATGATACAATGAGAACAGATTTTCTCTTTGGAAGGAAAACAAACCCTTGAAAAATAGTTATCAGACTATTCAACAAATGCAGCGAACTGAACTACAATGTTCAGCCAAAAACAGACCAATTACCAAGTGGAAACAGTGGAATAAAACCTGCTGTAGTTTTTGGGAGATCATGGTGCCAGGACAGATTGTTGCTTTGGTCACAAGGAGGGAAGAGCAGAGGGAAATGGAAAATGGCAAATTTAAAGTGCACATAGTGCTTGATATGGCCATGAACTCGAGAAAATTCTCAGTACAAAAGTAAGTAGGGTTTCTGGAAGCTAGTTGACCTCAGAGGGAAGACAAATCTTAGAATGGAAGAGATATAACAAGACTCCCCTACACATTACACTTCTTCAGGCAAATGCAGTTTAACTGGCTTAGTCACAACCTCGACTACTCTTCTGTCCACAGCACGGGGACAATGAAAGAAGTATGTCATGTTTGACATATATGTCAGGGTGGTGTGTCACTGGAACAAGTTGCCCAGGTAAGTTGTAGATGCTCCATCCCTGGAAGCGTTCAAGGCCAGTTTGCATGGGGCCTTGAGCAACCCGGTCTAGTGGGAGGTGTCTCTGCCCATGGCAGGGAAGTTGGAACTAGATGATCTTAAGGTCCAACCCAAACCATTCTATGATTCTATGATTCTATATGTTTTCTGGACTCTTTTTTCTACATCTCCCCAATATCCCATTGAGGGCACACATGAATGCCTCACTTTCTGCATGTGAACTTGTCTGAAATATCCCAACACTGTTTCTCAGTGTCCCTAGGATGTTTAGAGGGAATGTCCTAGCAGCAGTGTTAGTGACACTTGAGATTATTCTTTTCAGTCCTATTCTTGTTCCACAGTCAGTAATGCCAAGAAACACTGTCACACTGCTACTAAAGCAGAGAACAGCAATAAAGATCTGACCCTGTGCAATCAGATCCACTACTTTGCATAGCAATGGGTCCAGCTCTTTGAGCTCTCAATGGCTTGGTTTCACTGATTGTGTACAGCTTTGTGTGTAGCAACCTTCAGACACAGAATGTCATTTTATTACTGTTATTGGCTCCCCAAAGACCAATAGTGGACTTGGGACAACAGAACTCTTAAAATAGTACTCTCTGAGGGATATATAGAATCCTTCCTTTGCAGATAAGGAGACTATAACCTAATCCATTATCCCAGACTTTCTTTGTCTTTATTTTTACACATGGGAAAGAAGTCTATCAAAACTTCTGTTCAGCTGAACAAACTTATTTTTTAAAGCAAAAAATTATTATAATGGAATATCTGTATATCTGCACAGAAGTTAACAATTGTCAAGTCAGAAAATAATGGGCACATCTAAATAATAATTTTAATTTTAAAAAACATTCTTGTACTATTGCATGGTGAGGTTCAACAATTCTTCCCTCCAGCTACAGGAAGTAAATTTAATATATATTATTATTCAATTTATTGTAAGAAATGGTAAGTATTGTGGATCAACCAGCTATCAGAAACAGATTAGAATCAAGAAAGTCTTGTGCTATACATAATGAAACATTACTATGTAATTTTAAAAAGATATATGAAAATAATTTTATATTGAGTAATAAGGTATCTTCATTATGCATTTTATAATAACAGATACTAGAATATCTATATTATCCATAAGCTGTATTTTCAAACTCAATAAAATAACCTACATCATTCTGAAAACAACATGTATATACAACAAATAGAAACTAAATCTTAGGTGTTTAAAATATGTGAGTGTAATAAAGCTGTGTTGGAACACTAATCATTTCTGAGGCACAAATGTACCAATAACTCAAAATTTCTCTTGATTACTAAAGCTATTCCACCAGAAAACTCCATGTAGACATATTTTACCAATGTAGGAAAAATTGTAACTAGACTTTCCTTGATAATTAAAATGTGTGGCATTTCAACAACATAAGAGCCATTTTCTACTGTCAAGACATATCTAACCTAGGGTGCACCACCAGTGCAACAGAATGAACTGAACAGTGCATTGCCCAGAAAAATCTATAAAATATATCTACTGCTCATAATACTGTGGGAATTCTCTGTTATTGCTATCCAATGCTTTAGATGCCACTAAAATAGCATGAGCTTTACACATCCAATTTAAAACAAGGGATACATTAACCCTTCTGCTTGTCTACTCTCCTTAGATAACAGACAATACACAGTTACAAGAGCTTACTTGGTATCTGCTTTTCCTTTTTGTGTTGAATCCTGTGATCAAGAATGAAATTGTAAACCCTTTTACTCTAGTGTATTGATTCAATACATGGTGATAAGTTCCACAGGTCTCCAGTTGAGCCTTCACTGCCAATGCAGATTGAATTTGTACTGTATGAAATGGATAGCTGACATATCTGAAGAACGTAGCTAATGTAGTGTGGAATTGCACAGCATATGCAGATGTCGACAACAAGTATACTCAATGTCAATTTAGCAAAAGCTTCAAGGCTTCTCAAAAATCACTGGCTCAGCCACGAAAGCAATAGATCACTCCTCTATTGCTGAACAATTAAACATGGTGGATTAATGTATCTGTAGTGAAATATAAAATCAGCATTTTATATTAAATAGAAAGCATTTAAATTTGTCTTGAAAGCAACAGACAGGAATACACGGGATAGAAAATTTTAACCCAAGCAATTGGACAAACAAATCTGGACAATCACAACTTCAACATTCATACTTGAAAAACTCAAATTGATCAGTCTTTTTCATCAAGTAGTTAAACTAACCTTACTAAGTGTTTGAAGGTATCGTTATGTGTCTATTCACAGAATCACAGACCTACAGAATCACAGAACAGTAGGGGATGGAAGGGACCTCTGGACATTATGTAGTCCACCCATACGTGCCAAAGTAGTTTCACCTACTTTGGTTGCACAGGAACGCATCCAAGTGAGTTTTGAATGTCTCCAGGGAGGGAAACTCCACAACCTCTCTGGGCAACCTGTTCCAGTGCTCCATAACCCTCACAGTAAAAAAGCTTTTCCTCATGTTGAGGTGGAACTTCCTGAGTTCTAGTTTGTGTCCATTACCCTCCACATTCTTAGAAATGACCTCCAGGAAGAGCTGATTCATCACCTTTCCAGGGATGGAGGTGAAGTTGACTGGTCTGCAATTTCTTGGGTCCTCCTTCTTGCCTTTTTTGAAGACTGGAGTGACAAGGGCTTTCCTCCAGATCTCAGGCACCTCTCCTGTTCTCCGTGATCTTTCAAAAGTGATGGAGAGTGGTATAGCAACATCAGCCAGCTTCCTCAGCCATCATGGCTGGATCCCATCAGGAGCCATGAATTTGTGTGTGTTCATTTTGTTTAAATGATGTCTAACTCGACCTTCATCACCAAGGGAGAGTCTTCCTTCCCTCAGACTCTCTTTCTTACCCTAAGGGAATGGGGTTCACAAGGACTGGTCTAAGCAGTAAAGACTGAAGCAAAGAAGACATTCAGTAACTCTGCCTTCTTTGTATCATCCATCACCAGGGCACCCACCTCATTCAGCAGCAGGTCCACATTTTCTCTAGTCTTCCTTTTGCTACTGATATACCTGAAGAAGCCCTTTTTATTGTCTTTTACATTATTTGCCAGATTTAATTCTAAGAGAGCCTTAGCTTTCTTCATGGCATCCCTATACAGTATAGCAACATTCCTGTATTCCTCCCAAGTGGTCAGTCCCTTTTTCCACATACTGTAGACTTCCTTCTTGCTGTGTTGCCCTTCCAGCAGATATCCATACTCCATTTCAGTTTTTCCAGAAGCTCCTTGCCTCCTCTACTTGATTTTTACTCACAGGAGTGCACTGATTTTGAGCTTGGAGGAAACAGTGCTTCAATATTAACCAGTTCTCTTGGGCTCTCCTGCATTCTAGAGTTCTAACTCATGGGATTCTTCCAAGTAGGTCTTTGAAGTGGTCAAAGCTGGCTCTCCTGGAGTCCAGGCCTGCAATCCTACTTATTGCCCTGCTTCTTTCTCACATGATCCTGAACTGCACCATCTCATGGTCACTACAGTCAAGACTGCCCCCAGCCTTCATGTCCCCAACCAGACCTTCTTTGTTTGTTAGTACAAGGTAAAGCAGCACATCTCTCCTTGATGGCCCCTCCATCACCTGTGTCAGAAATTTATCATCAAAGCATTGCAGGAACCTCCTGGACTGTGTGTGCCTCACAGTGTTGCTTTTCCAGAAAACATCAGGGTGTTTGAAGTCCCCCATGAGAACCAGAGTGTGTAATCTTGAGGCTGCTTTCAGCTCTTTTTAGAAGACCTCATTGACTTCCTTTTCCTTGTGAGGTGGCCTTTAGTAAACACCCACAACTGAGTCACCAGTATTAGTCACCAGTATTAGTCTGACCCTTAACTCTTACCCATAAGATTTCAACATGTTCTTCAACCCCTCCTAGGCTGTGCTTGATGCATTTCAGTTGTCCTATTGTCATAAAACCCAAACCCCTTTTAGTGGCATCAGCCACATAGCCAGGAATTGATATTCATTATTTGTCCATTTTTGGCTGCTCCCTTTCTCCTAACTGGTAAAATGGAGAAAAAGATAACTTGGATGGCAATGTTTTTGACTTGCACCCCCAGGGCTCTACAGTCTTCCTTGATTGTCCCCAGGCTCTGGCCATCATTCATGCCCACATAGAAGAGTAACGGTGGATAGTAGTTGGTGCTCTTGACAAGTTGTGGCAGCCCGTCATCAATGTCTCAGATTTTAGTTCCTGGGAGGTAGCACACCTCTTGTGACTTTCTGTCAGGTCAGCAGATGAATGCCTCAGTGCCCTTTAACAGAGAGTCACCCACTACGAGCACACATCATTTCTTTTTATAGTATCCACTACATGCTGTTGGTGAAGTTTCTCCATGTAGAGCTTGCTCCTGGGTGTCTCTAGCTGTTAGGCTTTGTATCTGTTTTCATTTGTGATGTTAGAGGGTGGAGGATGATGCTTTTTGGGTCACCAGGGTCCAAGGTGCCTCTTTCTCAGTGGTGTCTGCTACAGAAACATGTATTTGAAACCAATTATCTATCTCTGTCTCAGCTCCTCTGATGCTGCGTAGCCTTATGACTGTTTCTCTCAGCTCAGCCATCTGGTACAACAGATCCTCAACTTNCATTGCAGGATCCTCCTGGACTGTGTGTGCCTCACAGTGTTGCTTTTCCAGAAAACATCAGGGTGTTTGAAGTCCCCCATGAGAACCAGAGTGTGTAATCTTGAGGCTGCTTTCAGCTCTTTTTAGAAGACCTCATTGACTTCCTTTTCCTTGTGAGGTGGCCTTTAGTAAACACCCACAACTGAGTCACCAGTATTAGTCACCAGTATTAGTCTGACCCTTAACTCTTACCCATAAGATTTCAACATGTTCTTCAACCCCTCCTAGGCTGTGCTTGATGCATTTCAGTTGTCCTATTGTCATAAAACCCAAACCCCTTTTAGTGGCATCAGCCACATAGCCAGGAATTGATATTCATTATTTGTCCATTTTTGGCTGCTCCCTTTCTCCTAACTGGTAAAATGGAGAAAAAGATAACTTGGATGGCAATGTTTTTGACTTGCACCCCCAGGGCTCTACAGTCTTCCTTGATTGTCCCCAGGCTCTGGCCATCATTCATGCCCACATAGAAGAGTAACGGTGGATAGTAGTTGGTGCTCTTGACAAGTTGTGGCAGCCCGTCATCAATGTCTCAGATTTTAGTTCCTGGGAGGTAGCACACCTCTTGTGACTTTCTGTCAGGTCAGCAGATGAATGCCTCAGTGCCCTTTAACAGAGAGTCACCCACTACGAGCACACATCATTTCTTTTTATAGTATCCACTACATGCTGTTGGTGAAGTTTCTCCATGTAGAGCTTGCTCCTGGGTGTCTCTAGCTGTTAGGCTTTGTATCTGTTTTCAGTTGTGATGTTAGAGGGTGGAGGATGATGCTTTTTGGGTCACCAGGGTCCAAGGTGCCTCTTTCTCAGTGGTGTCTGCTACAGAAACATGTATTTGAAACCAATTATCTATCTCTGTCTCAGCTCCTCTGATGCTGCGTAGCCTTATGACTGTTTCTCTCAGCTCAGCCATCTGGTACAACAGATCCTCAACTTGTGCATGCCTTTTGCAGGTACTTACCTTTACATCAGGAGAAGATTCTAGGCAGTTACTGCAATTTACTGCTTGCACTAAAGTATCTTTCCTGGCCAGGTCTGTCTGAGTGGATATGTCAAAGTTCTCAGGGACTTTCTCCATAGGAACACTGTTATGTAAGGCAAACTTACTTCTAAATTATGTTTAAAGTAAGTATTACATTTCCTTGACCTGATCAACTTTGTTAACCTGTTTTCAGGGGAAAGACCAGTTCAGGGAAGTCTCCTGAGCAAAAAAACACACCTGCTTTTTGCAGTAGGAACTCAGATTGAATAGGAACATGGTTTCAAATCAACAGACAAACCTGTCACTTTCATATCAGTGACTGATGTGCCAATTTCTAGGTCTTGAGGGATCCTATGATCTATTGCCTTGTAGACTGGTGGCTGGTTTTGTCTTGTTTTGGTTTGGGGTTGGGTTTTTTTAACATTTCTTTTCACCAGAAAATGATGCAATAATGCTTCTCCTTTTCACTGGGTGCACTCCTGGCTTGCTTTCTGACATATATCCTAAAATCAATCTATTATTGAATTTCTAAAGGAAGCTTTACTTTCTTATTCACTTATGTAATATAACATGGAGCATAACACAGCCATCTACCTTATACATCTTAGACAGTACATCAGCCCTCAGCGGTATCTGAAGCAGCCCAGTTCAGGTATTTATCTTGCAACTTAGCCAAATCCTAAACTGGATGTAGTCTCTCAGCAATTTTTTTCACATGGGAATGAAGCTCAGATCTGTTTTTTCACACCCATCAAGGTTTCTTGCTTTCTTTCCGTGGTGGTTTAAACCCTGCCAGGACCGGGCACCACGTGGCCGCTGCCCCCCCACCACCCGGACAGGAACGGGAGAGGTAGCAAAATACAAACCCTGCGGGTTGAGATAAGGAGAATTTAATACAGTGATGCAAAAGCAACAATCACAACAACAGTAACAGCAGCAGGGATAATAATGTACAAAACAAGAGGTATAAAGGTACAGACCGCGAGAATACAGCTACAGACACAGACCGAGGCAGCCCGGGTGAGGCAAAGCCGGGACTGCTCTGCCCGCACCTTGAGTACCGGGCATGACGCTAGCATGGTATCGAATAGCAACTCCTGGTGAAAATTAACCCTATCCTGGCTGAACCAGGACACTTTCATTGCATAGAAGGAAAAAACTGAGAATTCAACAATGAATCAAACAATGCTCCCTTTTCTTTCTCACCCAAGAATCTGTATTTAGTAAGATGTCAAGAAAGAATTGGCAGCTGCTGTGTACTTGGTGGTTAGTCAAAGCATCTACATCACCACAAAAAGGAAGGACTTCCTAGAACCACAAACTGCCTTTCCTTACAGACCATAAGGAGGAATTCCTAACCTATCAGCAGAAAGAAAAAGCTTCAAAACAAATCAATAAAATGAACAGTAACAAATTGCTTTTACTGATTCAACAGTTCTGTCTATTTTATAAACTCTCTTGAATTCATTGAAGTTTGCTACATATGGCTACTATCTTTCATTTTACTTTCCTTTCTACATCCAGGAACCCTTCTTTTGAATTCAAACATTAGATCTTTTTCCTGTATCCTATCATTCTCTCTGATGCTCTGTAACTTGTTTCATTCACTGAAACTGCTTGTCATTTTCAGCCTTCAATTAATCATATAAGTAGTAGCAGCAACTATTTTATTCATTTTGCTTGAAAGGAGAAATCACGGAATATAATGATATGATTTATCTTTTTTAATTAAAAATAAAAAGCTTGGGAAATAGTACTTAGCCATAGTAGTGCAGTATTGAAAAATGTAAGTAATTTAATTTTTCCTACTGTTTGTTCTACTGCTGCTAGACAAATATTTTTTCCATCCATCAGCTCTCATATCTAAATTCTAATTCCAGTGGTATAATTAGAAGCCACAGAAAAGCAGCTGAATTACTTCAACTGTCGGATAAGAAAAGTAATGTGATTACATTGTATCTATGTATGATTATTAAGCAAATAGTTGCATGGTGTAAGACTAAGAACCAGAAAATTACCCAAAGTATCTCATTACACAGTATAATTTCTCCAGATGCCCAATTCAAAGTCCATAAAATGTTGTCCATTTTCTAGATCTTAGAAAATGTTTCATATACAAATTGCTATTAACTGAATAAACAAGATTAGCTGTGTTGCATCTTCACTGTCTTTTCAATTTTATATGCAAACTTAATATACTCCCTTCACTTCTATTTTTAAAACTTATGCTTTGTTGAATGAAGACTCACTTTGTGGATTTTCATTTCATCTTGTTTCTTTGCATTATGTTAGAAGATTGTAAATAAATCAGAAGTTCTGAGAACACACAGAAATAAAATCTTTGCATTCCCATAGAACTTGATGAAGTACGATTTCTAAAAGATCTGACTGACAGTTTTATGCAAGAACTCCACAAAAATGATTTATGGATAACTTAAGTAATAGAAAATGGCAGAAAATCATTGCATAGGCTGAAAAGAGACAAAATATATTCTACGTAGCTTACAAACGAACCAACTACAGAGAAAGAAATACTTTGTTACATTTCACAAAACCCTTCAGTTATTGGAAATTTTATATTTATTAAGTTCATACAAAAACAACAAATACTATATTCAAATATTTAGGAAAAACAATTGTTTTATAGCTAATAGAAGCTCTATTAAGAAAATTGAAAAAACAAAAGACAAATTGAAACGAAGACAGGAATTTCTGCTGTACTCTCAATTTTTCTTTTAGCAAAAAAAAAAAGATTAACATTTCTACAGAGAAATTTAAAGCCAATAAGTTGCTTTTCCCAAGGCAGCAGTAACTATGTCACATAATTTTTAACAATTTCTTCATGGGAAGTTTTTTTCCAGGATCAAAGATAACCAAAAATAACATTAACAGAGCTTCATTCTGGCATCTAACTCATGACTTCCAGGCTCAAACAATACACTGCAAGATATTCAAGTCTGAGCACAAGTAGCTCCATTGAGTTTCATGTCTTCTTGCATAAAAGCCCAATGTCGATGTTAAGGAATATTTCTGGCTCTTTCAGCTAATGTCATAGAATTACTTCAAATCAGGAAAATGTGTACATCTTTGGAACAAGTACTAGATTCCTGATTTCAGTAAATCACATCTTACTCCACTAAGCAAAAACATTAAAAACTATAAAGATGTAATCTCTGTCACAGTAAGATTACAGTACAAGATGATCTATTTCCAAAGAGGAGACTGGATGGCAAACAACTATTTGTAGCACTAATGTAGGCATATAAATTTCCCAAAATTATGAATAGTAGTCTCAACTATTATTAATCATCTGGCAGTCTCCTTAATCATTGGCTAATTCTTCATGGGCATTTCGCAGGAAAAATTTTTTGAATAAAATTTTCAAGAGAGGAATGGACATGACATACTTTTTGTTGGGGAACTACACAAGGAATAACATAGTAATTAATAAACAGGAAAGAATATTTTTTAAATCAATATCATCAAACATCAGACATGGAACAAAATGTTTGATTTTGAGGTTCTACTTTCATAATTATAATAATCATGATGACAGATTGTAAAATATTCATTGAATACATAAGTCTGTCAAAGCCAAAAGGATGTTGTGAAACAAAAGTGATGAACACATCAATACTCATAGTACCCGTGAGATACTATTGAGCATATCTAATGTTAAAGTTTATGCATTTTAAATTTGCTGCTAGTGAATTAACTTATTGTAATTATGTATCTTGTTAATTCATAACTTGGGCAAAGATCTCTTTAGTAAATTCGTTAACTTGGCTGTTCTGACTTAAAGGTTACTCAAGCAAAATACAGAAAGAAAACCAAGCCAACTAGAACACATAAAAAAATATGGCAGGGGAAGAATTTTCATCAGTTTCCAGCATGTTTACATAACAGCTTTGGTGCTCACCATGTGATATTGAAATAAAGATTTAACAGTTCACTGAGATAAAAGGACAATTCACGGTTCCTAAAATTACCTCCATTATAAAACACCACCACCCTACTTATTTCTGAACATAATCTCTTCTTAAGGTTTGCTATCAACATGATAGGTATTTATGCCTTCCTGTAGATAGATAATGTTCAGTTGACAAAAGGGTGAAGTATTACTGAGACATTCCTCATAAACAGCTATCATTCTAATAAATGGGTCTTATGGGTGTTCTGGACAGCCCAATAATTCTAATAATTTTCTTATTACCAGCTGCTTCTTGCCTTCACACTAGCTGGATCACTAACATTCATTTTCAGTCTTCGGAACTGATAAAGAAAAGGAAAGACTACATTGACAACTGACAGAAGTGAACATGATAATAAAGGTAAATTAATATATTAGCTAAAATAAGAGCACTGCTGTTATTGATATGATACACTTTGTACTTTAAATAACAAGACAGATACCATTCTGAGAGCACTCTGAGCATCCAGAACATTAATAAGTATAGACAGGAAGTTGCAGGGTCCTGATATTTTCATTTATAATTCTATTTCATGGGCTGACAATAGGATTTGGTTACACTTCTTCAGAATCTTATTTGAAAACAGTCCTATTTTGAAGAAAGAAAAGGATAATCTACAAACAGAAGTAGAAAATGTGGGATGTGGGATTTGAATTGATCTTGAACAAACCTTGGGATGTGGGATATACTAGTTGACTTAGCTTATTAAATGCTAAGACTGAAGCTGATTTAAGCCAAAAAATTATAGTCAGCAAGCATAGGGACAGCATTCCAACATAGACATAGGAAACAAGAAAAGCTTTACACCATCTTTAGAGACCTATTATCAATTTATGAGTGTAGTACTAAACAAAAAAAGAATCAGTAGATGAGGAAACGCTTCATACAGGCAGGAATTTTAGATGGAACATATTCGAAACACAGTTAAGAGGAAAATCATGGCCTGGAAGCCATTCACAGTATACCAGAAGAGGACACTAAAATCAGTTCTCCCTATTGTTATTAGCAGCATGGGATCCTCTGTGTTCTTTTCCTCATCCATAGCAGTCTCTGTGTCTCCTGAGTGACATAAAATATTTCTCTAATAAGTCCCCATCCATAACTTAGTGATGCCAGTAGAAAATTTCCAGTTAACTTCAGCAGGCTTCAGATCCAGACCTGTCTGAAGAAAGGTTTGTTCTGAATGGAGAGTTCCAAAACACACAGAGACTCATTGTGATTTTTCATTTTGCCAAGGCTTCGGATTTCCTATAATGGGCCTAAGCAGGCCTTGAAGTCAACTTTAAGAGACCAAATCTCCTTTCCATTTGGAACAGTAAGAAAAGAAGTATGAACAGCTATAGTTGGTCTGCAGCTCTCATGCTATTGGTAGTAACAATTTCAACTGCTGAGGGATCTTTTCTCCTCTTCATGTCATGTTACTTAGGGCACATGCATAACGTTTTCTCTTATTTTGATTAATGCTTATTACTAATGTATGTAACACGTGGTAGCCTGTTATAAATTCAATTAAAAGTTAATATAAACATCTGTTTAACTCCATTTGTATACTGATATATCAGGTCAAGAACTAAAATATTTACCCTATGAGTTGCTTTTACGTTATACATCCCTCCAAGGAGAAAGAGATAAGGACAAAGAACCTGTTCAATTGACACTGGGCAGCTACAAACTTCTCTAAATCATTGACGCTATAAAAGATCACGATAAAAACACTTCTTGTATAGCTCAGGAATACCAATGACTATTAAAAGCGTAAATAATAGCCTCAAAGAGAGTGCAATGGGAAGTATCGCACTACAGGAGGAGCAGGAAACCATTCTGCAGCAGGATAGCTATGACATACCATCACAGAAACATTGTGGGATGACTCTCATGAATGCAATGGATGGCTATAAGCTCTTCAGAAGGGATAGGCAGGAAAGGAGAGGTGGTGGGGTGGCTCTGTACATCAGAGAGTGTTTGATTGTACAGAGCTCAACAACTGTGAAGGTAAGCTCAAGTGCTTATAGGTAAGGATGAAGAGGAAGGCCAACAAGGCAGATATCCTGTTGGGAGTCTGTTATAGACCAACCAGCCAGGATGAAAAGACAGATGAAGCATTCTATAAGCAGCTGGCAGAAATCTCACAATCACCAGCCCTAGTTCTTGTAGGGGACTTCAATTTACTGGACATCTGTTGGAAATACAACACAGCAGAAAGAAAACAGTCCAGGAGGTTCCTGGAGTGCATGGAAGATAACTTCCTAACACAGCCAGTAAGTGAGCCTACCAGGGGAGGTACCTTGCTATATCTGTTTACAAACAGAGAAGAACTGATTGGTGATGTAGTGGTTGGAGGTGGTCTTGGGCTTAGAGACCATGAAATTATAGAGTTCTCAATTCTTGGTTAAGTAAGGAGAGGGAACAGTAAAACCACTACCATGGACTTCTGGAGGGCAGACTTTGGCTTGTTCAGGTCACTGGTTGAGACACTCCCTTGGAAGACACTCC
>VYZX01018449.1:6233-51763 GCA_013401335.1 Brachypteracias leptosomus
TGTGCTCAGTGCCAAGTATCTCTATTTCTGCATAACTCTTATTCACAAAACACAAAAAGAACACAAACAACATTTTTCCTTTCATTTGCTTGTAAGTATGTTTTCAGATAAAGCTATTCTGATAGCTTAAGACTCTTTGTTCAGATTGCACAAGCTATTCAGTGCCAGAGTT
This sequence comes from Brachypteracias leptosomus, assembly GCA_013401335.1. Lineage (NCBI taxonomy): Eukaryota > Metazoa > Chordata > Aves > Coraciiformes > Brachypteraciidae > Brachypteracias > Brachypteracias leptosomus. The sequence continues at coordinate 6,406 of VYZX01018449.1, forward strand.
ATTTAAATCCTGGGAAGAAGTATTACAATAGATAGAAATGATGTATGAATAGGACATAAATGATGATGATGGAATGGCTGATTTAATAAGTGGAAAGTTTAAGCTGAAAGCATGAATGAGAAGGCACTGGATCCACAGCTCCACAGGGCCAGGATGGACTGAGGAGAAATGCTCCATGTCACCCTGCCAGGATTTATCCCTGTGTTCTGAAAACCGGACACGCTGTTGGGTAAGCTACTAGAGCTGCCAACTTGCAGATGATACCTAAAGCTGACAACCTAATCATCTGTGGCATTAGAGATCCTGTGGCACTTTTTGTAAAAGGCAAGGAATTAGCTACAGAGAACTGGCCTAATTTCAGTCTGCATAATTACATCCTGCACACCTATGATTCCTCTGCAGCTTCTTCGGGGGAAAAAGAACATATGTGTCCCTCGCTGTAAACCCCTTCCCTAGAAAATCTCACATGTAGCTGTAGTCATCTTGTGCTTAAGTCTCATATCAAACCATTAAATTTGCAATGCACTTGAAGATCATTTATTCTAAAACATAAGGTTATTATTGCAGGTATCTCAAAGGACTATATAATCCACCCTATATGTTCCAATAATTAGGCACAAAAGAGTGAACTGAGAATTTGGGTTCTGATTCCTTCCCTTTCTTTTCTCTGCCCGTTTTGATGCTCTTGAAACTGAAGTCATAATGCTGTCGGAACATTTTTTTAGTGGTTTAATAAACATGACATGCTTGCAATTGTTTTGCATTTTAATAGCAATGCAGTGGCAATAAGACACTTCCACAAATACAGTGCATGCAATTACATAGGTTTTTAAGTGCTAACTTTTTGTCAGGCATATATATACATATATCAAACCCCTTTTGTTCAGAACCTAAAGATTCTCTTTCCTTTTTCACTCTTCCTCATGATGTCCATCTGACTGTTTGCCTTTCAGGTGGAGTTTGACCAGCACTCACCGCCTTCTCAATTGGAGCTATTAGGAGCTGTATCTTTGTGGCTGTACCTCTATAGTAGCTCCACTCTGAGGGGTGCTTATGGAAGTGGCCTGACAATTTTTCATTTTCCTTCTTCTTTCTTAAAGAGAGTTTCAATATGAGGCACCTGACCCCTAATTCGCATAGATATTCTACTTCAGAGACAGTTCTGCTTGCGAATATTTGTATTTTTCCTCTTCTACCTTTTCTGAACTACTTCTGTGCTGTTGTACATTCCAGTACACACACAGGAATGTACCCTATGTACAAGGGGTGTTAATCCACATGCTGCCTTTCACCGTGCTCTGTCAGGTGCTTGTGACCAGCAGGCAGGTGTGACAGAAACTGTAGCTATCACCCAGTAGTGCCCACTGACAGCATCAGTTCTAAGAGCAAGAACAGGCAAGTGTTGCTAACACATGAAGTTTAGACCAGGATGTTAAAGTCCCCAAGTACTGCAATGGTCTGTCTAGGGTTTTAGTTTGACCCATTTAAAATACCTTGTGTCTATTACAAGAGTAGACCTTCATTAACCTGCCCTGAAGTTCTTAAAAATTAAATTAAATCTCACTAGAAAAGATTCAAGAGGTAAAGTGGTAGGTTTAGTTCTAAGGGATATAACTGGTATCATGTTAGTGCTTCTGATTTTGGACCATCACCCCTCTCTCTTTCTTGCTACGCTCAGGGTAACATTTCATTCATTTTTATTCAGAGGTAAATTGCATGACCAGGAATGAAATTAATTCCAGGGTCTGGCTCAAAGTGCATGATAAGAAATGAAAGGGCTCATATTAACTTTAATAGAGTACCTATAGTGTTTAGTAGAGTACTGAAGTTAGTACAAGCCATAATACACACATATTTTTTAAGGAAAAGCTTTAATATTCTGCACCATACTGACAATATTGAATTGGCCTGTGTTTATGCTAAGTAGCATAACTTCCTTTTATGTTTCAGATGTTAATATTCATAACTTTACAGTATAACATTGTATTTAGCTCTGCATTAGGTTCAGCTAGACAGTTACCCTGACAAACATTATTCAAGATTTTTTACTTACAACCTAAAGAGACTATGATCAGAAGTTTTCTGCTACATACCTTCACCGGGGTAGGAATTATAGGCTTGAGCAACTTACTTTGTGTAAGAAGTTGTCAAATGATACAAGGTAAAACAGTAACTCCACAGAAGGATCTAATGCCATGTACTTACTGTGTGCTAGTATTAGTCAGTTATTAGGTTATTAAATCCTCTCTAATTATTATCTGAAGCTTTTCATAAATAGCTTTTTACAAAATGGATCTTATCTAAAAATTTAATTTATTGGATGTTTACAGGCTGAAAAAAAGTGATTTTATGATATAAACCCAGAATTACTTCCTTTTTAAATAAACCCAATTGGTGCAGTAATTGAGATGAGCATGCTATTTTTTTCACACAATAATCTGATATGGGACTTTCTTTTCTCAAGAGACTTGCTTGATCTGCTCTTTATAGACATTCAGTCTCTGTAAATATGCTTTTGGTTTCTTTATCAGTAATAGTATTAGATCTGAATGCTTTAGTATACAGTATAATGGGATATTAAAGGGCTTTCTGTATATGTTTTAGACAAGCTAGTCTAATAGAAAGAAATGAACACATATGGAAGGATATTCTTTACAAGTAGACAGTGACATTTATAAGGATTTTCTTCTACCATTTAGCTTTTATATTTTTAGAGAAAATCACATTGTTTTCTTTACCTTTTTTTCTGTCATTGTTTGCCTTTTCTTCCTGCTTGTACTTTGCTACCTAACCATCTGACTATCTGTGTTGCCATGGGAAGGACTGTAATGCCATAAATTCAGAGAAGTTCCTGTGTTCCTTTTTTTTCCATTTTATTCTTACACAGTCATTAGCACAGATTAGCTCCTTTCATAGGGGTGTACTGGCACCAGAGCAGGACTGGAAAATACTCCATTTTGGAAAAATACACAAAACCATTTTACATGTTTCACAGAAAGGCACCAACCTACACAGGCAAAAGGTGATGCTTTTGAACTTGTAGATACCTAACTGGTAGAGAACTGAGCCAAATTATGGGTGGTTATCCATCTAGTCTTACAGTAGCTACTGTGACTTCTGGAAGTGCTAAAAAATGGAGGAATAAACCACGTTAAATCACAAAAAGCCTGCTGGATGCCTTAGGGGATTTGTAATACAATACAGAGATTTTCATTTTTAAACCACAGGTTAAATCCACCACAGGATAGTAGTGACTGAAATTTGGTACCTTCTAAGACCTGCAAAGTGTGGTCTATCTAAAAGGAACCAGTGGTCTCTGCTCAGTTGCTAGTGCCAGCTCTTTCCAGCAGAAAAGAAAGAGCTTCCTGGATTGGTCCCAGTGCACAGACACTCGCTCAGTGGGCTCAGTGGAAAGTCAATGGGCAAAGCAGCTACCAAGAGCAGGTCCTCCAAGTACCACAGTGTAAATAACAGCCCCGGGTGTGTTCTATGGACTTTTTTCAGCCACAAACTAAATGTCCCTTGAAAATGGCCTCTGAAAGTCACATCCACTGAAGTAAAAAGAAATGTACAATTTGAGTACATTCAAGACACGGTCTAGGGATCATGTTGGATAAAGGTTGGACTTGATGATCCTAGAGGTCCTTTCCAACCTAAATGATTCTATGATTCTATGAGTATGGCAGAGGCAGAATTACAGGCTGTAATGCAATCAGACCTCCTCAGGAACACCCAGATAAGTGCCTTTACACATCAGAGCAGGGTCCCATGCATGCCACTCACTGCAAGTGCCAGTTGGCATCATCAGGCTGTGTCCCCACATTACCAGCATTTGCAGTTCAGAAGCAGGTCTGAGGGCTCAGGCTCAGTTCCTCTGGACACAGTTCCAAAGCTCCAACAGAGGCAAAATCAAGTCCCCAGCAATTTGCAATGAACATAATCCAGCCCTACTTCTGCAGCCATATTAATCATCCAGTGTTGACATGGGGAACAACTTATTTTGACCAGTAAACAACAGAAAAATGATTCAGAAGATAGAGGGAGCAGACGTGCAGAGCTTAGAAAGCCAAGTGTAAAGAATCACTGTCCTGCCTGCAACCACATGTTAATCCCACATTTGGCTGGTGGCTGAGTGCTGAGCAGCTCTGCTCAATATTTTGCATGTTGATTGGCTTGTTATTCACTTCTGCCTCTGTTGGAAGTCAGACTAACCTGTGGGGGAAGTGTTGGAAAACAATTACAGTATATTGAAATGGTCATACAAGTACAGCATACTGCAATACTTCACATAATTTATTAGGTGTTACTACATCCACTGGCACTCACATGATGAAGATTTTAACAAGACCGACAAATAGACGACATCTGCATTCCCGTAAGAACATTTGAGATGAAAATTTAAAATTAAACCAAAAGCACCCTTATTACAGTGCAAACACTGCAGTCAAGTGGTCTGCCTTGACTCTCAATGTATTAACACAGTATGGTTGCCAGAGTAAAGGAGAAATGTTTGTTACAGCAGCAATTAATTGCTTACTATTTTTGGAAATTAACATTTAATATACTTTTCCAAACCAATCCAGTGTTACTCTGAATTTTCATGCATCATTTCTTTATTTTTGTTCCTATTGTGCACACAAGGTCAATTAACTGGCAAATATAATTATTTTACAAACATAGCAAGCTGAAGCTATTATAAATAACAACTTATTTGCATATTTCCTTGCTTCTGAAGAGAATGGCAACATTACGGGTCTGAAAATCTTTGCAATTGTAATACAGTGAGATACTACTTTTAAGCAAATATTCTATTTGAGTAAGTATTCTGGTCAAGATGCTATTTCTTAGATTAAAATCAGTAAGTAGAAGCTGGGTTGCAGATTTCAGAATTTGCTTCATTTGCATCTCGAAAATGGACTGGAACTGAAAGCTTTCTGGCTTTTTTGTTCAACTCCACAATTCTGTTGCTCTTTGTAAATGAAACAGAAGAGATGTATGTGAATATATCACACATTTCAGCCTCAATGAGCTTTTCAAATTGTAAATGAATATAATTGTTTGTAGTCACCTTCACAGTATTCCTCAAGTTGAAGCTGTGAGCTGAATTCTGACAGGATTTTGCGAAGGATTTGGGGGAACATGACTCACAAGATTTTAATACTGGCAGACAAAGACCCCTTTCTGAATCTATTTTTGATTTCCAGGGTCTCTTTAAATAGAGAAGATATTCAAGACTGAGGGACAATAGAGAACAGCTGTAAGGATGATTTCTTTTAAAAGGAGAAATCAGAGGGCAGCACTTCTAATGTGCACTATATATGGCAATCTCTTTGTCTGGATATTGAAGACCGGGTTGGTACGAGCACACTGTGCTGAAGCTGCGTGGCTATAGAGGTTTGCCTAGACATATTTCTTGATGACAACTGCATGCTGTTGGATTTGTTTCAGTGGCTGTGAGTCTGTGAGCCATGCATATTGTGTTCCATTTGCCACTTCACAGGAAAAAATATTTAGTGAGTTTATGGCAAGCAGAACACCCCATTTCTGCTGATTGTGGTGTGTGGGGTGATTTGTGGACTCACACCCGCTGAGCTCCAGGCACGCCGCCTTTCAGGCACTCTGACAAAACTACACTGGGCGAATCTGAGATTTATCCCCCAGCCCCAGAACAATTCCTGTGTTGGGGTGCTCCTACCGAGACCTACCAATGGGAACTGACAGCTGCATACAGTGCACTGGAAACATTTTAAAGCTTGCTGTAAAGAAAATAGAGCAGTCTACGCCTAGCAGGGAGGAAAATCGATGACTTGGCACTTGGCAGTGGTGACCAGCAGGATGCTTCTGATGAATGCTGAGTCATTGATTTCCCTCCCTGATCAGCAGCAGCTGCTCCATTCACACTGCAGAAAGCCTTCTTGCCACGACCACATGTGTCAGCAGGCTTTATTGTCATAAAAGCAAGAGGTATTAGCTGACAAGACATCCAATTTATGTATTTTTGGTTTTGAGACCTCTACTTACAATTTCAAGGTTGCTTCTCAGCTAGGGCACCTAAAAGGACACACAGAGCGGGACAGGAGAGCCAAGAGCACGAGCAGCTTCGCAGGTACAAACAGTATTTTTGTGCTGGATGTGTGAATGTCACCCAAGCCTTCAGTTTCTTTTTTCACCAGGATGCACCTATTTCATAAACTCAATGCACAGTCAAGCAGAGAGGTTAAGATACCTTCTGAGGAGGTAAGCTTCAAGCCAGCACAAAGCTTATGGCAGGGAAGCTTACATGTTTGAAGTTAGATATGTGTAAATACTTGAATGACCTGGGCTCTTCTCGTGTGCCATGCCTTCAGCGTATTTTTGTGATGTAATATGGTATGGCTGAAGACCAGAGCATAACTGTAGTTTATCATTTTGTGACAATAAAAAAGCAACAGGTAACACAGGTGAGACTACACTGAATGACTGCAATGAAAGTATAGTCGGAGCAGTTTATTACAAATCTCAGCATTTGATGAGTCTTATATATTTCTCAACTTGTTCTATCATTTGTTATGTTGTTTATATTACCATAATTATTACTTAATAAGTTAATGTGTTTGTGTATCTGTCTGAACTTTCTTTGAGGAAGCAGTTTACAGAAGAAGACAAAAGAAGAGAAGGGGCTGTCATGAGATAAAAGCTGTTTCTCAGGATTAAAATTGGCTGAAATACACTATTTATAGCCAGGCACTTCACTGCTAGTAGCATTGCTGAGCTTCTGCATTTCAGGTTCCATTCATTGCAGAATATGCATGACTCTGACTCTAAAACACTCACAGAAAAAGCCATAGGTCAGGCTTCCGTGCTTGAACCGGTATTTCAGCAAAACCTCGCGTGGCCAGCCACAAAAACCATTTGCCCTCAACCCTGCAGGTGTTCGTCCATCGAAAAAGAGCCTCTTCACAACAGTGGCAGGCTGGGATTCAGGAGAGCCCATAACTGGTAACTGCATTTTCCTAGTTAATTCAGCTGCAGATTGGAAATTCCCCTTTTCTAGTTGGCTCCCCTCTTTCAGCAGGCACAAGTCCACTTAAATTCACGTTTTTAAAGTGAGCTCATCTTCTGGCTTCAGAGAGTCCTTGTTAGAGCTGCATCAAACTCAGTGGGATTGGTTTACATAGACTTTGAAAAGTGTACATCAGCTACAACGTCCACTCAGGTTGTAGTGTTTGTGAGTTTATCAACTCTGAAATTTAAGATGAAGATCACTGCCAGCACCTTTCCTTTGCCTTATCTCCCCAAATTTCTAAAAGCCCTCCTAGGTTCTGCTATGCCTAGGGGCAGCTGAGTAGGCTCCTCCTCATACTAGTGGTTGCATTAGCACAGAAGCTTTCAAGGATAACTGCTGCTCCTCGGGGAGCCCCAGGAATAGGAGCAGGCAAGAGTGCTCTCACTCTTTTACTCCTTTGCACATCTGGGGTCTGAAGTATCTTAGACTGTGCTAAAAATCTGCTAACTTAAGAAAGAAGTCTTTGAAATCAGATTGTCAGCTATATTGCAGTTAATGAGCCGTGTAACTTAAATCATACAAGTATCACTTTCTTTAAAATTGTTGACCAAGGGTATAAAGAATACAAGACAAAAATAGCAAATGAACTCAAAAGTATAATGTGACCTGTGCCTCGGGTCTGAGTTTCTCTGGTATGATCCACATGAACAGAAATGAATCTCTTACTTCAACAATTGCAACTGATGCAACTAGCAGTGTTCTTAGAATGACAGAACCACCCTGGTTGGAAGAGACTTTCAAGATCATCAGGTCCAACCATTCACCCAGCACTGCCAGGTCACCAGTTCTTGAAATTCTCTATTTAATTTGCTGATGATTTTAGTAAACTACTAACTCTGCAAACAGAAGGCCAGATCCCGGTACTGACCAATGGCAAGGTGATGAGCAGTAGAAGAGAGATCAAATGAAAAGTAAAACATATGATAGATCTTACATAATTTCATTAATGACTGGAAGCTAAGGAATACTGTACTCAGGACAGAATTCTATTCTTTTATGTTTCTATTCTATACTTATTCTATTCTCCCTGGATAGAATGTGTGTACCCCAACACAAGAAGGACGTGGACCTCTTGGAGCATGTCCAGAGGAGTGCCATGAAAATGATTAGAGGGATGGAACACCTCTCCTATGAAGACAGGCTGAGAGAGTTGAGGTCGTTCAGCCTGGAGGAGAGAAGGCTCTGGGGGGACCTTATTGAGACCTTCCAATACCTGAAAGGGGCCTACAGGAAGGCAGGGGTGGATCCATTTACAAGGGTTTGTAGTGACAGGACAAGGGGGAATGGTTTTAAGCTAGAAAAGGGTAGATTTAGGTTGGACATTAGGAAAGAGTTCTTTAATATGAGGGTGGTGGAACACTGGAACAGGTTGCCCAGAGAGGTGGTGGAGGCCCCCTCCCTGGAGACATTCAAGGCCAGTCTTGATGGGACTCTGAGCAACCTGACCTAGTTAGAGATGTCCCTGCTTATTGTAGGGGTTGGACTAGATGGCCTTTAGAGGTCCCTTCCAACCCAATACATTCTATGATTCTATGAAAATATTTTAAACTCCTATAAAACTGATCAGGAGGGGATATGCTACTAATAAATAATGAATTTTCAGTACAAATGACTCACATTGGGACATATAGTCCAAGTTTTGGATAACAAGAAGTTTCATTAAAGAGAAGTTCCAATGAACAAGATCCTGCTGTGTTTAGATCATATCTACCTAATAAAATTAAAGATTTAGCCATAATTAATATAGATCCAGACATTTACCTAATTAAAATGAACTGGGTAGAAAGAATTGATTATACATTTCCTCATGAATGAAAATAAACATACAAATTAGTGCTCTTCAAAAGATAATGTATAACTCTAATGCTTTGATGATAGAAATCTCACATTATTTTTAATGTAAGATTGCTACTGATTAGAAAACATGTATATGATTACAATTAGTAAGTCAGATCATCTAAATCAGCAGATGAGTTGATGGAGCTATGACAACTTACAACATCTGAGAATCTACCCTTTATCTTCAACCGATGAGGAGCAGAGAATCAACATTTGTAAAAAGAAACCCTTCCTTAGAGCCACTATCAGACAAAATCTTTCTCAGATGAAAAATGAAAACAAATGACAACACTGCAAAGACTATCACCATAACCAGTACTCTGACAGCCTCTGTATTTATAAAAGAAATTTATCTGAAAATAATAAATAAATAAATGTTTTCCATAATGATGTGAAATTCTGAGAAGGGGTTTAAAATTTTTCTTGAGCTCTGAAATCAGATAAAATCCTTGAAAACAGACTTTATTTCAAGACTGTCAATAATTTTTAAGGCATTTTATATGAGGAATATTAAAAAGCTGCCTCTTTCTTTATGTCCTGGGGGGTGATGGAAAGTCTAGCTATGATATAACTTTTTCAGCATTCCAGCTTTAACAGAGAACATACTGGAGGATGTTGCTTATTTAGCAAAAGTATCATGGATATGGCTGTATGATTAAAAAATGAAACAGAGCATGAGTTCAGTGTTTGTCAAACCTTATTAAAGATGTTTTTTGAATTTGGGGGAGAAAATTGAGGTACTTTGTTCCTAACAGTATGATTAGTAACTTTTGCATTTAGCAATGGTCAAATTCCAAATTTAGAAAAGGACAAATTAGTTTACAAAATTCCTGTCATCTCAATTAATCTGGAATGACAAACATGAGAAAACCTGATGCACAAGATCTCTTAAAAGTAAATATTATGTTTATTGATGTACACTCTGGTATAGTATCTACTTTTATAAGCAGCAGAACAGAAAATGGAAAAATATACATGTACTGTGGTGAGCATATCAGGCTGCCCCTCGACAGAATAACATTTGGAGTTGTCATGTTGTATTGTGTGTAACCTTTCTGTTATATCCCTGAAAATAAAACCAGAATAGCACCAAATAGGCTGCCTTTTGGACACAGAAGACATCCTTAAAATACATTCCACTAGCTCTCAAGTGTTCAGAGAAACAGCTGTTCAATCCTATGTCATATCACTACATCATTCTTATTGCAAAAGATAGAGACCTTGCATAATCAACATATTTTCCTGGCGTGTCCTCCTATTGCTCCCACTCTCACACTGCTAACGTAACTGCTGCATTAGCAGCACTTCTGTTTTACTAAATATGTTGAAGATTATTTTCTAGGATAGAACTCTGCAGTCTCAGCTTCATGAGGCTGCTGGCCAGAGCTGTCAGGCTCCTTCTTTATCAAAGACATAATTTTACTTTTAACTAAAGACATCTGGTCAATATTTATTAAAGCTTGTAGATGGGTATGATGATAAAGGGCTAGAAATTTAGCTGATGTAAAATGGGTATGGCTGTAACAGATTCATTAGGGATATGCTGGATTAACATCAGTAAAAAATCTGTCCCTAGAAGCTACAATATCGCAAGACACTAAGTAGGTATGCAGCTTTTAAAAACTGATTTGAACCTGAAAGCTTCTTTTTCCCTAGATGTAACATGGGAATATTCTGGCCCTTAAGCAAAACTATTTGAAGCTAACGTCCTAGTGCAGATAAGAACTGAATTTAGCTCAGTGTGCATTCACTGGATATGTTCCATCCTGTAGAAACACCTCTCCCCAGCCAGCACGACAAATATGTAGGACAGACAGTGTACAGTACGATTTCATTTCCTCTCCCTTTTTAAAGCCTTCTTCTCAAGCATTTCTCTTTTCTCTCTGTGTGTGCATGCGCGTGTTTCTACCCCTCCTCTTCCATTTCTTTTCTCTGTAGGGCACCAAAAGTGCTTTTCAGGTGGGAGAGCAGCAGAGTAAAATTGACTACCATTCTAGTCAATTTGCTTCAGCAGCCATTCCATGTGTGAAGCACTTTATACAGAGGGAAGCTTTTTAGACCTTAAGACCAAAAAATCTATTATTTTACAGCTATGAGGTCCCTGTGAAATCAGAGAGGTTTCAAGAACTCATGCGAGGATAGAATTTGGCATGGAACCTACTGAAAAAAAGCGCCTATTAAGATCTTGCAATCTGTTTCCCCTTGTTTTTCTTATTAGCACGAGAGACTCTCGGGAGGAAAATAATTTGTCCTAGAGAAGAATGTCTTTACCTAAGAACTTCAAGCAGGTTGTACCCAGAGCATTTTTCACTGCCTCCTACTGTCTGACACCAAACTCTAGTGTTTTTTAAAAATCAAATAGAGACTAGAGAAATAAAATTATCTGGCTGCATCCAGCTAATGTGTCTCATGCTTGATAGACTTGGTATATTGTCCAATGATAAGTGCCATTCGTTTCGGTCTTCTGGGGTTTACTGTTTTTCTATGACCTTACATAACTTATGTTAAGCCCATTATTTAATAGGTGCTGTAACTTTGACATCTTTAAGGATGTCTGAGAGCAGGAAGTCATTTTTACCTAATTTGTTGAAGACCAGTGCTGAGGACAACCGCACTGCTTCTTGTGGCCATCCATCCAGAATGAAGGTCATTCTCACTGAAAACACAGGGCTGCTGCTAGGAAAACCCAGCAGCCTTGCATGTGGCCAAGACAACATCAGACTAGTCAGATATTCAGTGTAATAAGTCTTTTTAACACACACACAGTCTCACCGGATACTTGCTCACAAAGGCTTCAAGGCCATAATTTAAAAAAATAAAATTCAGGACAATGGATGTTACCTGGCTTCCAGTTACTACCTATACTAGGTTGCCTCCTATTCACATGCCAGTAAGAAATATTTTCCATGTTGCTTTCAATAGTCCTTTTCATAAAATTGCCTGACTCAGGACAGATTTTAGACCTCACAAGCCCCTAGCCATAGAAGAATTTTTAGATAAGATTTTAATGAAAATTTTTCATTAAAAAAACAACTAACACACCTCCTAATTTGGATACCCACACCCACCCACAGCCAAATTTTTGAATTGTTTTTATGGGAAGGAGAGAACTAACACGTAATTTTGGGACTACCCACCTCTTTGACCACACAGCTTGTTAGGATCCCAGGAATAGCTGTCTGGGATGCTAAGTCAATCGTAATCCCTGAGTAACACATAAAGGAGGTGAACTGTATAGCTGTGTAGGATGTCATTCAGGATGTTCCTCCATAACCCAGAAGTTGGCCAAATAAAGAGTAGGCCATCCTCCATCTCAAGAACATGGACCAGGACCCAAGAGGCCATGAGAGTGTGACTGAAAGCTACCAGTCAAGACCAGCCTGGGGGTGAGAAGAGAAACAAGTCTACTGGAGAGATTCCTAACGTCTCTAGTAGATCAGAGAACATTACACAACAGAATAGGAAGGAACTTCAAGAAGAAACCTTGTGCTACCCCAAGATGTGCTGAACCACATCCTTCTCATGCTGGACAGGCCTTTTTTCCAACCTCAACAAAAAAAGGTAAAGGTTCTACAGTAATTTTTGTTTAACTATCTCTATTGTCAAAATAAAAACAGAATTTTGCCTAAAGCCCAGACAAACCTTTTGTTTTGCACTTGAATAATTTACTCTCTGTCCTGTCCACAAGGTTAGTCCCTTTGGCTTTGCAGCAGCTTTTTACATATTTGAAAACCGCTATCATGTTTCTTCTCAGTCTTTCATTCTCTAGTCTAAACAACCCCAAACCTTGTAATCTTTTCTCATAGGTCACTATATTGCTCTATTCTGGTTCACATGAGACTTAAACCTGAACTGAGCTTAGACCTTTCCACAGTTATAAAACAGAAGAAATACTTTATGCATTTTGCAGACTGTACAACTTAGAATTACTTTTCCCCCCTTTTTTACGCTCGTACAGCATTGCCTGTTCATGTTCAAGCTGCAGTCAGCTACAACCCTTTGTTCCTTTCCTGTAAAACTGTAAATAAGTCAGTTATTTCTCACTTAGTTGTTTCCATAAATGATTCTTCTTGTCCAAGCACAGAAACTGGACTTGTCTTTAATTGCATCCTGTTTTTTTTCATACCATCTTTCTAATTTGTCAAGATCCTTTGGAATTTTAATCATGTTTTCCTCCATACCTGAAGCCTTTAAAGCTTTAAAGCTTTGTGGCATCTCCCTTATGAGGAAAGGCTGAGGGAGCTGGGCCTCTTTAGCTTGGAAAAAAGGAGACCGAGAGGTGACCTTATTAATGTTTATAAATACATTAAGGGAGAGTGTCAGGAGGATGGAGCCAGGCTCTTTCAGTGGTGTCTAATGATAGGATAAGGGGCAATGGATATAAGCTGGAACATAGGAGGTTCCACCTAAATATGAGAAGAAACTTCTTCACGGTGAGGGTGACAGACACTGGCCCAGGCTGCCCAGGGAGGTTGTGGAGTCTCCTTCTCTGGAGACGTTTAAAGCCCACCTGGACATGTTCCTGTGCAACTTGGTCTAGGTGATCCTGCTCCGGCGGGGTGATTGGACTAGATGATCTTTCGAGGTCCCTTTCAATCCCTAACATTCCGTGATTCCGTAACATTCCGTGATCTGCAAATCTAATACAAACATTCTTTATCCTATTATTGAAGTCACTAATGAAAGTATTTAACAGTATCCGACTCAGGACCTATCCCTGTGAAAACACATTTGATATATTCTTCCCCATTTACAGTAAACCATTGGTAACTATTCTTCAACATTGGTTTTCCAGCTTATTTTGCTAATACTCCATAACAGATCTTCTTGTAGATCTTGTTTTTCCAGCTTGTTCAAGACAATGTTATGTGAAACATGAATGTTTTAAAGCATGTCTAAAATTAAGATCTACAGCTTCAAGAGATATGGGGTAGAAACACAGTTCCTAGGCTTCTCTTACCTTCATGCCTTCAAAGAGCACTTTTTAAGTAGCTTTACACCCACAGGGTATCATCCCTTCACTTGCCCCAACTTTCTCCCAGTGTAAAGAAAGCACATTCAAGGAAAAATACATTGAGCTGATACAGGAATTAATGGAGTTCAGAGTGGTACAAATTATGGAGATCAACAATTTATAGAAGTATGCTGTCTCACAGTTTCTTCCTTCACACCCTGGAAAACTTCCTTTCAACTAAAGATCCCTGTTTCCATCCTATAATTGTGGAAGGATTCAGCACGTATGTGCACAAAAATTATTACCTTCTAACCAGTTCATCCAATCTAGCCAGTTCCATCAGTTTTAACTTCTTCACCTCCACCAGTGCTTGAGAAAGGGAGTATCCAGCCCCATACCTTGTGTACTAGCTTGGCCCAGTCGGGTGATCAAAGGCAGGAATGTTGGCCTGAATTTCCTCAGTTATGTGCATTACATTAGGCCCTTATCGTTACTTTGATGTCAGTTTTTGTGGTTTAATTATATACTAAGATGTATTCTTAGGTAAGCCAAGCAGATCTGTCCTTATGACTCAACCATCCACTTTTTGGCCAGCTGACTGTACATTTAATTACCATCCCAGGCATGGGCTCTGCAGTCCTACCCCAGGCAAATCTCCCTTCAAAGTGAAAGGGAGTTACCGTCTGTGCGGGGCTGAACGCAGAGTCAATAGTGCAGCTCTGCAAGTTTGGGCAAACAGTCAATTGTCATGAATTTTTTAGTAATGCTGTTAAAGTGTTCTTAGATGAAAATATTCCTTTTAGTTTTAAAGAGATTAGTTCTTAAGTACTGTATTTGAGTCATTTGTAAGCAAGATATTGGTGAAACATGTAGAAAGGTCATTTTCATTCAACCTTTTAATTTGTATTCCTCCCTCTGTGCGGGGAGATTTGGGTGTGCTAGAGGAATCTGATAGATGCAGCGTGCATGTACCACATCAACTGCACAGAAAAAAGTTACTCCTTTGACATAGATAATTGTGCATTAAAAACTCCAGGTTGAAAGATGCATTCTGGTCAATGTCTAGATGCAGCAAACGTTTTTTAATGTTTGGCAGTAGGCTAACATTTCACCCATTCAAGTCAATAATAAGTCTGCTATTAATTTAAAAAAAATTAGGCTATTATCAATACTTTTGAAACACTGTCCTAAAGTTTCAAATGCTACTACTGGATAACCTTAGACAACAATATAATATCCATTTAGTGATGGGTCACAACCATTTGGAGCTTTTACAATACTGATTTTAAAAGGATGTATAATGATACCAATAAATCCATGATACTACTAAAGACTTCGGAAGAAGCTCAGTGGCATTTGGAGAAGCTGAATCCCATGCTAACCTCTACCTTTCCTCAGTCAAATCTGATTTTGCTGCTACTAAGTATGCAGTTTCTGCAATGATGCTGGATCCCTTCTTAAACTCTCCTCACCTCAACATAATGTCATGCCTCAAAGACTCTTAAGACTTCCCACACCAGCCACAGCTCTGCTTCACTTCTGAGTTGTCTTGGAGACAAGGAGGTGCCTCACTGGCTGAGAGGAACAGAGTAGCAGCATCACTTGCTTCGAGCACCTGGTCATCCTATGGCCGGAGCAGAAGGGCTGTTAACAGCAGGGAGCACTAATGGTACAGGGCAATATAAATGGGTTGAATTCCAGAGAACAGGACACAAGACTAATCCTGAGCATCAGGACAGCAGGATAATGCTGTGTGTTCAGCATGTCACCCATTGCCAATGCACACGTGGGTATGAGCCTTGTTCAATGTGTTTCTTTTAGGAAGCCAGTGAAATCAGACCACATGCCCTGACACACTGAGCAATGTCATTTGGCTCTGCAGATTTTTCGTGTTTTGCCTAAAAAGGCAATAAGCTTACTTTAGTCCCCAACCACAACAGCCACAAGAAGGAGCAGTAAACTGTTCCTGCCACTCAGGGGAGAGTAAAAACTACAGGAAAGAAAAGCAAAGATGGACCCAAAAAAACTTACATTGGAAACATACAGAAATCGCATCTAGTGTGACCTGCAGAAAACCTGCTCTTAGCCAGAAATAAAACCCATAGAATTATTTTCTGGAACAATAGACAGAAAAGACTTTTTCATACTGAAATGATTAAAGAATAAATCCAAATTTTAGTTTAAAGTTTTCTCTGTATTGTGTTTAATGGTGGGGGGGGAAGAACTTAAGAATCTGGTTATCTTTAAAGAAGGTTTTCAACCTAATACCTTCAGCAGTGAACTGTGCTGGGTAGAAATCTATCTTGTACTTGTCACATCTATATTAAATTATCTACTTTTTTCATTTTACAAGGGAAGACGTGAGCAGAACATTACTCAGCTGTCAGGATACAGGACTGTGCTGCTGAGCAGAGTACAAGTGAATATATTCTACAAAGCCACAAATCTAGCACAGAGGTACCAGAGGAGGGATTTGTGTCACCAGTTTTACCCACCGTGGTTCCTGGAAGGCAGTTTTCAGTAGGCTTTGTTTTGACTGCTTTTTGCTGTGAGGATATTTAAACCTGATCAACGGCCCTTTCTTCTGCAAAAATAGCGTCTCCTGACTACAACGTTACAGATAAGGACTGGAAAAATATTTTTAGCTTTCAACAAACTGACCGATGTAAAGACACCATGATGACTTGTGCAGATGGTCCTTACCTTACTACCCAAAGGGCAGTAAAAAACAATCCCTGCAACTCAGTTTTTAGTACGTTTTGCAGGTATTCTGGCTTATCACCTTAAGCACAGTAGGTTATAAAAGCATTAGGACACAACCTGACAACATTATAGATACATTATATTCATTCTTCCCTGGACTATATGTGATAAAACAGAAAGAAGCCCCCAGAATTTCCTGATAATTCTACACTTTTGTCTTGCAAGCTGACCTTGTCTTAGACTTTGCTATAATCAACGTTCCCACTTAAAGGAATAAACATGTAAAAGAAAACCCTATGTTTCTTGTAAGGATAATTTTAAACCACAGAGTGGTGTCAAACTTCCAGTGCTCAAAAAAGGCCAGAAAGCTAGGCCTGAGTGACTGAACTGTGACCACAGTGGGTAGGCAGGGCATATGTTTGGGGATGGCTAAAAGTTGGTTTAGAGAAGAACAAATGCTGAAAACCAAAATTGTTCCTGTGCCTACCACTTCCTTCTAAAATATTTGCATGTCAGCAGTGCTTATTGTGTTTCCCTGACTGTCAGGGTAGGAACCTCTACCTCTATGTATAACAAGAAGTTGAATGAGGGCTTCTTTTATACAAAAAGTTATTGTACAATAAAAATAGAATATCATCTTACAGAGTGTTAGCAATTTTGCAATGTGTGCATGTACTCAGTACACTGCAAAGTAACCTTCCCTTAGGTTTACTACTCACTGAGAATACCAGAATGGGATGATAATACTATTCAGCTAGTGCTGTTTACATTTGTAGCCTAATGTATCATATAGTTCACCATACAGAAAAACCCCAGGACATAAACAGAAGAATAAAAGAAGAGGAAAAAAAGCAAATTTATTCCACTAAATAAGCAAGCAATCACAAAGGAAAAATACCAAATATCAACCCTGAGATATTTTACATAAAAATACAGACAACCCAACTCTTACATATGCCCAACTTCCACCCTGGTGAGTCACTGTGCATGAAGAGCTGGACATTAACTGTTTGCCAAGAACATGTTTAATCTAGAATCTACAGACTCTGTCACCAAAGATGCAAGAGGTACACACAATGCACCTCCTCAGCTCATTTTCAATAGGGGAAAACACCCAATCAGCTGCCAAAACGAGTACAGGCTCCAGTGTCACCAGAAAGTGCTGAACTTAGACTATGTCGCTGCCTTGTCTGCTCAGTTTTGTCTCCCCTCTCTCAGATGCCTTTCAGCAGTCACACTTCATGTGGTGCTCAGTTACACAGAAGCCTGCTCAGCTCTCGTTTGATCTTGTTTGTTTACCTTAGTCTGTTATTTGCACTAAATCTATTTTCCAGCTTATGACAAGTGCTTCCATTATTTTTTCTTTCCAGCACCCTAAGCATCTTAAAAGCTGGCCACAGAAATGCTGCTGTTTTCTAGTTTCCATTTCCTCGTTTGACAGAAACATATACACAGGTTTATGTGTCACTTGAGTTTTAAAGTTCACCAGGCTTTTGCAGTTCCTTACTGATATGCTGAACGCAGGGACACATAAAATTTTTAGCTTATTTGAACTACTTTTGAGAAGTGAAACAGCAAACTGGCAATATGAACCCAACTAGGTAATTCAACTCTGCTAGGTATAAGTTGTAGCAAAATACCTTGAGAAAGGAAAATAGGAGGCAATACATCTCTTCCTCTGCTAGATGTTCTTGGGAGGTTAAAATAAAGTTTCATCTTAGCATTAAATTAACTGCCAGTCAGAAGGTTCCATCTGATACCCACTCCCATGAGCTCGTTGGTCTGAGGATGCTGCTGAACGCCCCAGTGAACGTGAGTCACGTTCTTCTGCAACGACACGAACATTCTCTGAGCATGTGTCCCTGGACCACCCCACAGTTCTCATGGGTAACAGTGGCATATCTCACGGATGCCTGCCTTTCAATATTTCTCATTTAGCTCTATTCCAAAAAGGAACAGCAGTATTTTCCCTTAAAACAAAGACAGAGTGACTTACAAGAACTTACCAGAAGTCTGTTTGATAAAAAGCACGTTCTTTCATACTCCTGAACATCCTGCACTACTAATAAATTCATAATGAGTATAAAAGGTGCTCAGCTCAGCAGGGAAAGGATCCTTGTACTTCTTATAAATATAGATGCATATTTTACAAAAATCATTTATAAGTCAGACCTAATATTTCTTTGCAGCTTTTGTAGTAGAATACTGGAAACAATGGATAGGATGTAATTGGTCCTTGTGCCCTACCAGGGACCTCCAAGACGAACTCCTGTGCTCATTTACTGTGTGACTGCTAAACTGCAAAGAATCAGTACTCTAATGAAAGCAGCATCTTTCTCTACTTCAGAGTACATTTCCATATATTGGGGTATTTCAAAGTACATTTCAGAGCCTTGTAGCAAGATCTCTGATTCAGACACTGACTTTGATTTTTATGGCAGCAGGAACTGGACTCCAGGACACTGCAGAGTTTGCAGAAACAAAACACCACTTTTTCAACAACTTTCTCTGAAACTTGGGAATTCAGATCTGTCTAGTCCCTTATACCACAGCTTGGCAGAGCCCCTGGAAAGCAAGAATGCTATGGATCTTCTTCATTATTAGCCTTTTGCCCAAGACAGTTTTCTTACTATTTGATTTTTCTTCCTTTCCACATTGTATTTTAGCTTTAGCAGCCCTGTATCAGCTGCTAGAACATGGACTGGCAGAACCCACTCTGGCTTCATGAAGCGTCGCGCTAAAGCTCTGCAGGCTCATGTGACACTAATCCCCACCATGCACACACAGTGCATGGATCTGTCTTGACATCCACCCTAAAATTTCCCAGAACTTGCCTTCAAGACTTCAAGGGAGATTTCTTTACAGTTCATGTGCCTTTTCACTATTATTTTCAGACAATATGTGAAAGTAAAGGCCCTGCCCTCACACAAATGAGACGTGCCATAAAAAACAGAGCATCACTGTAGTAAGAGAAAGGTGAAAAAATTTGAGACAACGTTGCTGTTAACCAGAGCATTTGACAAAACGTGGTACTCGTCCTAAAAAAAACCTCACCAGACACTAATTTTTAAACCACCTTGCAGTAAACAAAACTCACACATGTAACTATTAAAATTGATTAATAATAAAAATTAGATAACATGATACAGTTGAACTACAAGTGACATGACTTACTCTTTATATTCTGCCCTACTGATGTTATTGCTTGTGGTTTTACATCCCAATGTTATTTTTTCAGGTCACTTAAGTCAATTTAGAAAAGAACTGTATTTTTACTCACTTAAATGTCATAAACACCTACTTATTTACCCAATAAATAATAGGAAGAGTTCTGATAATTTTGGAAATCCAGTAACATGTTATTTATGAACCCTACTAGAAGTTGAGATGGGATCAAGAAAAACACTGAAAAGGACAAGTTTCCTACGAGGAGAAAAGTATTTTTTAATCTGTAAAGCTCCTGACATTGAAAGATGCTGACTGAGAAGGTTAGAGAGACACTCCATGTTTAGAGGACAGAGCTTTAACTGAAGAGCTATTTGAAGAGAAGGAACTCACAAATCCTGGCAGGACACATACCCAAATCCTAAAGAATAACTGCAAGCACTGAGGAGAGACACAGAAAATATCAGGGGAGAATTGACAGTTCTATCTAAATATGTCCATGTTTTGTGCTAAAGAAAAGAGAATTTGTACTTAAAATCCCTCTGCAGGGTGTGTTGGTTTCATCGTCTATGTTTGTGACTGTACAGCTGAAACCAGTCCACCAGATGGAAGGCAGGAAAAAGAAATAATTAGCCTGGCTAATACTGGTCCTGGAAATAAAGGGAAGGGGAGCTGAAAGACCCTCCTTTTAAGTAATGGTGTCAGAAAATCTGTGCCAGGAGCGCACCAAAGATGATGTCTGGAGCCTGGCTAGTGATTTTGGAGAAGTTTAGAAGCTTGTAGTCAGCATGTCTGTAGATCTAGTTACAACCTAGTAAATGCTGAACTTCAGGAATGTCACCAGAGCTGTGAAACAGTCCTCACCAGTAGTGCTGCTTGTGTATGTACACATAAAACTACTGTCCAGACATGGAACAACACTTTGAAATACCTACTTGGTGTCTCCAAAAAGACCTAACTTGAGCAGCTCTACCTTCCTGCAATTAGAAATCATTCATGAAGTTCCAACCCCACAATGAAGTATAGATCTGAATGTACAAATACCTGGGAATTTTCTAGAAAGTTTAACTGTCATCTAAATTAGCTGAGTTTACACTACGAGTCACACAGTTATTTCATAATATATAATCATCAGGCACCTATCCCATTTGTTTAACAAAATTGATAAATTTTCTAGTGCAGGAACAAAACTGAGTAAGAATGTTCATGTTTTAGACCCTAATCTAACCTCAGGAAGCCACTGCACTCCCAGCACCCCTGCCCAGCTCCTCTACCTGCACAGCCCTGTTTGTATTCCTCTGGGCCAGCCTCCACGTACGGAGCTCTCAGCCAAAAGCTCGGCTGCTCTGGATACTCCCTCTCATCTCCTTCAGTTACAAACTCAGCCAAATTCAGCCCCCAAACTTCATAAACACAGTTGTATTAGGTAATGCTTGTGCACGGCACTGCTGGTATTGAGATGTTTGATATTGAAATCTCACATATGCCCTTCATTCTAAAATAATTAGCGATTGTAATTTTGTCCCAGGCTGTGCACTGTCGACTCAGACACCACACAGAACCCATGACTGTGCCATCTGCAAATACATTTGAACAAGGAAGTTTTGAGCACCTGCCAGAAAGCAGAATATCAGCAGAAAAATACATTTACTCAAAGAGAATGAAAATTTGCATGGCAGCAAAAATAAACCCAGCATCACCATCACCATTATGCTGGTGAAGTGGCCTTGTAAATGTGTGTTGACTGGGTGCTAACCCTGACAGCAAAAGAGAAACCTGCTGCTCGTGTATGAGCAGGATACAGCCCCCGCAAAAAGAAAAGGATCTACAATACCAACTCAAACTGCTAGGAAATGCATCTTCCATTTTTATTTTTTAGGTAAGAAATACAAGTGGTTTTGTTAATTTTTAAGAAAAAAACCCAAACAAAGCAGAAACATTAACAGGCTTTTTTGTGGAAGTTGCTGAGAAAAAGCTGTATTCCCCGTTGAGGTTCATTGCTTTTATCACCATCTATAATTGTATCCCAGGTTTTAATCACTCATATATATGTGTAACAGGACTGACTGGAAAATGTCTCCTATATAGGCTTTATTTATATTTTCCAGAGGAGGGAGACGGAGGCCTGAAGCCATGATTTTGTCTTCATTCTGTGTGCAACATATCTCAAGGACAGAGCACTGGACTGTAAACAAAAGGGACAGCTGTAAGGTCATGAACATTCCTGGAAGCCTATTATACACAAATACAATGTGGAAAGAATATGGAAATCAGACAGAGCTTTAGCAATATTCATTTTATGTGGAGTTTTACATGATGCTAGGAACTCAAGCTATTTCAGAATCTATTAGATCTTTTGTGTTGTATCATTTAATGTATTACAAAGCAGTTTTAGCTAACAGGAAAAGTGGGGGAGAAGTATAAATCTCATGGCACTGCATAATACAACCTTCTTGAGTCAAAATGGTTTTGTCTTTATTGGAACAAAAAAATAACTCTCTATAAAAATGGGAGTTTCAGTGCTACCTATAAAGCACCACGTGGAGACAACCAAGGAGGTATGAAAAGGAAAGAGAGAAGAGAGGTTACCTATGTGTTTGGTAGGGTATTTTAGTCCTACAATCTTCCATTCTGATTCTAGACTGATGCTTTTCTACTCATTCTTTACATAAATAAATAAATAATCAGTCTGCATAGCTCTGATATTAACAGTGTCACGACTCCAGGAAAGAACAGAAATCCTTTGCAGTATACCGGCTTTTTCTGTTTTCCCCCACAGGACAGTATTTTCAAGACATGTCTTTCCCTGCATATTGTGCTTACACAGACTTTTTGGTGGTGCTCCAACAGAAAAACGTCTGCATGTGCAGTTCTAAAAAGCTTTTCAGCAATGTAAATGATTAAAGACGCAGGGACTCAAAACCATACAGATGCAGTGAAAAGCAAAATCCCTGTTGGCTGCTGTACATGACTGAGTTATGTGTTGCTCTCTCCTTATCTTCATTAAAGTTTGCACAGGAGAATCTCTGTGGTCCCTCTTCTGTATCAAATGCTCAAGCACTGCCTATGTCCACGGCACTGCCTCCTTATGCAACAGGTTAGTGTGGTGACTAAAGCAAAATTAAATGGATACTTCAAAATTCTTCAGTTTTTGGATTAACACATGTGGGTTTTGGCACTGCAATTGCATGAACAAAATATATAACCCTTACCCATTATTTTACTGGATACTATGTGCCAAGAATGACATAATGGCAAGTTGAAAAAGAATTAAAAAAATCTCCTACCTGCTCCCGATAACTCCCCCTTCCTAGCTAATCCTTTCTTGCCTGAGAGAAGAGATAGGCGTCACACTAAGCCCCGAAGGTCAACAATCTTGAATTCCACTGGAGCAGCAAGGGCAGCAAATTCCACAATTAAGAACTAATATAGGAATGTCAGAGTCCCAAGTGATTCCAGTGGTTGTAGTCGAGGTCCAACTCAAAGCACAAAAGCCCTGCCCACTCAAAATCCACACCACAAATTACCCCCACAAACGAACTGGAGACCAGTGCCTCTTACAGAGGGAAGTAGAATATTCCTGAACATGGAGCTAATAGTTCTTTGTTGCTGCAGGATCAAGTCTGTGTGACAAGCATATGCCAAAGTGCCAAGAACCTCCAAAGACAGCACCTCTTCTGCTCTGGTTCCTCCACAACTAACAACTGGCATAAGGAATACAATATTGCTTCTGTAAGAGCTGAACAGTGAGAAGTGACCTGAGGTAGTCTTTGACAGACTGAAAATCAAGAGCAAAAAATGCATTTCTCACTGAAGCACACCACTTTTTTCCTTTGATGACATTATAATAAAATCTTTTCTATTCTAAGGAGATCTCCTGAAGGAATCCAGATATGACAGGCAGAGGTTAAGTATTTTATTGCCACTTTCTCCTTTAGCATCTGCTCACTCCAACCTATTCTACCCTACCTGCTCTGCATTATTCCCAATAAAATGTGATCAGTAGGCAAATGGGAGGAAGCAGCAGAGATGGTCTGCGTGCCAACAGCCATCACCCCTGGCAGACAGGTTTGTGTGCCATTAGGAGAAAGAAATACAAAGTGTTCTATTTGTATGCTCTTGTTTGTATTAAAGTAAAAGCTCCAGGGAGCAACTTGGAATCACAGTTTGACAGGGCACAGTGAATCTGAACCGTTAGCAGCAGTTTTAAGGCTGCTGGGGAAGGAGGCACACAGGTGCAGGGGGAAAGGAGGAGAGGAAGGAGTAGAAGATGTTGATTCAGAAATAAAGTTGAGCAGTAAAGTATAAATTCACCTCAACCCTTAGGCTTGCTCCAGCAGATGTTGGCAAACAGTTATAGAGAATATAACTGATCTTGGCACCACCACAGGGGTAGCAATTTAGCTAAGTTTGGTTATTTTAGAGTTTTTCTGAACTCTATTGAGATGCAAACATGCTTTAAGTCTGTCAGAGACACGTGGTTTATTTTTCCTCCTTTTTTTTTTAATTGTGCAAATGTATTTAATGAAGCCAAGATAAATAAGCATTCTCCTCCATCCCTTTTGGAACTCTCTGCTAATATACCAAAGTGCTGAGGCAATCTGAGTGGATCTACTTGCAAAACAGTTCCTGTTTTATTTGCTTTCCATGTTAAGAGTCCAGTGCCACAGAGGACTTGGCAAGCCTACAAGGTTCAGTATTTACCATGAGGAACTGGCTTTTTATTCCTTCCCAGGACACAATGTTGACAGAGAGCGTGCGTCTCTCAGATTCAGAACTAAAATAATGCCTCAGGATGACATTAACAGGCACTGCTGTGGCATATGAAATCTTTCAATATTTATTCTGATCATATTCCTGGCAGTAACAATGTAGTTAATAAATTCACCTGAAGTCTCCACGAGAATTTTTCATTTCCCATTTTAAGCTGTTTTGAAGTGCTCCTGTGCACTTTCCAGTAGTTGCTGCCTTTCATCACAAATGTGATTTCAGTTTAAGAGTGGAAGAGTCTGATCCCTGTAGATGCCAGAAACACTGTACGCTACATATTAATCAAAGTTTGGATATCTACTTAAGATCATCAGATGAAAGTAATTTAGAAGTTTAAAATATAAATATATGCTTGTTTATCTTTAAAAAGAGCTGGAACGTGTTGGCAAGCAATTGATCTTAGAATTCACACTGTTTTCTTGTTGGGTCAATAGAAAAGGATTTTCTCTGCTGATATTTGAAACAGACTGCTGCTAAATCCTATGCAAAATCTGGAATGCATTATGCCTACATGTGCTTACATCTTTCTGATATCAGAAAGATAGCTAATTACACAGCATTGTTTATTTATTTATAACTTTATGACTTAGATGCTCCTGATGCCTACAAGATTCTAAAATCATGTTTGTTGTTTTTATACCCAGAACAGATTCAACACAAGCACCTGCTTGTTAATGTAGGCACCTGACCAGCAGGGAATGGGACCATCTCAACTCATTTCATGTATGGTTTGAAACTGGAAAGAGGTAGATTTAGATTGGAAATGAGGAAGAAATTCTTCCCTCCGAGGGTGGTGAGACACTGGCACAGGTTGCCCAGGGGGGCTGTGGATGCTCCATCCCTGGAGGTGTTCAAGGCCAGGTTGGATGGGACCTTGAGCAACCTGGTCTAGTGGGAAGTGTCCTGGCCCATGGCAGGGGGATTGGAACTAGATGAATTTTGAGATCACTTCCAACCCAAACCACTCTAGGATTCTATGATTCTATAAATATGGCAGATGTTACTTTGTGTTACACTCCAGATTATTATAAAAATCAAGCGCACAGGCTAAATCCTTTAATGTCACAACTGTCGTACCTCCACTTGCCTCAGCAGAGCAATGCTAACTTGCACCAGCTAAAAAACTGGATGCATTTTAAAATTTCTAATGAAAATTAAAATTCACTCAAGTTTTCAACATTGAGATCATTGAATGTTGCGTCATTGTGTGGGCTGTATGTAGAACAAAAGGGTTTTCTTCAATACATGCTGAAAATGGAAACTATCATTAGCGATCATGTTCTGACTGTGAGGCATTTTTCAGTGACAACTTTTACAGAGAGAAGTGATCTGGACTCTTGTTGAATACAGGGCTTTTTTTAATCTCATGTGCCATACAGAAATCCAAAGACTGTTACTCAGCATTCTACTCGTACCTCAAAGAAACAAGTATCAAAGAGAGATGCTCACCTCATGTTTCCTCACTGCAGTACTTATCCTGAAAAAGCGCTTAGGGACTTAAGGACATGTGTATGTGGGTATTTGTGCTACATTTACAGATATATATATTCAGATAACTTCACACAAAACCAAACTAAAATCATCCCTGAAACTGAACAAAACAAGTTAAATGTTTCAGAGTAAAACTTCACTGAGGTTTTAGGAACTGAGGAATCCTACAGCTAATTTAAATTACAGCTTGGCAAAAGGTAATTATCCTTGCGAGACTCTTCCTCTAAAAGTGTTTTCTTTCTTAAAAATAATTTTGTTCTATAGTAGTCTCTAAAATATATGTACCTACAAATATAAAAAAGACTGTTTAGTAAGGACTTTGTGTGCTCTGTTCTGATTCTTACTTTATATTGCAAATGGACAAATGAGGGTGCATTGTGAATTAAACTCAGAACAAAAATAACACAAACATGAAAGGGCTATTGTCAATTTAAAGAACAGGTTACTGTCTGAAAAACTTCCAGCGGTTCTTATTAATCTTATATTTTACCTACTACTTCTATTTGGTTTACATCTTTGTGAATCTGAGTACTCCCAATGTCCCAATTTCATAGATCTTTCACGTTGCCAGGCAAAAGAGAAAATGTTATTAAAACCAGATTTAAAACCACAGAAAGATCAGTGATTTTAACAGCAGCTGTGAAACAGCTTACTATTAAACTAAATTTCAAGTAACTTGGGCTCCACTTAGATAAATGCAGATCTATTGGAAAGGTATGCAATAATGTGAAAATATTCAAAGAACCCATTCCAACATGCACGTCTCTAAAAAGAAGTTGTGTGGTAAAGAGCATTTGTCTGTTGTGGCAGATCTTTTCTCAGTTCCTATTTAGACGTTTGTTACAGGGGTGCAGCAAAATGACAGCTAATGAATAAGAATCCCCATTATTTCCATCAGTGCCCATGTGATCGGTCCTCTTAGAGCTGAAAGGGGGTGTTTTCCCAGCTGGGATTTGACCGTCGCATAAAAGTATCAACTCAGATATATTCTAGTGACCTACTAATCTGGGTCTGTTTATATCTTCTCTTTGTCAGCCAGGTACACAAAGCTATTCTAACAAATAGGATTTTTAACCATAGGTGATTGTACTGGTTAACTCTGAATCTAAATACAGGTTTCTTCAGAAAATCTTCTGTATCTATCAGCAGGAATAAAATGTATGCACGTTTCACATGTGACTTTCCACTCACACTTTCAATTTAATAAAAATAGAATCCCTAAGTGTTTGAATGTACAGTTCCCACTTTGTTTCTAAATTTGGGACATTACTTTAAATTATTGTTGGAAGCATCTCTCACTAAAGGAGATCAGAAGGAAAAAGGACAATGTCTAACTGTAAAGTCGTGATTGTGGAGGAGTTTTCTTTCACTCGGTGTTCTGCAAAAAGCTGTTTTGTGGCATTGCAGAATGCCATGATTTGTTGTGTGTTACTGCAAGGTGAAAGAAAACCTCATCATCCGATCACCACTGTATCTTTACAAGCCCTGAAGATAAAGTATGGAAAATCTATAACTGCAATGTTATGTCTGTTGCTGCTGCACTCTTTATTAATCAATCAATGCCTCTCAACAAAGCTCTTTCAGCCTCCTCCTATAGCAGTTAGACCTATAATCAGCTCTACAAAAACAGTTCAGAGATGCATCCTTTGTGCTTCTGTGTAATTTACATATACTAAAAAAAATCACTCAGCATTCTATTCATAACATGTTATGGAGCATAGAATGCACCGTATTAGTGTGCTATAATCACAGCCATTATTTAAATAGGCTAAAACGGTTTTTTTACATTCTTGAGTAAATTTTACTATTAAGACCAAATGGATTAGATCATTGTTTCCCTATTTCCTTCATAAGTAAAACACAATTGTTAAGTAACTCACTGACCTTCCTGTGCATGTATGGTAGGACTAGTGTTCTGTAACATAAATGACTGCTCTAACAATTTGTAAACGTTTGTACCTGAAACACAGGCACCTTCTGGGTAATTTTTAATAATGAAAGAGGACTTTCTGCATTTTCTGAAATTGAACAACAGTCATCAGTGGAGCAAAAAGCATTTCCTGCTGCATCGATACAAGCTTCAGCTGCTGCCATTATCATGCCATTTCAGACACTATGCTATCCCATGGCACATATTGATTTACTCGCCCTGCCTTCACCAGAGTTCTCAAGGGGCCTGTCTCACCTGCATTTAGCCCAGTCATTTCCACCCCCTGCTGTTTTAATAAAAATTCAGATTTGGGAGAGCTGGCACTGTAGCTAGTGACAGTACACAGGATTTTACTTCGCTCTTTGGTAGGTGAATAGTCTAGAGGGGAAGGGCAAGGAGCCTTCATTTCTCCTGCTTGTCCCCCTTTTGCATGTCATGCGGCCCCTGTGCTGGAGGGACAGCAGATCCATGGTTATCAGGACGCTGGGTCAGCTGCACAAAGGCTCTCAAAGTCATCTGTTAAGTACTCAAGCGAAGATCTATTTAGAAAGCCTTCCATGGGGGGCCAGTGAGGTGGATACAAAGGATAAGAGCACTGGTGAGGAGGTCAAGTCCCAGGTGCTCTACTTGCTTCCAGGGCAGGAGCAAGCCTCAGAGTGAGCTTGGCTGCACAGTGCCCTGGAAGAAACATGGGTAGAAGTTTGGTTGCAGATATGTTGTATGAGTCTTTATAGAAATGTTGAGAATTAATGAAGTTTTCCTGTTAGTTAATAACACATCTTACACTTCTGTAAGATTTTCTGAAGTTGTCAGCACAGTAAGAGATTATTTCTGTCCCATAAACAGCTCAATCAAACTTCTGCCTCTTAGAGAAGATGATAGTACCTCCATTACTAAAAGAAGATGTTAATGCATTATACAAGAGATGTGCATTTTACACAAACAAAATTATAACATGAAAACATGCTATGGTCAGAACATGCATTATGGTCTCTACAGATGGCTGTTGGTTAGGCGTTTTTCTAACAAAAGTAACACACAGGACTTGCCTAAAATTTAGATCCCTCTTTGCATAAATACCTGGTTCCTGCCAATCTCTACTGTCAACTCCCTAGAACAAGCCTTGATGAAATAAAAAGTAAAAAAGCTAGAAAAGTACAAAAGTGATTGTAAGAGTAGAGAGAGTTTCTCCCTCTGTATTTTCATATCACACTTATCACGGTGGTATCTGGGAATATGAATTTGGCTCGTCAGGGGAGGATACTCAGGCATTTATTTTCCCTTTGAGAAGTTCATGGTAGAACATACTCTTACCTAGAATATGAACTCTTAGGAACCATCATTGGCTACAAATTAAATAGTACACTTTCACTTTTATTTCTCCATCATGCTGGTAATGCCATTCACTTAGGTCAAATCCGTGTATTCTATGAACTGATACTAAAAGCATGAGTCACAAACCTAGAATCTGTTCCTCCAGTTAACTTCCCTACATCACTTATTAGCAGATACAATGTCAACAGAAAATTTCAGTCTCCAATTCCAGTTTCTAAATGCTATCTATTATCATTTTGACCTTCAGTGATAGACTATTTGAAGCCATACCCTCTAAAGCATTCCAGCTAAGGTCAAAAATTCAGAAAGTGGGCAAATAGGGACAATATTCTCTCTAAATGATTGCTAAACTTCCCTTCATTACTGTCTTAATATCAGTTCTGATCTGAACAGACCAGGATTTTGTGAAAGTCTGAATCCAACTCTCTATTGTGCAAATGAAGTTTATATTTACCGATGCAAAAACAGTATATCCAAGTTTTGATTCAACTTTATCTATATATCTGTGTTATCTTCACAGTACATCTTGGGCTGTATAAAGGGAAGCGTGGCAATAAGACTCCCTGAGGGTGAGCTATATTGGATGTAACATGCTCCATATATTTGCATTCAGTAGCATGGCATCAAACACACAACTGTATTAGCAAATCTCATTGGACAAGTCTGGAAACCACAACAGATGCTGGCAATCACAGAGACAGCATTGAAGTGCAGCCTCACGTATTATCCTCACCCTCTGTACTGTTATGTTGAATTCTGACAGGAGACTGACCTTTAACAAGCTTCTTTGGATAGAAATAGTCAAAAGCTCTTTTCTGTTTGTCTACTATCAAATAAATAGGTCTTTCTGCTTCTACAATATTTTAACAAAGATATCTTTAACTATGTAGATTCAATTTTGTTGGGACCCTTGTTAATTTAGAGCTAATAAGTTGGTAGCAGCTTAAACTACCCACTTTTGAAAAAGGTAATAAACTGTTCAGGTATATTGAGGTTTGAAATACATCCATGGTCCTTTGGTCTCCTGCAAGGCAGAAGCAGAACTTCCTCTGCTTAGACAATTCTCAAACACTGGCAAGATTGGTTCTACAACTGCAAAACTCTCACCCAAAGTAAGGTTGAAGAGTTAAATGAGGATCACTTCTCTCGGTTAGTGACTAACACAACAGATACAGCCTTTACTGCAGAAAAGAAACAGAACATGCTGCAGGCTTCTGAAGTCTGTGCTGGATATGATCACTCAGAAGTTCACTGGAAATTTTAGATTAAAATTTTTCTGTCTTCTTCTGCAAAGTATCAGTACCTTTGCACAGTCAACACGGGAATCAGGCTGATTTGACATCATATCTAAATGTGGCATCACAAATGTGTTTCTTTGCTGCTTTTACTTATTTAGCAATTTGAAGTTGTGCCACACTCCTGCAGGTGCTCATACAACATCTACGGCTGGTGGGAGAGCTGACTGGTTTGGTGGTTCCTACTAACTAGCCTGGTTAGCAGTCTCTTTTTGGCTTGATGTTTTAAACAGTAGCTAACAAGTTAACACCCTTCCTTTCTTCTTTTTCCAGCCTCCTCTAACTCCCCGCTGCTTCTTCACCCCCTCCCCAACCCTCACCTTTTCTCTTTCTCTCAGGAGCAAATGCTAACAGAATTTATGTTCAGCACCTTGTCACACGGCAGACGTCTATTTTTCACTTGTCAGACTGGCCAAAATTGAAGCAAAGGCGTGTCAGTATGACAACCAGCTAATGCAGATTCTCTGGGTCAAATCTTCATCAAAAGATGGGGGCAACAAAAATGCTTGAAAGTTATTTAACTAAACATATTCAGGCTCAGAAAACAAGGAAAAAAATGTCTGCATAGACCTTAAGGATATTTTTTTTTAAACTAGAACAAGGCACAAGATGAGCACAACTACAAGCACACTGGAAAAATCAATAGCCATATAACAATGTATCTCTTTTTAAACAAATCTGTCTGTAATAAGAAAACTGAAAATGGCTAATCCTTTCTCTTCCAATAAAGCGCTAAAAATTTACACGTGTTGCCAGTTTGAATAGGACCTACCATGTTTAATATATTCTATTTTTTTCCCTAGATAAATCAATAACAGGCAGCCATTCCCCAAGGTGAAAAGATACATTAAGAGGGAAACACATCAGGCCAACAACCTCTCACTTATTTAAGAAGTAGGTTTTCCCTTGCTTGCAATGAATGTAGGTGGATTTTATCTGCAATTAAACATCTGTACGCAATACGACAGCGCTAAAGAAACCGAATGACACTCCTCCCTGTTTGATAACACAAAACCTACTTCTCCGTTATTGATTCTTCCACATAAGTGGCCTGTACAGAACATAACATGCTGTTCAGATTATGCTCCACGACGCTCGAGACAGAGCGAACCCAGTAAGCGAAAGGCTCCCAGCTGCATAAACAACCATACCCTGCTTACTGCCTGATATGATATAAGAATGAAACAGTTGTATTAACCTTGGCAGAGAATTATTTCAGACACAACTGCACTTGATTGATGGAGGGGATCCATGAACATAAAGCTAGACTTGAATTTCCAGAAGCTGCGATGGTCTGACTTACTTTATCTACTGCTGCATCCAAGGTAATGGATGGTAAAGCAGCAGCTGCCAGGGTCGGGATGCTTCTGCCCAGTATCATACAGTAACTTCATTTCAGAGAAGATGGTTATTTTTCTCCTCTATCACAGGCATGGAGTACAGGAAGGACTTTTCATGTTGTCAGACACACAGATCACAAACATAACGGCTTCAGTCTTAGTTCAACAGAACCAGATTTGGGTGGATGAGTCCTGACAACCTATAGCCCCCTTTAAGGGCTCTGTCCTCTCCACAGCTCCTTGCAAAGTCCCTCCAGCTAGTCTGCTTTCTGTCCCACAGCAGTACAATCATCTCTGAATGACACAGCACTCTAATTTCAGAAATGGCCAATAAAACCATGAAGCCAAACTTTCTAGCATGTCTAGACATCTCTTTGAGTTTTATGTACGCTGGTTTTCAGAGTTGACAGTTCTCTTTGATATCACTAATGTTTCCAGGAGCACAGAGAAACAAGTGATTAAATTCAGAGAACTTTCCTTACATAATAAGGCTTTTAAGAACACTCTTCTAATGAAGAAAAGTAGGGGCATTTACTCTCTTATAAGACTATATACTAAAGCTAAAATGACACAAAGCAGTTTACAGGTTGTAATTTTTGTGACCTCTGTAAAAGCTGTAAAAGCAACAGAGCCAGGGATCTTTTAAAATTTTAAACAAACTATAAAGAGAAGTGTTTCAAAGCTCAAAGATTCTAGCAGCACAAAGGGATTCCACCTCCACTGCATGCTGCCTGCATGCACAAAACACATTCATATGTCTGGAAAAAAAAAAGAGATAAAATAGTTAATATGAGAAGGAGGGGGAAGAAGAATTTGAAAAGATATTTTAATCCCTGTATTTCCTGTATTTGGAGGACTAAGAAAAATTCCAGGAATGAATTAACCATAAAAAAACACCACAGGGTGGGTGAATCATTTAGAACTATTAGCTGCTCCCAGAGAGAGTACACTGAACTCAGTGGATCAGCAAACCTGTCCCACAAGGCAACTTCTTTGTTCCCTTACACAAAGCACGTTTAAGCACTTTTTTATGCAGGATTCAGGATTTGGTTCTAGTATTTTGAAACTGTAACATCTCAAATGTCATCCTGAGAGTCCGGAGTCCCGAGTTCTGTTCCCACATTGGACTTCTGGTTGCGATGTGATCTTGGGCAGGTCACCCAAACTTGCAGTCTTCTAGTTTACCAGCCTGCAATATGGGTATAATAATATTTGTCTGTGTGAAGAAGATATTTTAAGATTGAACACTTGCAGTGTGGTTTGAGAGTCTCAGATGAAAAGTATTACATAAATCCAACGGATTTAATGCTTAGGAAGATGAAATGTGAAGAATTTGTTTCAGTTATTTTAAACTATTGAACAATTAAAAAAATCTATTTTGTCAAATTTGAACATAGATTTAGAAGAAGCAGCTTTTGGGGTAAAGTTTCCAATCCCTTTTTGATTATCTGTTTTTATCAAGTTTGTTTCATTTGCAAGAAGGGGGGAGCAACTGAAATGAAACTGTATGCCAACAGAAGCCATAGTATACTGCAGATGTGTACAAAACCCACTGGTTTACAAGCCGCAAAAGCTTCCATTCACAAAGGAAGGCAACCTGCCACACACTGCAAAAGCAATCCATTTTGATAAAATGCATGCCTTTGTGAATCACAAGCAGACTTTCTACAAAACTGTCTCTCTTTTTCTCCTGATTCCCTGCAGACGTGTGCAATTTTCACTGCCTGTCAGTTTATCAAAAAGACCAGAGCATCAAATTTCAGCTCTGGATTGTCAGGTCTGATCCCTATTTCCTTTCAAATTCCAAAATACTGACACATTGATTGGAGTTCATAGTGTCAGACAACAGCACTTAAGAGACATTTTTGCTAAAATATAGCTTCTGATCTATCTTTTATGTTGGTTGTTTTTTTTCCTTTTGCAGCCTCCAGGGTATTGATCTGGGACTCATTTATATATGATTTTCACAAAGTAGAAGGCAATTCGCTCAAACAAAACAGTTCTTTTGTATAACCTTTTAAAAAGGGGGCCCATCAAAGGGGATTGATCAAGCTTATTTCGTTTGCCCAGACACCTCCCTAGCACTTCCATGAATCGCCTGTATCTTTAAGTTCCCAAATGCTAGCAAGATCTAAAACAAGCACTCATGGCTACACAGAGTGCTCGGTGCACTGCAAAGTTTTGGCATGTCAGCATCATGTAAAAGTTGTGCCTCCATAGCAACAAACATTTATATACACACATACTCTGATAATACTATTATCTGTAAAACATCGTTAGTAAATACATTATCACAGTAGATCTACTCTACTAGATATTATCTGAGAACAATGTCATCAATATAGTGTTTTGATTCTGATACAGACTCCTCTCTAAATTATAAATCTCTGAGTCACCCAAACAGTCACCCAACATTGTCTCCTCAACAATTGTCCTTTTTCACTGGAGATTGTGATTCCGTGTTAGAAACTGCATGGGCATGTGTTTCAGAGGCAGGAGCAGTGTTTGGGGGTACTGCAGCAGTTCCACTAATTGCATAACAACGGATTTTGAAGCTCTCGAATTCATGTGAACACAGTAACTTAATGTAAATGGTTAATTTGATCTTCCTCAAGTGTGGAAGTCAGAGAATGCTACAGTGTTTCTTCAATTACACCGAGTAAGCTCACTTCTTTTCCAAAAGTGTAAGGTTTTTTATCTCCCCATCCCCAGCATATTTACTAATGTGTGTAGAATGCGTGTATTTAGCTCTGATGTAGAGTGGAAGATACCTTGCCCTTCAGGGAACACACTTTTTAAAAAAAATCTTTCATATTTAAGGCAAGTATTCCTCAAGGGTAACTTTTCTATATATAAATATTCACGTGTGTGTTTTTTAGAAATGTGTGTACATTTATATATACAAATACACAAACATTTTGATAGAATAATCACCTATTTCTTGGATGGCCATTAAGGGAGCATAAAATGAAATACAGGTTCCACCACACTTTCAACTAGGGCTCTTCCTTTCAGAGACAGAAGTTCTCAAGGCTACTTTCAAACTGTGGTTGCACACGGGAGGAAGATGGGCAGGGTAAACACTGTCTGTACTACCAGGGTGAAAATCTTCAAACGTTTCTCAATAAAATTTGAAAGGACAGAGGAGAAAGAGTAAATGGAAATTTTACAGTGTTTGAAATGGGATCAGAGGTCAATGAATAAGCAATCCCTAGAAGTTCCAAAGAAGAAATAATAGCTAAAATAATATAAAATATAGCAGCTAATTTCCTGATGTTAAAGCAAAAACTGATTTATCTAAACCTCTGTACAAGCTGCCCAACCCTCTGCAAGACAGCTGTATGAAAGTTCACTCTTAAACCTTCTCATATCTGAGCAGTGATATGAGAAGCTTTTGTACTATCCTCATAGTTTATTCTCTATTTGTATTAACCTCAGAGAGCTTAAAAACATATATGTTATTTTTAAAAGGATACTAGGAAGACA
The DNA here is from genome assembly GCA_013401335.1 of Brachypteracias leptosomus. Taxonomy (NCBI): domain Eukaryota; kingdom Metazoa; phylum Chordata; class Aves; order Coraciiformes; family Brachypteraciidae; genus Brachypteracias; species Brachypteracias leptosomus. The sequence continues at coordinate 41,759 of VYZX01018449.1, forward strand.
TATGGGGGGGGAGGGGAGGGCAAGGGAAGAAAACAACAATACAGCAATCCATCTATTCTAACTGGTAAAATCCTAAATTTCCATAAGTAGAAATGTTTGAAATGTCAGGAATTAACTGAAGAGAAGGTTAAGAAGTTGTTGTGCTGGCAGCAACCAGAGTTGTGGGACCTGGGGCTGTCACTTGGTGCGCTGCAGTTTGAAGCACAAATTTCCTTCTGCAGGAATTGACCTACATTCAGAGAAAGAGTCGAAGCTGCCATTTGCTCATCTTACTGAAGGGAATGTCTGTTTTTAGGCTTCCATATGACACTGGTTATATCCAGAACAGTCATGTACGTAACAATGAAGCCATGAAAAGTTAGTATCCAACTACAAGCATATATGAAACCTTTCTTTTTTAATGCACCGTATTTGTATAGTGTATATACATTATAACACAAACACACAGAGCTACAGCCACATATATGAGCTAAAAGAAAAGAGCTGTTTTTCATCTTTAGGCATGGGGGAAATTGCAAAAGCTATCATGGATAGAACAAATCCCTTTTGCTATGTTCTTTGTTTTAAAGGATATAAAATATCTTGCATATTTGAATACGGAATAGAAGGATAAACAGGTGAGCGACAATGTATGATATATGTTGTTGTGATGTTCTCCCTTTATTACAGAATCTATTTTTATGCAAGTAAATCAGCACTTTTCCCAAAAGGTAAAAATGTTTGGCTAAACAAAAGATCAGTTATGAAGTTTTCAACGTTATTACTTTTGTTCCATTAGCACTTGAATCCCAAGCCAAGATCAGGGTAGAAGTCTTGTTTCTGAATCATTTACAATTTAGTTAATTAATACCAAAAGAAAACCAAGGCACAGAGAAGTTGAGTGACTTGCTAAGGGTCATAAAGTAGCTCAAGAGCAGAGGCAATAAAAGAGCCCTGGTTGACTTTCAGCCCATTTCCTTCTCATTGTGCCTCCTACACTGCAACACACAGGGCCCAATTTTCTCCATGTATTACTCTCTGGTAAAAATATAAACTGGTAAAAACAACATATGACTCTTCTTACTGGCATAAACTGGCATTGGTATTTCATTTGTGAGAGAATTCCATCATTTACCTTTCACAGAATAAACCAGAATTTACAGCTACCCACACTATAAAGAAATCCAAATGAAAAAAAAGAAAAAATAATTTCTCAAGATCTAAAATATTTCCAGTAGTTTAAAAAAAAAAATGGAGTGGAAAGCTACCCTTCACAATTTCTTAGTTCTTGATGTCAGTTCTTCTAGAATGGGAACCTCATTACTGCTAAGTTTTGAGGCAGCAGGTATGTGAAAGCTATGAAAATGCAGACTATGAATGCCCCAAAATGCAGAAGAATCTTGTGTCAGCATGGATGCACGTACTTGGGCCGGGGTGCGAGATCTTTACAAAGGCAAAAACCATCTGGGTGTGAGCTGGTCAGGGAGTCAAATACTTTTAGGGAGAAGGATCAACATATGACTCAAATATTGTGCAGAAGCAAAGAGAAAAGAAAAAGAAAAGCATGTTCTGATCTCCCCTGGAATCACCGTAGAATCACAGAACCGTCAGGGTTGGAAGGGACCTTGGTGACCATGGTGAGATCGAGTTCTTCCTTGCTTCACTAGTTGTCATAACTTGTTGTTCATGTCCTGACCTTCTATGTAATTATGAAGCACCTAGACAGCAAAGTGTTGGACTCGGTGTCATCTGGCAGGCCCAGTGTCCTTCCTCCAGCACAGAGAAGATGTATTTCAGATCTGCTTCCAGCCAGGTCATTGGTCAGGCTGCCACAGTTTCAATCAGAGTAGGATTTTGCCTATAGAACTCTAGGTAGAGCAGGACCAAATACACTTGGAAGACAGGCTTCTAGACTACTGGAAAAGAAAGGCTGGAGCAGAAGAGCGGCGGTAATGCCATGTCAGCTGCCCCTCTAAACCCATCAGCACTTGGCAGTAATGCCTTACTGAAAATGGCCAGTGAGCTGGGGAAGTGGGCATCATGCCATTCAAACAGATGGGCGGGGGTCTTAGGCAGCCAAGAGACCGTGCATGTGTGTCAAGTGAGGGTACTTAGGGCAGGGCTCCCAGCTGGGAATATCCACATGGCTATCCAGTCTAAGCTTGCACTTTGACAAAGAAACGCGCCATTGCTAATCCAGCTCAGGGCTGGATTAAGCGGGGAAGGAAAAGAACAGCTTCCACCACCGCTCTGGACGCTGGACAGCCGGGTGGCTGCCACAGAGAAAGGTCTGTTTCTGCATTTTCTTTTGTCTTTTGCTGCAATGCCCACATGGAAAACTATGTTCTGAGCGGATACGACAGGACATACAGAAGCCAGTGTCTTCCACTGAGGAAGAACTTCACTTACCCTTTTTACTGCACGTACACATAAGTACTATTGATCTTACCAACCCCCATACCTAATTATCTGAAGTGTCAGCAATTATCCCTTCTTTCTGCCTTAACTTTGGTTATGCAATATTGGGAATAACTGTTATGCAAAACATCTTCCAGACATTCTACTTCACAACTTCAGGTTTTCTGAGTCCCTGCATGGAATTCATATGAGGTGTCGCAAGGCAGAAGTGGAACAAAATCTCCATCAATATCAAAACCCAAATTACATTTTGGGTCCAAAAGCTCTAATTAAATCACAAAACAATCAAAACCACAGAGAGGTAAGTGAAGGCTGAATATGTACCATTAGTAACTAAAGTAGAGAAAAGATTAATTACATTTCATTTGGTGTTACTGCATGTGTTAGCCCACTGAAAAGAATACCATAAACAGACAGATATTTACCATTTCACACACAGATTAAAATCCAAAATCAGGACTAGTTACACTAAGATGATAACATTTAGTACTTCTAGGTCATTCAGGACCATAGATGTTAAATCACTTCCATTACATTTCTATGAGGCAAGAGGTATTATCACCTTGCTACATATAAAGAACTGACACCACAAGCAGCTTTAAGGACTTGCTTACTTTGGATTAAACAAGGGGCAATGGTTACAGAATTACAAGGAAGTTTCTAGTTCCTAATTCTATGGCCAAACCACTAGATCTTAACTAAGTTTTCAGTGCCAGAAGAAATAATTTTATGATTGCTAGGATTGTAGCTAATGTACTTTATGCTATAAAGAAAAAGCAGTCATCCGGGAGGTTTAAAAATGACAGGACTTGATTCACAGTGGCATTTGTAGGGGGTCTGGGTAAGAGAGGTTGGATGCTGCGGAGAGGGATAGGAAGTAAAACAGAAAAAGTGACTGCACATCATTTGCAGACCTTTGTGGTCTTTGGGGTTCATGGAGAACACACACAGCTTTGCAACTAAGGATGCTGTGAATAGGTTTGAGCTTGAATGCAGGTATGCATTCTTCATGAGACAATGCTATATTTTGTATTATTCTGTTCTATAAGGGGTTAGAAAAAACATATTTATTGTTCTTACCAGTATGTAAATCACCACACTTGTGATGAGTTCCCTGAGCTTCAGTTACATACTCTTAAAAAAGAAGCATACATTTCGATAACAAATGATATTCTTCTCTTTCGTCTCATTACTAAAAATCATCCTAAATTTGACATGATGACCTTTCACTTACATTTCTTTCAGTCAGAAAAAAATAGACAGAAAGAAACTTGGTGTTACTTAATGACAAAGTTGCAGAGTAGGAATCCTCAGTCCTATTAAAAGTGAAGCTCAACACTCAGGCTGTATTTTAGCTGTAATCTTTTTTGTGAAGGATACCATTAGTCCAGTACAGCTGAAGCTGGACTTCTGTGCCTCAGCTCTTGTATTTCAATAGCCTGCACATTCACATCACGATTAGTAGTTATCATTTTCAATGACATGACAAAGGAATCTTTTATATTTTTAGCACACCTGAATTTTTTTCATCAGTGCCAGTCATGCTGCAGAATCAGCCTTCAGACAAAATATTATGGCAGGAGAAGTAACAGAATGCCAGCATTTAACACAAGGACAATCCTATCCTCTTTAAACATGGATTGATGAGCTGGGGAATAGAGAATGCTTTTTGGATTTCCCTGTCTGTAAGTGGTTCTGCACAGAGAACATAACAACATAAGCTTTGTGAAGCTCCCCAAAATGAGAAAAGCATGTTGTGCTGTATCTCATTTCTATGTAAAATTAATGAAAATAAAGCAATGCACTTCCCATGCATAATGAATAACCATGCCAAACTATCAACTTTTTCAGACTTTTCCTCTAGAGAGCTTTTAAATGAGGTCAACAGCAAACATATCTTTACATTTGATCTGAGAGCGAGCAGCGCAGAGTAACAGAGCTTGCCCATGCAAAGTGCAGTAACAAGCTATTGTAGATTTTGATGATGAAAAATAGAATACTAAATACTACCCTTGTATTTGTAGCAGGTATGGATTTCACAGAGCCGGTTACAGAGAGAAGACAGGACTGTGAGTGGAGATACACATAGTTCCCATTAACAATGCTGGAAAGATCAATGCTAGCGAAGCACAAGAATGACAACCCCATATGTCAGATTCTGTAGGACCAACAGCACGTGCCTCCTGTGGGAGTACATTACTCCATAGAGGAGTTTCAAAGAATCAGGTAAAATGCTCACATTCTACCCTAGAAACTGATCTTTAACATCCCATCTTAACAGAAAGCAGCACTAGCATCCCCACAATAAGAAAAAAGCAGCTAAATATTAGGGTGCTGTTAAATGAAACTACCATGACAGCTCATGTTCTCTTTTCCTGGTTGGAAGCAGACCAGATCAGCATCGCTCAACTCAATATTGCGTGTTTTTTCCTGCTCCACACAAAGATGCCATTTCCTGGCTATGACAGACCACACTCTGGAAGTACAATAACATACAGCAAATGCATTGCAGAATTCAGAGCTTGTTCTTCCCATGTTTAGAACAAATCAACTACTGGTTTAGTTACTTTTATAAATGTGCCTTTATTATAGAAGAGAAACCAATTCCATTAAAGAAACTATTGGTAGCATTCTGGAGATCTCTCTTAGCCCTGGCATCTCCTGCTTGACTTCTCACTGACTCTGTTAATTCCTCTCCATGCCCAGTGGCCTCTCATCGGTATGTCCCAGGGAAGTGACACACAGAGGAGTATCCGGGATCCTTCCCAGACATTCCCCGAATCTCTTTGCCCTGTATTTCCCTGTATTGCCTTGCACTAGTAGCAAACACAGACTGGCCTGCTTGTTTCATTACCTCCATTCAGGACACATTGTGGTATCTCTCCTACTGAGAGGCTGCAGCGTCGTGGACATGTACCCAAACCAGCCTCCCAGTCTAGGAGCTGCAGGTTTGCTGTGCGTGGGTAACTTTAGAACACGTTGCAATTCACATCCCTGAAGCAAGATAAAATTGGAGCAGGCCAGCCTTGAGTCACTAGGCCCAGCAGCTCCCTCTCCTGGAAGGATGCTCTCTTTGGTCAAGAAAGATCTGCTGCTGCTGCCGCTTGGGAGACGGCAATTTTCATCTCGGGAGTCTTATATAAGATTTTGTTGTAGGCGTTTCATTAACAGAACTAACCTAATTAAGAATCAGTCTTCTATCCCAGTGAGGCTAGAATTAAAAGATAACATCCTTACTTAGAATTTTCCTTACTAAGGGTATATTTTTTTGGTTATGTTTTTTGGTTTTTTTTTTTTACTAATGATACTACTACTATTTAAACTATTATTAAATACATTTTCAGTAAAACTCACAACATCTAACTTCAGTTGAAACCATACTGTGCTGGGCACTGTAAAACATATTCTAAGTCCTTTGTCCTGGAGATGTTGTCATAATATAGATTTATTATATTTTAAATGTAGGACATAATCACCGACAGAGTGGTCTCATAGGAAGTCTCACAAAAAATATCAAGAGTCAAATCTGTATCTCCAAAGTGCTGCTGTAATATTTTAAAAACAAGGCAATTACTTCTATAAATTTATTTAAACATTTTTTTCTTAATTAAAATGTTCCCCTTTTCAAAATCTCCTCTGCTTCTAGAACTTTCTGTCTCTGTAGTTGGGATGATTTTAGATTTAACAGGCAATTAACTATGGTTTTTCATCCATCAGTACATTTTTTGAAGTAAAAAGTAAAAGTCTACATGCTCCTAAGAAGTGGTACTGCCAGGGTGTTTTTCTGCAGCACTCAGAACAAATCAAACTAGGAACGAGGATTAGAGAGCCAGGCCACCACAACTTTGAAGATGTGTTGATTACAAACACAGATATTATTATTTGCCCCTCAACATAAGTACCCATTAACCACAAATCACCTCTTACCAAAGATTAATTCTCACTTAAAATGGTCGTTAAAAGAAAGAGGCACCATTCCTCCTCTGGAACGGGATCCTCATAGATCTTGTCAAACTTCACTTTTTTTGCATTTGCTCGCATAATTTAAGACTTGATGGGAAAAAAATGTTTAATATGTTCGAAACTCTGGCACTTATTAAAATTATGAGGAAAACTTAATAAATACAGACATAAAAGAAAGCTTCTTCCTTTATCCCAGCTCTTGTCACTCTGCATCTATTCAGCCAGACTATTCACAGCCACGATGGTGGGAACACAAAATTTTAGTGTTGCTCTGCAGAGTGATCATTTAAAATGTGCGTCTCAACTTCCACCTGACCATTGAATTGAAAGTTTGGAATGTATTTAAATCCTTTGTTGATATACAGCTTGTTCAATACATTTATTTGTATAGGAAATTATAATGTATTCAGGCCTGTCATTAAAAGCAAACAGAATCCACAGAACAATTCCTGCTCAGGAATGTGGTCAGAACAGCCACCCCCCTGCCCCAGCCCTGACACTCATCTCTGTGTCAGCATTTCTCCCCAGAACGAGTTGATTTTGTCATTTTCTTGATACATATTTAAGAGAAAAGTTAGAGGTAGTGATACTTCTGTATAAATAGTTGCACTAAACAGGCAGAAAGGTGTTTGGAAGGAAAAAGATATCCTGATAATCCTGGAGAAGAAGCTGCAACTATGCAAATTGTTCCCAATCTCAGCAGCAGGGATGGAATTTAGGGAATTTGGGTTAAGCCCCCAAAGTGAGCAGAACCTACTGGGAAGGTGGAGTGGCTGGGCTAAGTGATCACTAATTTGGGCTCTCTAAGGTAATTTACATTATAGTAATTAAAGTTTAGATTCCCTTGCTGTTCTATTTACGAACTCTATTAACCTATGACCTTTCTCTGAAGTTTACACCCAACTGTTTTCAATTTTTTTTTACTGAGTAAAAGGAAAGCAGTTCCTGTGGAAGTTTTTTCTAATCATAATTAATTGTATTTGGACCCTGAGAGGTAGATACACACTTTAAGAGAATCCAGCTGTAGATTTGTGCTGTGTAATTATAGCCGAGATGTGGCTTTGTGCTCCCTCAGCTGAGCCATTGCTAATATCCTTGTTTTTGTTTGTATTGATTCTGCTTTAAGTGCAGCCTGCCATATGTTTTTCATTTAGTTGAATATAAAATGATGGGTAAAATTCTGCTGCAATTATAGTCATACAAACAAAGAACATGCTTCGGCCCTACATTCATTTGCCTTTTATTAACTCAATTTTAATGACATTTTAATAAGCAAGTGCCATAACTTTTACGCTCTGCATAGGCACATTATAAAGGCACGCAGAAGAAAAAACGTCTAGAAGTCTCTGTTGCAGCTGAAACAAGTTCATTCTGATCCACAGCTGAATGACTCAAGAATAAACGTCATCACTTCTTACTATGTCTTAATATTTGTCTCGCACCCTGTTCTAGCACGGTATGATTCAGGAGGGCTGCTTTGGAGGACAGATCTTTAAAGCTCAGCATCCTGCCTATGAATGATTGCTCTCATCATCTGCAATAAATGGCTTAAGGACATAAAATAGTATAAGTAGGATACTCAATAGTGTGTGTGGAAAAAAAAAATCTTCCCAAAGAGGGAGCAGTGAGTTAATCTGAGAGCTTTCTGCTTTGGGGAGCTGCAAATGGGCACCATGGATGCTAATTTCTGGAGAAAGAGGCAGGTGCTGGGCTGCATAAAGAGCACACTCCCTTTCACAACAGGGGGAAACACTACACAGAGAGAATTAATGAGTATGTTGAGCACCAGGGAATAAAATAGCATCATAAACTTCAGTAAACAACAAAGCTTCAGAGCTGGTCTTAATTTGTAATAGACTGGGCCTCAGGAGTCTATTGCCCTTCTGTGGGACGAGCCCTTGAGAGACAGCTGCTTTGCACCAGGCACTGGTATAGCTCCAGCTATAGATTAATACATTCACATATATAATTAATGTGAAGAGCAGAGACATATGCACACATTCATGGAGACCTTGCCTTTTTGCTATGGGATGTATGACCAAATTACCTTACATTTGGCTCTAGAACTATACTTATGTAGATATCTCATGGATTTTATTCAGAAATAACTTATTACAAGATCTCAATATAAAATATAAAATAAAGATTTCATAAAAATGGATTTCCCATATATGCTTTTGTGAATTTACATCACTAAAAATAAACAGCACTTTTATTTGTATCATTGATACAAAGACATTATCATCTGCCGTCCTCAAGACACCTACATGAGATCGGTGCTTTTCTAACTAATCTGGGATATGATATATTCATATCTCTTTTAATGTCACATGGAAAAGGCATAAGCAGCTGAGCCACCAGAATTTGAGACAAGAAGTAGCATGCACCTATTCCTTTAATAAATTTGAAGTGTCGTCTCCTCTAAATTGCCAGTAAGCTCAGAGGTTTTTAGCATTAGATATGTTAATCAGGTTGCTAATGTTGTGCTGTTAGTCCTGTCCTACCAACAATGTTTTAAAGGATGTAATATAATTCATAAACAGAGATACATTTCCAACCCAAAACCTGAGTTAATTGAATTCCACCAAAATTACTGTCCCTAGTCAATGCGAATCCAGTCTCTGATCCACAGTAGATCACCAATATGCAAATAAATGTAATGATGGCTGAGAGCATCTTATTTAAATGCAGATTAAATAGTAATTCCTCTCAATAATTTCCCAGGATGTAGATGCCATTGCTTGGGATCAGTTTAATATTCTGACCAGTAAAAGAATAAAAGTTTGCTTAATCAAAGTTATTTCAAATTATGATTAAAGGATTTCTATTTTGATTAATGTGGATACATCATAAAGGCCTAATATATGTGGTCATCTCCCTGTTGCTCTGTTCTGTTAAAGGGTTTGTTTTCACAGAGAACAACTGTCTTAAGAGTGAGTGATGCTCAGGAAAGCTACAGATCAGATGCACATCCAGAGGCAAAGTGATCTTACGTGGAACCTGAAGCAGCAGCCTCTCAGGAAGGAGCACTCACACTGTGTTCAGGGGCATGGGCGAGAAAACGTATTTCTGATAACGTCAGTGACAAGCCATATCCTAGGCTAACCTTTCCTCTTGACTAAAGCACAAGGCATTGCTCTTAACAGAATAAAACACATCTCCAAAAATATGATTTTAAACAACGCAGAACTTAGTTTTCAAACTCTTGCTATTTTCCTTCGCAAAGACGTGACAAAATTCCTTAGACTGTGTAAGTTTCCTTTCTGTGTAAGTTTTAAACTTGGATATTGGTCTTAGGCACATGCCAGCAACCCCCAGAATGATATAAAACATGATTTCTAGTTTTTCAGGGTTCTGTTAAAACAAGCTAACGACATATTTTGCTTAAGTTTATAAAAATATATTCATATTCTCTATATTTCACATGGCAAAACAATTCTGACTTGCAAGAAATTACGTTTTATAGTGTTGTGTAAACATTTAACTTTTGATTAGAAAACAGAAGTTTGCAAAGCCATCAGGTGAAAAATAAATTTGTAAATTATTGAACCAGCTTAGTTACTTATTTGCCAAACAATTGGATTGGTAATAATTTTGACATTTCACCTGAGAAAAAAAGAAGACACTGGATTTTTTTTTTTTTTT
>VYZX01018449.1:51778-211864 GCA_013401335.1 Brachypteracias leptosomus
AGAATTTCTTTTCCTGGCCCAGGAGATGGTAACATGCTACTAGTCTCCAGCAGTGACACATCTCAGTAGCAGTACCTATACACAGTGTTGGCAGAGCTAAGTCTCTACCTGTTGCCCCTCCTTTGGCTCTCACCCAGCAGCAGTAACTCACATAATACCTATGTATGTACAGTATGTATATATTGTATAAGTGTAGCATGCAGTACACATGAATTATCAAGAAATTAAATGAAATGGTTAAAATGCCAAAGTTTTTCTTAAAAAAATTTCTATTAAAATGTGTCTCCTCTTCACAGGCTTCTATGTCACTTTCTTTTTATTAATAACATGAAAATCCTTGAACACTCTGGGCTGTAGTTTACAAGTAGCCACATTTTCAGCAAGAACAGTGTAAGGCATGTCCCAGTGAGGCCACAGAAACATCTACTCTGCAGATTCTCCTGTATCCTAAAATGATTCCAGCATTTGAATCCATTCTTAAAGATGTTTCAGAAACATGTATAAATTACACCAGTCCCCTCTGGCAGCAGGAAACCTACCTTTTTTCTCTGCTTGATTTCAGACGGCGCATACCGTGTGGTATCATTATTAGATAGCAACAACAAGTATGATTTTCTTCCTCAGTGTGAAAAGTACATACAATCACTTAGCCTCCAAACCTGTAATATAGGCTAGAGCAGAAACCTTTCTGTTAGGGTAGCTCCAAATCTGTAATTTTCATTCATTCCTTGCTGACATTGTTATTTCTTATCTCCTCCCTACTCCCCCAGTCTGAGAAGGTATTAAGGAAAATAAATAAGTAAGTAAATGGACAGATGAATGGAGCATTGTTCTCTTTAAAAACATATTAACTAAACCCCAAAACTAAACCTTCTAGCCCCCAATATTTCAGGAACCACCTGCTAACATCCAGTACATGATTTTTCAGTGTACTCAGAATGAGAAGTATTTGTAGTAACTATGCTGTACCTCTGACCAACGTTTTACAGATGACCATTCCGTCATAAAGACTACAGAGAGCATTGCAAATTCACTGTTTTCTCTGTTTCTTCATTTGTAGTCTTGTTACAGGCAAGAAAAAAAATCTATAAAACACCAGCTTAAATTAATCTCTACATTTAGCACTTCCTTAGCAGAGCTACAGCTCGATTTGGAATACTTTAAGGACAAATTTTGTCTTAAATACCATATATGAAAACTTCTTCTCCCTCATTTATCTGTTCTCCTGAGAGAGTAGTTCAGATATTTTTATATTAGAAATGAAAACTTTTAACTGAATCAACAAAAGTGGCTATTGATATCAAATCAGTTAATGAATCAGTGAGCAGCTACTAATAACACGCACATTAGAATCTGAACTACTACCTAAATCTAAAGTGCACTACTAACCACACTGGTTCTAGGACTCTTCCCACTTGACCAAACCCACGTGTAGTTTTCGCTGAGATTTGGAGGGTAGTGAGTGTGGCATCAGACCCCATCCACTTCAGAGTGATCTAGACAGTGAAGGATAACGAAACAACACAACTATGAAATGCCTCATTTTGCATTCAAGTGAAAGCCTGAGAGATGAGCCAGTCCAATCTCTTTCTATAATTTTACCTCCCAGTCTGCCCTTGAAAGTGTCTCAAAATCACTCAGTGCAGTAAGATCTTGAAATCCGAAGACCAAGTGCCCCATTTCTCTATAGCTAATTAGTCCACACATCCTGCAATGCAAAAATATAATTGACTCTGTGTGTAAAACTATCTGGGGGGAGCCAGTGTATTTGCATGCTAATACAAGGAACTGTTTGTAAAGATAGATCCCTCCATTATAAATGGGATATCAAAAAGGTGCCAATTATGAAGAAGGGTTTACTGCATTATAAACCAACTGCCTTGTGCAACTAACTAATTGCTCTACATGCTGTACAATCCAAAAATATAATTGACCCTGTCTGTAAAGCTATTTTTGGGAACAAGAAATCATTAGCATGCCAAAACCAAGTGCCAGTTACAAAGCGGGGAGTATGACCACTGTGACCATCTGCCTCCTAGAAGAGCAATCTACACTTTCTGGAGAAAAAAAAAAAAAAGAAGGAAAAAACCAACCAACCAGCCACCCCCCAAATCCCCTCTTTCTTACTGCTGTCCCAAATAAAAACAGGGCTCATGAGATTTTATGTATAAGGCATTTGCAGCACTCTGAGGAGAGGAATATCTTTCAAAGGAGTCTTCTGTTCAGAGTGAAATCCTGCCATCAAGGACGGCTGTCAATTGGAGTACTGTGTCTTTGTGCATTGTTTCGAGTTGGCAGGGATCCTCTTCTAGGGGTGTCCCTTGTTTCCACCTGGAGAATGGGGTTCCACAGGAACACGTGCAGTACGTCCTTTAGTCAGGCAACACGTTAACTTCTGCCATTGCTAAACATAAACACGAGTGAATTAGAGGCCGCAGGGTGGGGGCTGGCTGGGTACTCAAGAATAACAACAACGGGACAGATGCTGCAGCTTATATGTTCCCAACCCATTGTGAATAATCAGCTGTACCATATAAATACCCAGGACTTTTATATTATGTTTTTGTCTTTAGCATGCATAAAAGAGTTCAAGAACACCTGCATTTTTCATGTATATAGCACTGAAGTATTTTCATGATTTAGAAATACTGATGTTTACACTAATTGTCTTTGTCTAAATTTCTTCTGTATTGAGATAGTACTGAGAAAAAGCTCATTCTTCACTTTATTACTCTTGGGGAAAACTTCAAAGAAGTTTCCATTAGGTTGTACCACTTTAAGCAGCTCCTGGCAAATGCTTTTGTTTCCTTTCCTGGTACCATATATTCTGGTGGTAAAATAATCCAAATGTGGTTTTATAAATGAGCACTGCGAATAGCCACTGAAAGACAACTGAATTATAAATGGAAATGAATCAGATCATGCACTCTTTTCAGAGATTCAGATGGGGGCTGGTAAGAACGTGAGTCTTCTGTGTACATCTTGTATCAGAGTAAATAAGTGGAAGAAAGTTTATGAAATGTGCACTATTTATTCTCTGGCTGCAGGGATTTCTCAATGTGCATTGCTTAGGTGAAATAAATTCTACATTTTGCATTGGAGAATTGTGACTCTTGGGCTTTGATCTACAGACTTCAATCCGTGTTGGGTACATGCCAGTAAAATCCTTCGTGAAAAGCAAATGAATAAACTTCTTGTAAAAGGGTTTACATGTGTATACAGAGGTAAGTTCCTATCTGTAAATATTATTTCACTAAACCCAAACATCTGTCCTACTGTGGAGTATAAGTAATTTTTTTCCATTGCATTCTGCCTAGTCACAGTTATTTTGCTCTATGCAACAGATTTTTTTTACATACATGTACTCCAGCATTTATATAGTTTAACTATTCTAGAATGTCTATAATGGCACAATTTACCCATTCTTTAGTAGGTCTTTATTCAAACATATAATGGATTAATTTCATTTCATAGTATTTCAGAAGAGGCATGTATCTCTGTGCTGTTCTTGGAATGTTTCCTTGAATTTTCTGCCGAGATAAATGGAAATTGATGGACTGAGTCAGCAGGAAAGAGAAAAAAGAAAAAGGAAAAGAAAAATATATAAAAAAACCCAGAAATGCAGTCAGTAAAGATTTTCTTCAAAGAATGTTTACAATCAAAGAAAATAAAATTAACAATTAGCAAGCAAACAAAGGGTGAGAGAAGACACCTCCTGGCTACCAGCCTGGACAGTGGAGCTTTCTTTTCTGTCACTGTACCTCCATTCTCTCCAACACACCTATATATACTTCCTTGATTCTTCACAGCAGGAGAAACAGCCAATGAAACTGAAGTTTGCCCTTAAATTATATTACAATAATTAATTCTATTGGAATAATTAATTAATTAACCTTATTTACCAGGATGTTTGTCCAGCTTCCCCCCACCATACTCTATTAATAAAATAAAGCAGGGTTTTACAAATAATGAAAATGTGACTGTCATCAGAACTTCATGATAAATAAATTTTTTTTTCTAAATTCACTTTCTGTCCAAGTCTGTTGGGAGGCACTGGAATATAATTGCTTCCCTACCTGGTATTTTTTTTTTATGGTCAATAAAAGTAAGTGTAACCCCCAGTCACTCTGATTCAGAACTTTATCAAGTAAGTACACAATTGCAGTAGTAAAGACAACTTCATTTGCACAACCACACCTGGCTGGAGGCACTAAGAGCAACAAATGTGATCTATTCACCCTAAAGACCAAGTGGATGGAGTGACATAAAGCAACTCTGTCTAACACTTTTGTGGTCATTAAGAGATGCAGCTTTTCTTTCTTTTCTGGTTTTTCTTTTCTGGTTTCCCTTCTTCTCTGGTAACAGCGAAACATCTGACAAAGTCCGTAGGAAAATCCAGCACCTGAAGCAGCAGAATAAATGTGAGGCTTCTCGTGATGTAAGCATCACTCATCCGAACGCCATGAGGATTCCTCGAATCAGTCACTACTTTCAGTTTGAGAGATCACGACAAAGAGGAAGTGGCTGGAGTGGTGCTGCTTTTCTTCAAGAAGGTATTTTTCTGTTTCCTTTAAATGCAACAGTATCTGTATCTGATACAGCCCCACAGTCAACACCTGCTGATGTCATCAGTTTCAGCTTCACCAGTTCATACATCTTGTCCGAGTTCACCTCTCACGTAGACATCACATTCACCAAATGATTTGCTCTCACACAAAACTCACCTTAAAATTCATTCTCCTTCCTAGTAAGCATTATAGCCAGCTTTAAAACTTCAGTAACTGGGCTCTAAAACAACTACTATTTTATAGTCCCATTTAAAAAAACAAGCACTCAGGAAATGTAGCATCTTAAATAAAGTTTCAAATTCAAAAAAGTAAATGTTTATACCAAGCAATTCTATAGAGAAGCTGGTGTGCTCACGCTGGTCATAACAATCTATCAGCATTAAAGCGCATTCTCAAATCACTTTAAATAATGCCAAACAACTAGCATAGTTTGCAATATATAAAACGTTTGAGCAATTTAAGAAATAATAATAAAATAATAATAACTGTCAAAAAAAAAAGAAATCCTTTTTCTTCTTGCTTTTAACTCACTGCCCCAAACACCATTTGACTTCTAACATGCAATTAAAACAATGTTAAAATTCTCTTCAGTGTTTCTGTAGCATCTGTTTTGCTGATTGGTGTCAGTTGAGGTAAAATTTTAGTCTTGATTTTATAGGATTTTGCAGTGACTAGCAGATGCTGAGCTATTGTCTCAAGCAAGCGGAATCTGAGCAGTGAAGACAACCATGTCACAAACAAATGTTTGTTAGAATAATCATGTAATATGAGCATTCAATGCACTTCCTCATTCTGCATTTCTAAGGTCTTGGAAACTCTGAGGAGGACAAGAACTTTGTAATATAATCCTCCTCTTTTGCTTTTACATGGGGAAAGGAATCTGTCAGACCTGTAGAGGGATAAAATCATAACCCACCGTAATAATTAAATGCAATTAGATCAGTCAAGCCCCCTGTGGAAGTAGGCCCCCCAAATTTATAAACACTTCTATTTAATCAAATAACTTAAATTTCAAATCTTAAAAGAACAAATATTTAAGTCAATGGTCATGCATTATGCACCCTCACAACTCACTACCTGTAACCAGGCTGCTTTAGCCAGAAAACGAGGTGAAAGTGTGAATTTCTCCCGTGAGAAAGTGTTTTTGTTAGTGCGGCTCAGTTTGGCACCACTGCTTTGTGGTTACGTAACAGAATAAAAGTCAAAACTTTGAAAGAGGCTGTCACAACTCTCAGCACTTCTTGGCAGCTTTGCCTGAGACAAAGAAATAACCCAACCTGCCAAGTTCAGAGAGGCAAACGTAACCCAGCGACACCTCCCTCCCGCAGCTCTGCCCATGCAGCTTAGTCCTGACCTCCAGTATCCCCACTGTTCAGCTCCTGACCCTCTCCTGCCCAGAACCTGTCACTTATGGAAAACTGGGCCAGACTCTGGCTTGGTTTTGTAATTTGGACAAACGTCTTCTTGAAATCGAATTGAGTGGACCAAGCTCATTTGACCTGTCCTAAACTGTTTCTGATGCAAGGTCTCCAGAGGTGGAAGGTTATGAATTAATATACTCATTCCAAACCTTGACCTACCCCTTCCTTCTTTTGTCTTTTGTTTCTCTCTTTTAAAGAGGTATTTATGCTCATTTATCTGAGGAATTTTGTTTTTTAAAGTGTTTGGTAGCCAAACAGGGTGAAAAAAAAAAAAGAGATTGGTCTATCAAAGTCTTTATTATCTTAAGAGTTTTAAAGAAAATAAAGCCTAACAATGGTACCTTGAAATTATTCTCTCCTTCATAGCATATGAAATATCAAGGAAGTAAAGGTAATGGTAACCATCATCACACTGTCTCAAGGCAATCTAAAGAAGATGCAAAGAAAACTCAAGGAACTAAGTTCATGATAGCTAACTAAAAAAACTACGATACGTATCTCACCACTTTGTTAGAGGAAACACTAATACTTATGTTCTGGATTAACTGGAAAAAACACGAAAGGCCCTTGCTGAACTTGTTTCAGGAGTTTCACCAGGCTTTGATTCACATGTTCCAAGATCAGTAGGAGTTTTCTGATGGACAAGATCTGGATTTAGATCAGATACCTGCAGAAGGCACCTGCGCAATATCCAGCTGCTATGAATACATCCTGCTGTAGTTGGGTTTTCATTATTTATGCCTTGGTGGATATGTAGCCAGAGAACTGCTCAACATCATGATGATTCCGGCACTCACACCACATGGTGATGAACCTTGTTATTGGTCAAGCTGTTATACACATTGTAATGAAGTCCTTCTTCGACATTCTTCAGGTGATAAATTATTGAGGTTCAAGTCTCTCTCCTCCAAAGGTTTTCTCCAATCATTTAATCACTCTTGAGACAAAAAACAACTTGCAAAATTACAGACACCAGAACTGCCACCCCAGTGGTCTCAGTGGTGTAATACATGTATGTATTTATATATATAAAATCCTTTCTTCAGCTCCTTTGCATTACTCTGAAATGTCACCATTCAAGACTTCTTAGTGGGAGCTCCTGCTGAATTGTGTGGTGACAGGGTTTGCTTTCATAATCAATTATGAATTCCACTGAAAAAGACAATCCAATTATTCCCTAGCTCCCAACGACATCAAGCACAAGAGCTTATGAAGCCACACATTCAGCCAGATAAGGGAACTGATCCAGCTTAAAACTGACTTACCAAAGAACATACTTAGCCCTCATTTGGGTGACCACATGGCCACATGCCAATGGAAACTGTAGGGAAGAATCTTCCTTCAAGAACAAGGACTTACATTGTCTTAGCATCATCATCGTCATCTATGGATTATTTTCAATTTTCACTTCTCAGAAAACAGCCCCCATTTCTATATAGATTGTATTGCTTGTTCCTAACTATCCAGCTTTATATCTCCACGTTTGTCTGTACTAACTAAAATGAGTAGGTAGATTTGCTTGCACAGGCTGAGGTCACAGTGTAACCCAAACTCATCTTCATGGGTGCCCTGACCAGGTCATGACCCACCACCCCGACAACTTTTTACATCACCCTTAGATACTAGCAATGATTTTATATCTATCATTCACAGGCAAAAACACAGGGAGTCAGGCTGCCTACCATTCCCAAGCAAACATGGTAAAAACACTCCCCTTCCAGTGATGATGCCCCATTAACAACTACTTTTTGATATCTGTCAGTTAACTAGCACTTAATCCATTTAAGATGGGCTTTGCTGATATTGCAGAGTGTTAATTTTTTATCAGAATGTCACACAGTGCTAAGTCAAAAGCCTGTACAAAAGCCTAAGTATATTACATTTACATACACAATAAACTCACTATTTTATCACCACAGCTTTACAACCTGGGCTTCCAAAGCTGCCAAATTCTTTTCTATTTTTTAACATTCCACGTCTAAGTTTTCAACCTTGAACAGTAACTGAAAAAATGGAAATTAAATAATTTACCAGTTTCAGATTCTAACCAGTAAATTGCTGTGAATTTGTAACCGCACCATCATTTTCATTGTACTACATTGGCCATTTAGGTGACTGATAACCCAGGAGACAGCACCACGCAGGGCTGGCAAACAAGTAAATCATTTAGATTGCGCACTGCTTTCAACTGAAAAAGGGGCAGTAAATCTGCCCTGCCATTGCCTTCTCTTTTGTTGAATCTTCAGGATGGTGCAGTCTTTTCATTGAAACAAATAAAAAAAAATATTCTCCAGATTTAATTTATCGCCCGGGTTTTGCGCATAATGACTAAGGCTGACCAATACAAGTCAATGCGCCAGAAGAATGGCTTTAGGCATTTAAGATCGTGCCAGATACAACACAGCGGGTTTGAAGCAGAAGAAGAGAAAATTCCGGTTACAGGATGGCACCATCTAATGGCTTTGGCTTTAACTGCAAGAACCCTAAATAAACAGCCCAAAGTGCTGGCACTACAAACTGCCCTCGGATAATGATTTTGTTCACCTGCCTCACTATGTGTCACAGCCATATAGAAAAAACAAACAGAAAACGAAAGAGGAAATAATGTACATTTAAAATACAAATCTGGACAGGCAACCTACGTGGTAGCAGCAAGTGCAATGTATTTTGAAGCCATGGCAGAGTATTTTAGTTCCAAGATAAGTATTTTAACATAAACAAAATTTAGCTATACAAGCAGTGCAGTGTCTACGTACATAAACAACACAATTCTGTATTTTCAGAGCTTATAACTTACTTTTAGATTATTTTTGCCACTACAAAGTATGCCTTGATTTTCCATTATTTTGCATAGTGTAACATTACATTTCTTTGAAATGTATGCTCAGGAAGACAGAGCTTTGTACAATCCATTGGCAACTTCTATTTTGATTTTGTTTGTCAACAAATTAAAGGTAGGTGAGAAATGATCAAGACCCTTGGGTTGCAATCCCAGCTGCTGATGACTTACTGTCTCCCACTAAGCACATCACTAGTTTGTCTGCATGAAAATAGTTTTCATCACAAGGAAATGCTAATATTAAAATTCTTTGTAAGGGTGCCAAAGATTTATTAATCTTTGAAGTATATTAAGACCTAAAAACATGCATTGTCATGAGAAAAATTATTGTTATAGAACTTACCTGGTAAGAGATGCAATGGCCAGCATTTATGGACAGAACAGTCACAACACAAGATGTGGTCTAGTGGTCATGGTAGTGTTGGGTTGTTGATGGTTGGACTTGATGATCTTAGAGGTCTTTTCCAACCTTAATGATACTATGAAATACTCATTTGAATATTAAGTATAGTTTAAGAACACACGATTGTCATTTAGATGTTACCAAAACCCAAGTTGTAGGTAAGAGACTTAAAAGTGAAATTCTCCATAACTTGACCATTCCATCAATTCCATTCAACACAGTTAAAATGTCATTTAAACCTAAGAAAAGTATGACTGAACAGAGGAACAGGCTGCCCAGAGGGGCTCTGTAGTCTCCACTCTTGGTGATACTCAAAACCCAGCTCGACACAGTTCTGGGGATCCTGCTGTAGCTGCCCTTGATCTGAGCAGGGCTGGACTGGCTGTTCTCCAGCAGAGCCTGCCCACCTCAGTCATCCTGTGATTCTGTGATTTCCATAAATGTTTGTCACTGCTTTTAAAATACAACCCCAAACCTCAATGCAGAATTACATTATGTTCATCTCCTAATCTTGTGCTTATCCTCCAAATCTCCTAGGATTTAGAAAAGTTCCCTTGCTTGTAAATATTTAAGATAATATCTGAGGCCAGCCAGGGAGTGAACTACTGGAAAGACTTAATACTGAATCTGGAACTAACTCAATGGCTCCTGAGACAAACTAAACATAATAAAAATGTTTCAAGTCACTACAGTGGAATTTGGTCACAACTGGTATAATCCATATTACACAGATCTTTTTCATCCACAAAAATAGCCCCATGAATAAACCAGCAAAAATTTAAATGCAGATCTATAAAGAAATTCACATGCTGAGAACATTTTTACAAAAGTTCTAAGAAATGAGAGGACAATTTTTGAAAAGAGTGAATAAAAGTACAGAGTCAAGTGACGGAGAAATAGTCCTTATTAATGCACATACCCCAGACCTTTTCTTGTCAATCCCTGATTCAACAGATCTTGCTACTTTTTCCTCTGTACAGACTTTCATATGTTCCACTCATGTACAAATAATCAGTTATTTCTATGATTACTGCTGGCTTGGAGCCTATTCATATCACTAATGCAAAAGCATCTGCTGACTCAGCTATAATTTGGTCGTCCCCTTTTATGATTACAGCATCAATCTGTTTGGAAGTGCAGCTGGTTCTGAATCATGTTCTAAGAAGCAGGGTGTGTATGAATACAGACGCTTTGGCAAATCCTAAAGCACCATGATAATGCATTTCTATGAGATACTACTTGTAAAACTGGATCCCAAATAGGGTTTTGAGGTCTGTACTTCAGGAATGCAATAATGCATTTGCCCAGCTCACAGAAAATGGAGATATGTATGAATAGGGAGCCACTCTTGCTCCTGTGAACAGTTACTTGGACAGTAGTGTAGTAAATACAACAACCTTCCCAGGGAAAAAATATAATAATAGAGAAAAAAATCTATTCATTGTAAGAGTAGATACACTATTCAAACATAAAACATTTCTTAAAAAATGAAACAAGAAATTAATTTAGTGTTCTAGAAGTACTTGCTGGGGGGGGGAGGGGCAGAAATTACATAATCACAGAATCACATATTATAACTTTGCATTTATATAATATATTTAGATGTCTGTTCCAACTACAGATTCTTGCAATTGGAATACAAAATCCCCCTGGCAAAATTTAAATCTAAACATAGACATAGTTCTTGTTTACAAGGATAGCTGTAAAAGCAAGAAACAGAAACAACAGCCTGAGGCACTGACAAGAAGTTCTTTCCAACTGGAAGCCCCTGCACATAAGGTGAGTACTTTACAAGGTAGGCAGAGTTATGTGCTTACCACTGCTTGGACAAACATATAACCAAGGACTAGCACAGGATCTGTACTGGGGAAATAAGTGAAAAGGCAGTTGAAGAAACATAAATTGACAGTTGG
Source organism: Brachypteracias leptosomus (assembly GCA_013401335.1). Classification (NCBI taxonomy): domain Eukaryota; kingdom Metazoa; phylum Chordata; class Aves; order Coraciiformes; family Brachypteraciidae; genus Brachypteracias; species Brachypteracias leptosomus. Next base: position 62,923 of record VYZX01018449.1, read on the forward strand.
GACTGAAGAACATCACAAAGAATAAAGATCAGCAGCTTAAGGACCACACTGAAACAAAGGAAGCCCAGACAAAGACTAGGCCACAGTAAGATTTTTGGAGAAATGATTTATGCTATTTAATTGTGTAAAGAAACATAGTCTAGTTAAAGCATGGAAGAAACCACAAAGTCTGCTGAGAGAGGTTGCCTTTCAGTAGTTTTTATGGTCAGAGTTTAACATCTCCCCAATATGAATTATGTATTTTTCAAGCTGCAATCTCTGTATGCAGAGATTCCACTGTGTCTGACAACTCTTCAGAATCCTTGGAGCTTCTATACTGTTTATACAGTAGCAAAGTCCTACCTAAGCAGAGATGGAGCCTAAGAAAGTGCTCTCTTCCTGCATTTTAACTTCACTCCCCTATGACCTATGGCTTTGTTCAATAAAGGTAAATCATGGTGAGAAACTTATTGTTCCTCTTTAAACTCACCTCCCACTGCTCAGAATATTTTTTTTTTTCCTCTATGAAAACAGCAGCATCGTGGCCATTTACTGTGCCCTGCTTTTTAAAGTCCTTTCTCCACAGAAGATCAGAGTGCTGCGGGTCGTGAACAGCTTCTGGGTGGAATACCATGGGTGGTTCAACACTTCAGCAGGACAGAGCTGCTACAGGTCACAGCTTAGACATACTAATAAAACAGTGTGAGAAAAAGCATATTGTGCTTGTCATTGCGAGGCTGCCTTTTAGTCTTTCTGAGATTAGGAACATTAATATCCATAAGAAAAAGACCTACTGTTAGGGGTTTAGCTCCCTTTTCTTAGCTGTCTCTTCTTAAAATGTTAAGTACATGTTCCTGGGTTCTTTTCAACTCAAGTCTGCCAGGGAAAAACTCTCTTATCACCTCTCCCTATCCACTCTGTATCAGTATGTTTAGCCTTTACATACCTTCCCTTCCCAAATCACAGATAAGTAATGTGATAAAAAATGGTGCTATTTAACAACCTGAGAGGTGGTTGTTAAGGAAAAGGAAACAAAGCAACTGAAGATGTTATTACTACATAGTTGCACCAGTGTGATATCCTGAAGCTACAAAAAGGTGTTATGGTAGAAATATGGAATAAAACCTGTGAGACCTGCAGCAGAGCCTCTGTTTGCATTCCTCCAAATCTGAATTTCCTTCTCTGTACTACCTGTTCCCCAAATAGTCTATCTTGCTTCTGTGATCCTGTGTGGCTGAGACAGTGGGAGATGGAATGCAGACTGAAAACCAGGGGAGAACAGAGGAAGAGCATAAAACCAGTAGTGGGAGAAAAGCAGCAGTCACAAAAGAATTTCAGCTATCTTAGTTCATCTTAGAGAAAGATGATGGTAAAGCACCTGCTAGTCCCCAACAAAAATGCTTGAGTAGTAATTCTTTGTATTAGAAAGAAAGACACAATTCTACCCAAATCATGCGAGAAAAACAAGGTTAGTGATAAACTTGTTTTCAGAATGCTTAGGATTAGTGTGCACAGTAATGAGAGGTGGTGCACAAATGGAGAAGTGCATTTTTTGGATGAGAGCAAATACGAGCATTTGGCAATAGCCAGTGAATCTGGTTAGCATTAAAACAAGGGAAAAAGATTCACCATCTTCATACACAGAAGAAAACAGAATTCAGCTCTGGACTCAGTGGCATTATAGATTGCCTCCTGTTCAGTGGAAATATTTGTAGAGATGTGCCTTTAATGAAATTCTGCCTTTTCCTTTAATCCATCCATCAATCTTGATAGCAAAGAACAGACCTTTCAACAAATAGCACACTTTCCTTTCTGCATAAATTAGGCTCATCTGACTGGACAATCTACATCCAGGGGTTGAATAACCTGGTTTTGTAAATATTATCCACTCCATTCTTTCAATTATAATCTCTGCTCTTCCCAGTTCTTTAAAAACATGTCACATCCTATTGAAGTGTTAAATAGAGAGACAGAAAAATGCAAATTGCTGTTCACATTGCAAGGAAATCACAGTTTAGAAGGGTATTTGGAGTACACGATTCTGAGTACCTGTTTGCTGTTCCCTCCTGACTTGCTAACTGGTTTTACAATAACTGGTTCAGCTTGCTCAGTGTCCCAGTTCACCGGTCATGAAAATGACCAAAACAGTATGTTCTTCACAAGCCTACTGATACCTACACAAATGAAAACAAATTCCTCGTTCCAACGGGCTTATTCTGAGACTTGATGGGTGGAAAATGTTTTTATTGCTTAGTTCAAAGCCAGTAGCTAAGTGAAAAGCTATTTTGTTTTATTTAACAACAACAACAATAACCTCTGTGGGCAGATACATAAACAGAAAAATTGCTTCTCTCACGAGCTAGCTTCACTTTGGTGGCATGAGAAAAACCACCATGCCTTTTAATCAAGCTGGTTAGCACTCCTTGGTCAGAAAAACAACCAGTGATCAAATTTTTTTCATGGAGCTCCTTGGAACTATAGAGTCCCCCAGAGTTAGCTTCCTCTGGGGCCACTGAGCCACGCTCTGGAATAAGGCAGAGATGTGAAAACACTGTTCTTCCTCTTGTCATAGATTTAAACCTGTTTTTCTGGAAAGTCAGAGAGGGAGGATTCTCTGTGTGTCACTGAAGTGCTTCAATACTCATCTAATCAATCAATACCATGGCATCCTCATGAGGTTCCCAGAGCTATGAGGACTGCACATACCTGAATAGACAGAGATCATCTCATTCAAAGGACACAGGTTTGCTACTAGCCAGGACTATTCCTTCCAGCACAGTCAACCCTCCTAAATGCATGTATTCCTAGCTTGACAGCTTACCCTGAAACCAATACATCTCCTCTAGATCCATACAGCCTCTTGGATTCATCAGATGCTTACAAACATGGAAGAGCCAGGAGAGGGGTCCAAAACCAGGCATTTGAAAATGGTGGCCACCTGTGATAAGAAAAGCCAGCCTACTGCCAGCAGCTCCTGCTTGACCACGCTATTCTCAGGAGTAATGACAGCAGCAGTGCCAGCAACACTTCTGACCAGGCTCTGCAAAACTTTTTGTACAGCACATTGCTTTGAAGACCCTGGTGTACTGTGCATGGTTTGTGTAGCATAATTCAGTAACACCACACTATTTTACTGCTTGCATATATATCCTCTGCTACTGACTGCCCCAAGTAACTACACTGACACCCGACACTTCCAAGACAAAGCCTCAGTCATAATTTATTATTGAACTTTTTCTCTCAGCAGAGTACTTGCACAAATTTCCTCCCAACAACCTCCTCTAATAAAGAATCTATTTCCCTTTTCATTTTTGGCCTTTTGTATTTTCTACATACAAATATTATATGATATTCTGTGGCTTTAAAGTTAATAATCTCACCACTTAAGGAAAAATATTTTTTCCCCCTTCATATAAAAAGATGCCATTCTAATGTGTAGATCTGATAATTCTAGAATAGAGAACACATCACATCTACACAGCGAGAACAAGTTTCTCAGCAGCCATTGCCTGTTGTTCCCCTCTTGCTGTATTTTGCATGACAGGAACCCCACTGCTTTACACTTTCTCTAGAGCGCTGTCAGTGTTACCTTGACTGACTTCCCCCTTTTTCTACATGCTCTCTCCCCACAGAGCTCTCCAGATCACCTTTAGTTCCTGGTCTCATGGTAATGCTGTTATAGCAGTTATTCTGTCCCTCTACATTCAATGTACTCTCCAGCTTACGTTTGGCTATGGTCTGTATCTACTGTACAGACCGAACATCTTACATTATAAAAGGTAACTCAGTCTAAGTACTTTATATATGATTCTCTATATTTCCTCACTGTGATAATTTACCCCCAGACTGCTACACAAAAGAACACATCAGACTACACATGCAATACCAACTGATAACATTTTCTCTGAATTTTCTTTCTAGGAAGCAAAGGACCAGAATAATCTGAGGGCTCTGACTCTATCCTTCAACAAACATGACTGTACCAGTTAGCATCAAATGTAGACGAATAGTTTGATGCTAAAGTGGAAGTATATATTATACAGCAGCTTTAAGTTCTATGAATCAGTTCGAGCATTTTCAGTTATTGGTCTCTTTATAGCAGAACTGAGTTTTAGTTCAACAGCCTCAGACAGTCAGAGGCCCACAGACACACCAAACTCCTACTTCTTTATTCCAGCTGGATGGCCTGGCAGGGGAGTAAGCAGACACTGTCAGATGCCAGCAGAGCCAGACTTTACAGCAAGTCTTCACAGCTCAAACACTATTCCTTCAGTCTATCTGTTTTGACTTAGACTAAGCTAATTTAAGTGGATTTAACATGGGGTAATACCACAATGAATACAACAAAGCCGAAACACACAGCAACTATCAAAGCTCAGCTGCCTATGAATAAAATACCAAATAAGGCACTAAGTGTATTCACTGCTTCCCAACCTCAAGTCCTTAAGACTCATTTTTAGAGCCTAATTTTCAGACAGTTGATAAAGCATTCAAGGAAGTGATTAGAAGGAAAAAAATAGCTCTAGAGCAGTTTTACATTGTGTATCTAGGAAGAGTGTACAAAGTTTTGTTTTATAGTCTCATTAAAGAAACAAAAATCTTGGGAGAAAGGCTGACATATGTATTTGTAAATAAATCATCCATGACTGTTAGCTGGGAAAAAAAAAAAAATAAGAGGGGAAAAAATAGAGCACAAGTGCTGGAAAGATCATATTTCTAGATCTTTTCTCAGTAGAGTCCCATGGCATGCAAAACACTAACAACACAGTTACCATATTTTAGTTTAATTTCTACAGTTCTTAGCAGAATTCTAGAGACTGTGTAACAATCAGCACACAGGATGGTAATTTTTTTTTGTTGAACAGCCCAGAGTATCCCTGAACAGGCAGCTCTTTCACCCTGCATTTTAATCACTCAGGGCTATATGAAGAAGGGGCAATCCTCTAAGTAATATATATATAAAAGTAACTTGGATACATTACAATGGTGTCCACTGAAAATGATTCTACACTTCTTCACCTCTAAATTTCCCACTAACTCTACTCCGGCATTATCAGCAAAGCTGAAGGGGGCAGATAAAGCAGGGGAGAGAAGCATAAAGAAGACCATACCATTAACTCACACATAATAAAAAGTCACTTATGGCACTTTAAACAGTCCTTAAAATTCATGAAAGCTTTGCTTATGCGAAGTTTCACTCCTACAGTCCTCTCTGAATTATACTTCAGTGGGATTTCTCCTGTGATCAGTAGCTCTAATAATCAGGCACTACAAAAAGGTTCCGCTCTACTTGTGCTGGGGTGATGACGTAGGTGCCTGACAGACCATGTGTGGGGACTGTAAGGATGCAATACAGGAAAGAGGTAGGACATTATTAATCTATTTTCCATAACCTTTTTGTCCTTTTGCTCCCATTGGGAAGATTCTGCAGTGGCATAATGCAGGGTTTGTACACCCCATTATATGAGTGTGGAAGGAGCTAATGGGCTGTTGGGTACCTAATCAGCCTCTCCCAGAGGCGAACAACAGACTTCAAAGGAGGAAAAAAAAAAGGAAGAGCCCTGCTTAATTAGTGCTTAGCTAAGAAGAGGAGCAGACTTGGGGGAAGACACAAGGATAACTGCTCCCTCTCAGAGTCCCTTGGTAGAGAGGTATGCCTGGCAAAGGATGTTCGATTCTTTGGCTGCCAAGGTTCATCTCCAGCTTGCCTGAGTCATGGCAGCCTGGACATTTCTCATGCACGAGTCATTCACAGGAAAGAACAAAGAATCCGCTGTCAATACAGTCCAGAAGCAAAACAAAAATGGAACTGTGTGGTTAGGCCTAATTTTACATACAGCCAAAGAAATAAGAGGTTGCACATATCTTAAGTAGAGGGCAACATCCTTTCAGTCCTTTAGGGTCTGAGGTGAGCAGTGGGCCGAGCAGGAGGGGCCGTGGGCAGAGGCACAGGCTGCCGGGCACCATGGATGTTACCCGCGTACCCTCCCTGCCTGGCGAGCTTGAGACTACAGTGACAATTCAGGAGGCATTTCTATAAGTTAACTGGAAGTTGCAAAGGGTTTTTAAATGTTAACTTTGTAAAACGAATGAAAGGATTTGGTTCTGTCATGATCGATGGTTTTAGGGTTTTTCCTTTCTTAGTTTTTACCTAATATCAGAAACTAAATCTGGTCTTGAGTGACTTGCCTGTGAGAGTGGAACAGTAACTGAGGATGATGTTCTAAGACAAATATATGTTTATAATAAGCTCATAAATACTTAATAAAGGACAGACAAACAAAACCTGAATTTCTCTTACAGAATTAATACCTTGTGGAATTGTGAACCACAAAGATACCTCATCTCATGCTTTGCAGGTTATCACTATATTATTCAAAACAATAAGAAGTAATTAAGGAACAATTGAAAAGATAACCAAGATAAGTTTTAATGGATATAGGAGAATATACCTCCATCTCAAGCTCCATGGAAGCCTCATCCCTGGAAATTTTGAAGGCCAGGCTGGATGGGGTTCTGAGTAACCTCTAGTGGGAGGTGTCCCTGCACATGGCAGGTGGGTTGGAACTAGATGATCTTTGAGGTCCCTTCCAAGCTTGACAATTCTATGATTCTATGATTCAACTGTCTTTAGCATAAAAAGATTGAGAAAATATTGTTCCTGAAAAAAACTTGTAACAAACTATGCCACTATCAAACCAGCTAGGTATTTTCTGCTTAAATGTTTTATGTATGCATGTGTATAAGTGCACATATTTAAATAAAAATATTTTGTCCTCTTTTTGTTACAACCAATTTTAATTGTTCTTTTTCAATTTCATTTTTCTCTCTCCAACTGCATCTCTGATGAAGGTTGAGATAAGTAGGTACACTGATATTAAGAGAATATATTGTTTGAGCACAGAGTCCTCCAACATGAATATTTTCTCTTAGGAACCTTTTAATTTCTTGCCTGTGTCATGCTGTGTTGGAAACAAAGTAGATTGATTTCTTGTAATACCCAGGAGAACACAAGGCATTGACAGCTGAGCAAAGGGACACAGAAGCTTTGGAGACATTAAAATAACAGAAACAAGAGCTTAAGAACAGCATCTATACAGACTGCTTCACATCCTGCATTACAAAACCTACTCACGTCTAGAGGATACCACTTTGTTTTCAAAGACAAAATGAAGTGCACAGTCAGATTTATTATATGCTTCAAAAAAAAGAGAGATATGGTCTCTGAAGAAGGAATCCATGCTCAAACGCACAGCAAAACAAATGTACAATTTTCCTATTCCACATTCTTTATACTGAGTATCATAGAGGTGCACAAGACTCTGTGCAGGTTAATTCATAGGTGTAAATAACAGAAATCTATAAAAGCTCAAGTCCATAGAACAGAGGCTTTAAAAGCAAGCAGAACTGAGTGGTGGTTCACCATAGGGTAACCGAGCAAAAAAAAAGTTAAGGATGGATAAACTGTGGTGATAGTGTCTGTTAATTCTTTATTTTAAGAATAACCAAGTAGGGCATGAGCAAAGTATTATAAAGAAATAATGTGATAGACAAATAAGTCTTAAAATGGAAAGATTAACTGCTATCTCTCCTAATATAAGCTTTTGACAAGGACCTTCTGTAGAAATACCCAACTCTTGGGTTTTGAAACACAATGGATTAAATGAAATTTAGAAACATCTGGGTTTTGTGTTGAAAAAACCCCAGAATCATGATCTAAAGAAGCTAAAGGAAAGGCAACATGAACGAAGTACTGTTGAAACAAAAGAAATTGTATTTTCACTTAGTACAGATCTAATCCAGCATGAAGACTGTCATTAAAAAATTGACTAAAAGTGGAAAAGACAACCTATTATTTTATATTAGCTTCAGCTGTTTCAAAATGATGGGATATCTTTATTATTAAATTATTAACCGGTATCTATCTTGTATTAACCTTACACTTTATTCTGCTTATATAAATATGTAGCCGAGCAAATATAATGATAAGAAATAAAGATGTTTAATATCTCCTGAAAGTCTTGTGAATAACTACATGCAATGTATGGCTAAAATCTCTAAATTTAAGAATGTCTTTGTTTTGCCACTTAAACAAAATTAATACAACACCCATAAGATTATGACAAGAGATTTCATTAAAAAGTAGTACTTTGCTCTCCTGTGTGTATTAAGAGGAAAGCTACTTTCTTTCACATATATTATCACTCCTTCAGAACTTGGTCTACTGCTAATAAACTAATGACCTCTATTTTATTGAAAAAAAAAAATCCTTCAGGTTCCCTTGCAAAGTTCTGTAAAACTTGGAATATTAAATGCAGTGCCTGGCAAAGTTAGCAACTCTGGTGATGATAATACCCACATCTAAAATCTCTGTAAATTTGATACAGCACAGTTTGGTTCCCAAAATTCTGTTCCAACAAACCACTGTCAGCACAGAATATTTCTTGAAGGCCACCATGCACACCTTCCTACTGACATTTTAAATGGAAGCAGATCATCTGCAGGCTACTCCTGGGAGCATCATCAGAAGCTCAGGCCTAAGTGCATCCCATTTTCTGTTCTGCTATTGACATCCAGCAAACTTTAAACAGCTTTTCAACTGAAAGAATCATTAACAGTGAAAATTTTGGTTGCTTTCTTGAGGAAGTCCTGCTTGCATTTGACTCCTTGGTATTCCTTGAAATAGACATAGATACATATATGGACAAACCCAATAAATATGTAAGCAGAAAGAAAAGCAAAAATAGACACAAAACACGAGTACTGCCAAACCCCACTAAGAAGCAGCTGTCATTTGGTTAAAAGATTCAGATCGATGTGAAATTTATTTTAACAACTATTTAGATCATGTTACTTCAGATTGCAAATTCTATAAAACTGTTGGAAAATTTTTTTTCATTAAAAAGATGTTTAAATGCATTTAGAACATCTATTCAAATGCTAGCCATGCTAGATCTATAGTCTGCAAAACCATCATGAAGAACAATTAAAATGCAACAACAAATAAAACTCTTTATTGGAAAGGATACTTATCATGCAGTTCATTTGAATTCTGGTGGGTTTCAACCTTTCAAACCCAAATCCTGCCTTTGAAAACCCAGGATAACAATCAGTGCAGTGTATCCTGAAAAAGAATAAATCCAGCCTCCAGTTCCAGAGCTAAGGAATCCTGAGCCACACACAGCTCAAGTGTCCCTCCCTCACACAACTACTGCTGCCTAGGGAAATGAAATCTTTCTGGTATCAAGTTTACAATATTTAGAGTATTTAGTCCAATAGCTCACCAGGTTATATTTCACTAGAACTTAGAGAGAAGGAAGGGAACAAAAGGCATTGTTGGCCCCCTTTTGCTGTATGAGTATGAGTATGATCTTGCATAACTAAATTCAACCAAGTAACAAATTGACAGCATCACAACATTTTCAGAGGAAATTATTATTCAGCTATTTATTTTGGTAGTTTTCTTCACACAGTGAGTATTTCTTCAGGCTTCTCTGGGTTGAAGTTCAGGCAATTAGCTCTCCTCTGAATCTTGTTATAATTCTGGGAACTCTTAATCTATTAGGTTGGCTAACATGAAGACATAGATGAGAGCAACAGTTTACTGGGGATATTTTAACACTTATCTCTCGATTTCTCTTATTACTAACCAATGCATGCAGAAAGGGAGGGGTGGCAGAGGTGGGTTTATGTTATCCTGTGCTGCTAGCTCTCTTCTTCCTCAGGCCAACCCCAAACTCAGCAACATCCCCTCAGCACACCTTCATCTTTTGTTCTTCAGCTGTTTGCTCTTCTCTGTCTCAAATCAGCCAAGGGGGAACACACCACTGAGAGAGAGCTCAGCAAGCTGCCCCCAACAGTAACTCTCTTCAAACCAATCAACCCCTCGTTACTTCTCACAAACTGGCTGGTTCCTGGTTGATAGGGTTCTGGCCTCATCCTCCACCCCAACCATGATCACCTGGGGGCAGGCAGAGCCAGGTTCTGCCTCTGGGGCCTGAAACCACTTGGGGAACAAAACATGTTGTTGGGTTGGGACTCATCCATAGGTCAACTCCAACTGGGGGCCCACAGCCCAGGCCCCAGCACTTCACATCCATACTGCAAGTTTTGAGAACAGGTAGGTAACTGTTCAGTAGAACTCTGTATGATTTCTCAGCCTCTCCAAAGCAATTTTCTGTACCCTTTCAAAGGAACAGGGCAGTGACAGCACTAAGGGAAGGCAAGGGGAATAGCAGAGGCACAGCTCAGGATCTATGAGAATTGGGTGCTGTGGCTTGTTCAGCACCCACATCACCTACAGACTGACTGAGGTGAAAGAAAAGTGAAGACTCCAGTTACTGCCATCTACTCACAAAATCGTAACATTACTCCTCTGCATGCCACTTCCCAGAGACAATAATCACATAAATCCTCCACTGTCAGCCAGCACAGGAAAGTCCCAGGGGATTCTGCAATCACCCATGGAAAGCAGCACAGGCAGGGGCTGCCACAGCTTTCCTCCACTGATGGGCATGTATTTCAGCTTTGCTTTTACTCCATTGCAAATCTTAATACAGTATCTTCAACACGGGCCTCAGATTCTAGCAACTATACTCCACCTGCTTTACTATATTCAACAGCCTTCTGTGACCTTACTTCCCTATTACCCTGCATTTACCAGGAAGTCAGGAAAATTAGTTGAAATACAACTTTCCAAGTGATGAAAATGAGGAAGGCAATTATAAAACTCATTCTAGGCCACTGTAATTACTACTGGAGCTGGGTGAACACAAGTAAAATGAAAATGGGCTGTTGAGGGACATCATATATAACATAACAACTTAAACAGCTGTGCAGAGTGTGAAAGACAACAACAGTTTACTATTGTAGTGATGTATGTGGTCTGAAGGCATCCACACTGGCTCTACTACTTGGGAAAAAATACTTGTGTTTTTATGTCTCAATTTCCAGCTTTTATGTGTTGGCTGGGATAGAGTTAATTTTTTCCACATTGGCTGGTAAGGGGCTGTGGTTTGGGTTTGTGCTGGACACAGCCCTGATAACACAGGGATGTTTCTGTTATCACTGAGCAGGGCTCACACTGAGTCCAGGCCTTTTCTGCTCCTCCCCCCACCAGCCAGTGGGCTGGGGGTGCACAAGCATTTCAGAGGGGACACAGCTGGGACAGCTGACCCCAACTGACCAGAGGGATATCCCCGACCATGTGGCATCATGCCCAGCATATAAAGCTGGGGGAAGCAGGAAGAATGGGGGATGTTGGAGAGATGATGTTTGCCTTCCCAAGTAACCATTATGTGTGATGGAGCCCGGCTGTCCTGGGGATGACTGAACACCTGCCTGCCCATGGGAAGTGGTGAATGAATTCCTTGTTTTGCTTTCCTTGTGTGTGGCTTCTGCTTTATCTATTAAGCTGTCTTTATCTCAACCCAGGAGTTTTTTCACTTTCACTCTTCTGATTCTCTCCCATATCCCACTGGGCAGGGAGCGAGCAAGCAGCTGTGTGGGGCTTAGTTGCCAGCTGGGGTTAAACCACAACAACTCATAAATTTATCTCACAGAAGTTCCTGAGAATTCAGTCATAAGTGATATTATTAGACAAGAGTAGTACAGACACTAGATGCATCATTCTGTGAAAGTTAATATTTGCTTAAGAAGCACTGAATGATACACACAGATCAATAAGCAAAGATGTGAAATATTACTATAATATTTCCTCATTACATGCCAGAAGTCATCTCCTCTTCACATTTAAAGTAACCCATATTTCCCAAGGATAACTGTAATTCTTAATTACGAAATGATGACTTAGTGCACCTGCCCTTTAAGTATGAAATACCTTCTTTAGAAAGCATGTCCCTCTTCTGTGAATTCAGAGACATTGTAAATGTAGAAGAGTGTGAGGATCAAGAGTCAGCAAACAGTCAAAAGTTTTCTGATGATGAATAACCACCTTTGAAGTGGTCTGCTTCAATATTGTTATTTCTGGAATTTGAAGCATGAACTCTGCAAGCAGCCAGACTACACATTTCTATTCAGTGGCAATAAAAGTCAGCTAATTTGGTACCAAGTACGACAGGATATTATTGTTTATGTATGGTCTTTATCTCATAGTTAAGAGGAAAACTGCCAAATTCCACAAGTTATTTCCTTATTAAAGGGAGTTTTAGAAAGAGGGAGGCACTGTGTTAGTATGCAGTTGTCGGATTTTTTCCATTGAAATGAAAATGTCATCCTTGGAAAATATACTTCAGTACAGAATGTACTCATTAGCCTTTTGCATTTGATCTTAATTTGATGACAAAGACATTAAATGGATGTCATATCACATTGAATGCAGTTTTGACAATGGATTCATTCATCCATTGTAGTAACTAAGAAAAGGTCCTTGTATTAAAATGGCTTAAAATGTTCAAAGAATCATCTCAAAAGGCGATTAATTTATGTCTTACTTAAAAAACAATCCATTCACATCCATTTTAAGGTTTTTTCTTAGAAAGTAATCAAAACACATTTGAATATTGCAACACTATTGGGTGCCCCTGCAAAATCACAGTGCATAAATTACAGAGCAAGCTTTTTCACAATAAACACAGAGCTATGCACAAATTATAATGATGACTTCTAATCCCTAAAGCAGAGCAGAGATAAATGCATCTTTAAAATGTTTCAGAGCTGTTCTTTTATTTTTTTTATTTTTTTTTTAACCATACTGCAGTGCTATGAGCTTAAATTTGTACCATTGCACTGCTCCAGACAGAGGGTCTCTGAACATGCAGGCTTTTATCCTGTAAATAGGTGAAGTGATTCCCCCTTCCCTCTTCCCAAAACCAACGCCTGTTTCCCAGGCTTCAAAATAATGGCATTTGTAGTTTGGTTCTGTTGTTACACAAGAACCTGTGAGATATCAAACAGGGTAATGAAATCCCAATGCTCTAAGGGATCACCTGAGAGCTTTGCTAAATAAACACTTGAAGTTGTCACCTACTGCAATTGCTTTCACTTAGAGTCCAATAGAAACTTTCTTACAACACTAAATTTTCAAGTAATAACACAATGCTTTGTGTGTTAACTAAGTAATAGTATTTGACTGTCATAGCTATACTAATTTCTGAAACTTTTAGCATGGAATATATAAGCCTCTGTAACTCTGATAGAAAAACATAGGAAGAATTTGGTGCCTGAATGAAATTTCCTAATAGTTGTTTCAATTTCCTACCATATAGTCTAAGTAGAAACTGATTATTATCACTAAGAAAACACTTTCATCCCTTATTATAGTATATAACAAACTTTCTTTAAAAATTGAGGTGGATTATAAAATAGTAAAATAATGAAGCTATATGAGAAAGATACAGATTAAAAATTAAGTGGTTTGGAAAAAAAAAAGTAGATGTGGATTATATCCACATCCACTTTTTTTTAAACTGAATTAGTCCCAGTATGAGTGTCTGGACAGCAATACTATAGAGCAGTAGGCATCAAATTAATTCTTCTTTTGAATACTTTGAGCTAGGCTTGCACTTCTGCAGCCTACTCTATTTCAAAAGAATGAAACATGGTCATCAAAATGGCTTTGATTATTAAGCTTGATTTGAGAGAAATTATTTCTCATTGCTTTTCAAGTTAATATATTATTAGTTTGTGATATTAGCAATATATATTCCTATATTATTAAATATCCAGTTGCTTAACAGTATTTAAACTGGTACCCTGCAGCACCTCTTTGCTGTTCTGTAGCCACCCTGTGACACAAAAAACATGCAAATTCAAAATGCTTTTAGTTATTATTTATATCTTTATCTTGTATTTTTAATTTTGCCAGGCAAGCCACTTTTCCTCCAGCATAGGAAATTGTTTGATCATAAGGACCGAAGAGCAAAATATGACCTGAGAATAAATATGCTAATATGATGAATAAAATATCATCAGTCTGCCTCACCCTTCATTCAAGAAAAATAGAATCTTGTGTAACAAGGAGGCATTATTAATGTGTTCATAACTTGTAATTACAGCCCCTGAAGTAAGGGAAGATTTGAATTGCTTCCTAGCCAAAGTACAACGCAAAGGTAAGAGTGTCCTGCCTCTGCTAGATCTATAGCTTGCCTCTTCAGAAACATTAACATTCCCTGTACCTGCTCTACATGCTCTATTTACACGGCAGTCAGCTCCCAGATAGATGGCACCATTAAGATCAAAATAGTTGCTTGTCGCAGTATGCAAAGAAAAGGGAATTTTCTTATCAGCACATACAGTACTTTGAGGCTGTCCTATGAGAGGTATCTCTTAATTAGGTATCACTATTTCTCCCCATCCTTACCCCCCAAAAAAGGTTGCAAACCTTGTATGTGATTTTTTATTATGCTTAGGGGAATGGATGAAAAATTACAAACATTGCCAAATGTGTAACTAGACAAACTGCCTTGAAGTGGGTGGGGGAGTTCAGATCACGGCAGCTGCTGTGTAATCAAAAGCTTTTACAAAAGCTGAAATAAATTAAGTCTTGTTACAGAAGCTTGCTGATTCTGGGAGTTATTTTCCTGCAGACATCATAAGGTGTTCACCTTTTCAGACAGCATTCACTGGGGTAACTGTCCACGGCAAGTTCACCATAAGTCCCTGAACAGGAATAATTCACAAAAGCACAAGATTTTTGAAACAATGCAGAATCCATGCTTCTGAAAGTATGAAATGAGGCTAAGAACTGAAACTCTGGCTATTTGTGTGAAATATTATTGTGAAATCTGTTTCCTAATTTGTTTAAACTTAAGTCGTGCTAACCAAAGAAATCAGTAGGGTCTAGAAAGGTAACTTCCACAGCTGACAAGGATATTCAGTGCATCTTTTACTGATATTTGCAATGGCATGCCACAGGCATTGAACTGAATCCTAATTTAATTTAAAATTAAATTAATTTTGTCAACTGCATTTTGCTTAAGATATTGCTGACATCTAAAGAAAATGGTAAAAAACTCACTAGAAAGAAGAACAGGATTAAATCATGTTTTGTGAGGCATGGTTCAGAACATGGGATCAAAGATGTACCAAGAGGCAACTATAATGCTTGATATGCCATCATTGGTTTCATTGATGTCAATAAGGAGAGATAATTGAAATTTCATCTAAACTCCTGCCTCTCAAGTATCCTTCCTCACTTTTGAGAAACTACAGCTCCAAAATGGTGTCCTCTCTATTAGGCATCAGGCAACATAATGATGGAGAGCTACTTTGTTAGACATACCAGCGCCTGCCTAGACTGGAAAAAGCCTCCAACACTACTAATAGGACAAGAGGTAATGGCCTCAAGTTGCACTGGGGGAGGTTTAGTTGGACATTAGGAAGAAATTCTTCACTGAAAGAGTGGTCAGGCACTGGAACAGGCTGCCCAGGGAGGTGGTGAAGTCACCATCCCTGGAGGGGTTCAAAAAACGAGTATGTGTGGTGCTTTGGGACATGGTCTAGGGGTCAGGGAAATGTTGGGATGAAGGTTGGACTCGATGATCTTAGAGGTCTTTTCCAACCTAAATGATTCTATGATTCTAATAGCTTTAGCATATGCCTATAGCAAGAGTAAGATTTCATGGTAGAACAGGATTTTGAAATCTTCTGTTTCAACCCATTAATTGAACAAAACAACAGAATGTGGAAGTCACCTGCACCTGTCCGACTGGACACAATTTGGACAGAACACCTGTCTACATGACCCATGAAGAATTGCTAAGCATCAAGCAGATTCAAGCTTCTCTTTTCTGCTTTGGGATTAAAGCCAAACACAACCAAGAGCACAATCAAGAACAAGTGCTTTTTAAAAACAATTAATATTTTCCTGAATAATGGATTAGAATTTTGTATTTATAAATCAAATATTTAATTTTCAGGTGTTTTGTGAGGTTCATATTAAGTCATACACCAATATACATTCAAACCAAGCTGAAAAAAACATCTTATTTTTAAATATGATATGAAATGCGTAACAACTCTCAAGGAGAATTCCACAATATAAGTGGAACACCCACATAACTTCTTTTTTTCCATGTAAACAGAGACCTATGATTAAAGCCTGAGCTCCCATGGTTTTGATGCATACAAGTATGCATTACACACACTGTCTCAGCAGGCACTCATTATGCAGTCACAGCAAAGAAAAAGTAAATGCCTCACTGAACAAGGAGGAAGGAGGAGATTTTTTCACTAGTTCTGTCGAAAGGCAACAACAACTTAGAGAAAAGAGGAATTGCTGCATGCTCCTTTTTTATCTGTGATTTGGGATAAAATAATTTACTGATAATAAATAGATAAAACAGTACTTCAGCTAAAATTTTTTTTCTGGAAGCTATAAGCCTTAAGAATTCCTTACCATTCAAAGAGTAACTACACAAGTATATAAGATTAACTAGGTAATGTAAAACCTGAGTAAATTATTAATTCAAGTTAAACCAGAAATAACAACTTGCCCTTTAATATTTTGGGGGTAAATGATATATGTTCAATTAACCCAGACACACAGTCGCTGAAAACTAGAATTAATCCAGGAGACATGGTCTAGTTCTTTATAGTATTTTTGTTCCTTGGAGGATGTAAATTAACCCATTGGTTTCAGATACCAAAAATAATACAAATTGCATCAGTAAGCACACTTAAAAGAAGGTTAATTTTACATTATTCCCTCCATTCTTCCTCCAAAGTCCACTGCATACATTCTCTTTCAGACACTGCCCCAGCCATGTAGGACCATACGGGCTCTGTGCCATCATGTACAGTGCTGCCTTCAACTTCAAAGTAACTGCATTTGCCTCATTCACCTTATTAGAGGAGACATGTGGAAAACTCTACTCAGGCTGCCAACAGCTACTGAGATATCCAAGTTAAACACAGCTCTGTGTGGTCACGGGTATCTCGAAAGCTCCTACTTGCATTATCCCATTATCTGAACATCAGTTTGGGAAAGACAGAAATAAATGTGGCTGGATTCCACTGCATCTTAATTCATTTGATTCTCCCACTACATCAAAACCATAAAACTCTGAACCACAGATATTCCATTGCCTACAGAGCTAGATCTGAATGAGAAACAGTTGTTCCTCTCCCACGACATTCAAGACTTCGTTTATTTTCCCACTTTACATTGTAATGATTTCCATCTTTCCTCCAAAAGCGCAGATTAAGCTAACCTCCTTCTAGAATATCTAGCACTAGATTAGATAGATTAGCAATAGATTAGGACATCTGCCTGATGTGAGAAAAAGAGCCAAGCCCCTGATTTCAACTCCCATATGAATCATTTGTAAAACCTACATAATATCCAGAGAGGGAATGTGCTGCCAGAGCAGACACATAGAACAGCCACAGCATCCACTCAAGTCACATCACAGGAGTGAACCTGGAGTTTCTGCACTACTCCTGTGCAGCAAACTCTTCTTGGGTACGTTGTCCCACGCCGTAAAGAAATGGGTATTGACTAGTTTCTACTGGAGGTTTTCAGAAAACATTGCTTCCATTTATAACGCCATTCAGTCCAACACTTCAACTTAGCAGATTTTCTACTCCAATTATATTTTGAGGGTGCATTTTCAAAGAGTCAGACCTCTCTCATTTAAACCAGAAATCTCATTCCTAACAAAAATACCTCTTAACAGCCTACAAAGTGTTCTGCTTGAAGAAATTCAGCTAATAAAGTATCTACTTAGACTCCTGATCAGCACAACTAGAATTGTTTAGCAATTTGGGGACTTACATCATTTGAAAGCAGGACAATTAGCAAGAGTATAAAAAAGGGCTTATGCTTTTGCAAAGAACTGAGAAAAAAAAGAAAATCAACATTTAACATCTTCAGGGAAGTAGTTTACAAAAGACATTATAGTAACTTACTATGGTAGGGACTGTGCATCACACTTTTGCATCTATGTGCAACCCCTACTGATACAAATGAATATTGTTTATCTATACCTGAGGGAAGAACTTATTTTTAAGAAAGCAAATACAGATTATAGATTTAAATTAATGAAGCATGTAATGTATGTCAAGGACAAGTCATACAGAGTTTTTTTACTAGTTTTAATGCTATCTGTAGCAGTATTCACACATTTTTAAATTAGTCTATAGGTATTTTGAAGGTTAAAGAACAATGAACTTTGAGAAGATAATCATGAAGTTCAATGTTAAGAACAACATAAATCATATGCTGGAAAGGTGGCATTTCAATTTTGCCAGAGGCAAAGCAAAAAGCATAAAACCAACTGTGTTAAATGGAAACTTGTTAAGTTAGAAGCAAAGGTAAGAATGAAATAGCTGAGACTGAAAATTACACATTTATCACAGCTGTTTTCTGCAACGCCTCTCCTATTCAAGCTTTTCAATAAAGGATGCAGTGACTGTAAATTAAAGCAGCATTCAGCATTAAGGTAAACATCTGTAAACTTTGGAAGGGTGTTCTCAAAGTATATATCTGGAAGAGCAAATGCTGCCTGGCACACCAGGAACATCTTCCACATTTACTATTATATACTGATTATTCCATAAATTCTCTCACTTCTATCTTAACACTAATAGAGGCTCAAATATTCCCCGAGAAAAACAGCAGCTGGAATTGCACTACTGTGTCATTGAGCCAAATTCTGTTATGAAACCCAAACAATGAAGTTTTGGACTGGTGTATGGCCAGGCTGCAGTGCACCCATGTGACAGGGGCCCTATATTCAGTGCCCCACCAGTCTGTTACCATAGGTGCCAAAACTTACACAACATATGTCCTCNCAGATGTAGCTGGTTAGAAAATCCCACATCTCTCTTCCCTCTAGCCTTTTCTTCCTTCTAGTGGTTGGAATATCACCACTTTGTTGCTAACAGGATTTGCATGGCCACTGTTGAACCCTTGGTCTAAGGCAACAAACGCCACCCCTCAGAACTGCAAAGTTTTTGCTGACTGTGGTTGACGGCTTTATTTTTCTGTTGAATAGCAAACCCAAGTCTTCCTCTTGCTAACAGCATAACTACAGAATTATTCCTGGCTGCTACTGATCCCTCTTGCTAAATGCACTCGTTCCTGCACCTTTACCTCTTCTAGGGCAGTAATAACTACTACTAGATTGTGGAAAACCTTGAGTTGGAAAGGAGTTTTAGAGGCCATTTAGCCTGAACACTCTGCTCCAAACTGGGCTAGGCTGGTTTGCTCATGGCCTGTCCAGACAAGCTTTGAATAACTCAAAGAGCAGAGAATCCAAAACCTCTCTCAACAACCTGTTCCAGTGCTGGAGTTCCCTGTTGTGAAGTTTTGGGGTTTTTTCCACCAAGTTTAATAAGAACCTTCCTTGTTGCAAGTTGTGGTGTTTGGTTCCTTTTTGTTCTTAACAACCAGAACCATTTTCCACTTTCTTTGATTCTTCCATGTGTTAGAGGTCAATGAAGAGTTCATGATTTACAGCCCCTAATTGATAAAACTCCCTCCACCCTCCTGAAAACATGTACTTGAGTAAGTTGCATGTAGTGCAAAAATACTGCTGTAAAACACAGATGAAAAGTCCATATGCTTAAATTTTTATTAGATAAAGACAT
Source organism: Brachypteracias leptosomus (assembly GCA_013401335.1). Taxonomy (NCBI): domain Eukaryota; kingdom Metazoa; phylum Chordata; class Aves; order Coraciiformes; family Brachypteraciidae; genus Brachypteracias; species Brachypteracias leptosomus. The sequence goes on from VYZX01018449.1 coordinate 82,453, forward strand.
GAGCTCAACTGTTGAAATGTACTGCCTCTTAAAACTGTAGCGTGTTTCACCACATGCTTGCAGGAAGTTTGCCACAACCTATCAAAGTACTATGGCACGCTCATAGTCTTAAGCACTTGAATGATCACTCTGTGACCACTGATCTTCAAAGGGATTATTCATATACTTAAGGTAAGTACTTTATTAAATGTTTTGATGGATCACAGTCACGGTCTAGGTCACAGTTTCAGTATAAACTTTGGCCATAACAATATCAGAAGTTATTTTTTCCAGACTGTACAGCACCTGGAGTTGAAGGTTAGAGTGCACATGTATAAAAACAAGGAATATCCTTCAAAACAGGGATTTATTCTACAATTTCTTCAGCATATGGACACGGTAACATATAAGTATTTTTAATCATACTATAATTGTAGTAATTTGGATATGATATGTATATACAAAATAAATTCCGCTAGCGTTGGACTGTAGAGCTTGCTCACTATTTGCAAGAATAAAGCAAGGAATACTTGGCTATTATTTGTAACCATATTCAGTACCTACTGTAGACAGAGACCAGAAATGCTGAATATTCTGAAGCTAATCTCTTCTAGCTCTGTAGTGAAATTTTAAATTCCTAAGCAGCTAAGCATTGTCAAATGGAGAGAATGTAACAAAATTATTAGTTGTCGCAAGGTGATTAAATTTACATAAAGATTGTGGCTTTGATTAAATGCTAGAGGGGGAGGGAAGAATCCTGTAAAACACAGAATCCCCTAAGTCTCACTTTGTCAGTTTTATACTTCATGCTTCCAGATTTGTTTATAGTAGTAGTAAAACCTTAGTTTTTCCATCACTGAAAATATGGAAGATCTGTAAATCAAATAAATTTGGCTTCTTACTGTGTATCTCAAGTTTAATTTTGTAAATTAAATTTAGGAAAAAAAGTAAATAGAAACAGTAGGTTTAGAAGTGCATTTTTTTGTCCATTCTTTTGTATGTGGTTTGCTCAAATAACCTCATCAACATTATCAACAGTCAAAATTAGAACAGAAAGATTTCTTCCATAGTCCACATATTATTCATTAAAATGGTAAAGGCTTTCTCAGGAAATAGGTTTCTCAAAGAATTTCAGTTTATAAATCACAGGAGAGCTCTAAAGTTCTGGATTTAAGTGAGTAAAAAGAAGGGAGTGGAACACAATAGAGGAAAACCACACCAATAATATATAATACTATGAAATCAAGACAACAGCAGTTTCTGTCTCAGTGCTAAAACTATTTTCGTTCAAGCAAGTATGCAGTTTATCTGCAATAAAGTTGTCCTACTTCATGAAACAATTTGCAAGTACTCACCTTAGAAATACAAGGCAATGCAGTTTCAAGTAAAAATATGCAGTTATTTCTAAATGTCACAAAGGAAATCATTATCAAAATAATCTTAAAATCTTGCTTTGATTAAACATAGCAAAAACTTCTGAATTATTTCATTCAGGTAGGAAAAAAAATGCTTAAAAGAATTTAAGTGCCTTGAAAAGTATCAATAAAAATAACTCTTACCACTTTGAAGTGAAACTGGAAGAGAAGGGAACGCAGCATTAGCATATTATCCACTGAGTCTAGGTTGCTCTATTCACTGTGAAAGTACAAATTTCACTGCCATATTTAAAGTGCTTTACTATGTGTATTTTTACAAATATGTAGCCCAAGCACTATCAAGTGCCTTGCACAGATTCCCACCAAAATACAAGCCCTGCTAATGCTCTGCAGGTTTTGCAAGGTAACATCCCATCCATCCATCTTCTCCAGGACATCCCACCGCTTGGTTCCCGACATTCAGAATTTACTGCTGGGCATTTGCAGAGATCAAAGGTGGCTGCACCATGCCAAACCACTGTCCTTTCACAGTAAGGAAAATCTCTTACCAGAAGTTATGTCTGGTATATAAATGATCTACTAAAAGTGCCTTATTAGTCAGTTACAGTCACTCGTCCCCTTGTAATCCTGTAGCTACTTCAGGTAATTTATTAAGACAGTACCAAATAGATTTGGTTTCTTTTTTCATTGAAACATCTATAATTCTAATTTTTAATTTAAATGCTAAGATTTACCAACCAATGATCTGCAAATCACAATGAAAGACATACTTTGAAACAATTTTATTAAAGTACGTTTTACAAGATAGCCTATTTTGATTTGCATGATAGCCAACCTAAAAAGTGCTTTTTATGTTTGCAAAGGATGTAGCCCAAAATCTTCTTCATTCTTTGATGCTGTCACAAAGAACGTAAAGAAAATGCCAGCAAGATACTATAATTAAACAAATATGAGCAAGTAAATCTCAACAGTGACTTGCAGAAAAGTGACAGTATTTCCTTGTTGCTGGAGTTACAGCTTCTAATAAGGCCACAATCCATCAGCTGAAGGCCTCTCCAACAGAAATCTCGGCCAACAAATCTATTAAAACACCTTGCCTTGTTCCCATACAGTATGAGGATAATAAGAGCAGTACCAGTCCCTTTTTCCTTTTTTTCCCCTTACAGACACAAACAGTATTGGAAGCACCAGTCAGAGCTAGACCACATGTTGGTTCCACAACTGCCACCAATAAATACTTGCTTCTAAATCCCCTGATATTAACTTGCTGGTATGAGCAGCTCCAGATCTTCAGATGGGGGCCATATGTGCAGGATGTGTTAAGACTAAAAAACAACCCTGTAGTCTGTTGAACCAGCAAGTTTTGATTACTATTACAGCTGGATTTTTATGTGCTAATTAGTTTCACAAATTCAACATTTGCACATTTCAACAGATTCCTACATAGAGCAAAGAACAAAAGTCACAGACAGAACAATCGCTTCCCCTTCTCTTGGCTTTTTGCTGCTGGACTCCTCAAGCTCTTTTTCTTGTTTTTAGAACAGTCTCTTCTTTTTGAACACATTGTTTTTAATAATCTGGTAAATAATTTTAATCATTTGATAAACTTTAATAATCTGACAAAGCATTTCATGTTACAATGTTGCACACAACTATATGGGTAGATGCACTTCTGCTTAATGAGCTGTATATACAACAGGCCAAACCATCAACTGTGTCTCAAGTTTGTGTCACTTGAAATAGTCCCACTGTGCCTGACCAGAGGGTAGCTCTCATCTAGGCATGGTGCTCTCACATCCCAGTTCCAAAGACGGGACTTTCCAAGTCAGAAGCACAGAAACCTATAGCTTTGCTTGGTTGGAAACACAACTAACTAGAAAATCCTGCTTAAAAAGAAGAAAACTCCCAACCAAACAAACAACAAAACTCCAAAACTTATGTGACTGTGGCTCTGCATTAGGAATGAGTACCGTAAGACCTTATTTACCAAACCTCTGTGCATCCATACTGCCTTTGGGATAAAAGGCAGGTACAGCTCATCATCACTTCTGGGATACAGTCACTTGTCTTCTAGTGACCCCCCCCCTCCCCTTTCTATCTCTATATTAGGCTAGGACATCTCAAACAAATAGGAGTGATGAAAATATGCTCACTAATGCTTATATGACAGTTTCATAATTAGGTGTTGGAGGATATTTAAGGACTCTGAGAGACATCGTTATCATTTTTTAGTTAGATCTGATTTCTCTTATCTTCTTTCTTGTGGTTAAGTCACCAGGTTCTAGCCCCAAAACTGTTCTGCTGAGCACTGCTATCTACTATTTTTGCTCTGTGTTTTAAATTAATCCACTTCAGCTCAGGTCTAGACTGCCACCATCAGCATTGCTACATATCCCATTAGGCAGCTACAGCAATGATTTATTATTTAATGACAGCAATGTGGCAGAAGTGCTGGCGTTATGTTTCTTAATATCTATTAAGAGTTCAATAAAACAATCTGCTGAAGGTCTTTTTGTTTCTCTGATGTACAAAGACATTTTCCACAGACAATACAGCAGATCACACAGTAGTAAGTATGAATCTCAGTAGGAAACTTGTATGCTTTATTTCAAATGTGTCAACATTTTTCATGTATCTCCTAAGAAACTATTCATTGCACTTTCCTCCCCACGAATCCTCCAAATTAAATATACAGAAAATGCATTCTAAAAGTCTTAGAATAGAAAAAAACGCAAGTATTAATAAAGCCAGAAAAACATGTTACGTTTTTTATGCATCTGACTAGATCTTCTTCCATTTTGCATGAAATAGTGTGCTAAGCTTAAGGACATAACTCCAAAGGAGATACATAAACATACGCATATGAGCTCACATTCTGTATGCAGCTCATACACCTGTAAATGGGCCTGGGAGGCCTCTACCCTCAGTACATAGATTTAGTTTGTGGCAGCATAAAACATATTAATTGGGCACACAGACATCATATTCCAGTCTAGAAATACAGAACTAGCCATGAGGAAACACCCATTTCTGTCATCCAGGCAGTAGCTATAAAAGATTAAATTATCATTCAGCAGTTGGGAAATTTGTGATCACAGAACTTAGGACTTCAGAGGAGTAAGACCTGCACTCTTGAACTCATTGCCCGAAGGATTAAAGCTGACTGTCAGCTTTACTACGTTCAGAACAAAATGCAAGAAAGCCAGTGAAAATAAAAAAACCATGCTCTGAATTACACCATTTTTAGGTCTAGCCATAATTTCCATGCATCCCAGGAAGCCATATGAAAAGAACCCACAACAATCCCAGGAATGAGAATTTTTCTTTGAATATTCATCAGATGTTTGTCATCATAGCAAGCATCTGTCCTTTCTTTGTAAAGGAACATCTTTTTACTTACAGATACATCTTCAAAATGAAGGGAAGTTTCCAGATATAAGTGACTTGCAATACTGCTTGCAGTCACTGGTTTTCTGTACCTCAATTTTGCCATCTGTAAAATGAAATCAGTAAAAACCACTCTGCTTAGATAGCAGAAGTGTTATTTTGCAAATAACCTAGAATTTAGAACTCTCAAATTCAGAATTCTAAACACAGCTTGAGCTCGTGGACAAGGACTGCAATTTAATTAAAAGAGCACTAGAATATTCTAAGCTTTAGCAAGGACCAGTCAACCCACAAATATGATCATTACCATGCAAGTTTTGTTTAGAAATAAGAGTAAAAATCCTCCTTCAGGTATGGGAGCATCATTAAAGACTAGCAGCTGTTTATCGGTGAATCATGCACAATAAAAATGCAGTTACATCAACTCCTCTAATTTATTAGACAAATGCTCAAGATTTGTTGTGAATTAACCACAATATTTCTTTATTCTTTGGCTATTTTAACATGAGAATTTTTAAAGCATTTTAGTTGTGTTTCCTATTGATTATCTATTCTGACTGCCCTATGCATTGGCTCATGCATCTTTCAAGAGGGGTAGGTGCTGGTCTGTATTTATACTTCACAAATTAAAGTGTGCTGTGACAGCTGAAACTTGGTGAGAACTGGGACACTCTCCCTCTCACACAGGCAAGGTGCTGTTGATCCCCAGAATCTTGCTTCTGTGCAAGGCAGGAGCTTCCAGCTCTGAGTGAGCTCAGAGCTCAGCAGGAGCTGGCAGCAACTGCTTCTCACAGATGCCTCTTCTCAAGGTGCCGCAGCTCCTGGCTGTAAACTCTTGGCCCTCTGCCTTCTCTGCTCTGGGCCACTCACAAGGCACCTGCTTACACATCTTTCATACCTGAGTGGTAGGTTGTTTAGTGCTTTGCAGTGTAAATAATATTTTAAACTTAATTTCCTTGTGACAAAGCAAATATGATTAAGAGTCTAAAGATAAGCAGAAATCTCTGGTGTGCTCACTCTTTTACTCTAGGACTTGGGAATCCAGATTGATCAAACCATCACAGCTCCCTCTCCTGCAACCTTCTCTCCTTTTTCAACAGAAAAACTTTAATTTAGTGAAGAATCACCCAGAAGAAAACACTTAATTCTCTTCCTATCCATAATCTGTTCCAGTAACCACAATGCTTTTTTTTTCCTTGAGGTACCTACAGCTCTACAGGCAACACACAAATGATTTCTGGAACTCTAACAAACAGGAATTCTCAACTAAGAGATGATGGATAAAGTCAAGTTGCCAACAGCTAAGCTATTTTTCTTTTATTTGTTCATCGCTTTTAGCAGTAACAGCCAATTTGTCACTAAACAGGTAAATACACATGCACTGAGTTCTGCAGGGACTGAAGTGATGTTCCTAATCCAAAGACAGGGTTTTCTACAGTATTTTTGCCAGTTGAAACCCTTATTTACATACCTTTTTTTTAATTATTATTTTGCACTTTGCTTGACTTCAGTTACATAAAGAGCAGCTCAGTGCAGTAGCTGGTCCGTGAGTTGTTTAGCTTAATAATTTGATTTTGGGTATTTTTATGTCTTTCATATATACACATATAAATAAGAAGACTTGAGAATGATGATTGGGTGGGACAAAAAGTACTTGAAAAGGGCTAATTTTTTTTTTGCCTTAATTTGCACTTACTTTCAGAAGAGCATAGTATATCAGAATACTTTAAGAAAGCATCCATCTTCGTTACTCAGCTTCGTGGATTCATGATGTGAAATGCAACTAAAGAGCTCCCACTGAAACAGACTCAGATGGCCCAGACATCCTGAGCACAGTATTTTACAAACAGTTTTACAGACTGTGATACAAACACATGTAGATATACACGAAGTGTGCTTTTAACACCTCCTGTTGGCAGCCTTCTTTGAATGGCCATCAGGCTTTGATGGCCATTAAATGATGGCCATTTTAATGAAAATATTTCCATTTTCATTAACAACCCTTTAACTATCCCAGGCCAGTTCTGTTGTGCCAAGTAGCTATCCAGACGAGTATGGAAGCAAAATGACAACTTTGCATAGAGAATATAACACAGAAGTTGCAATTGCATGGAATTAGTAAGTATTTAAATTGCTTAAAATTATGGCTTCTAACTTAGCATTAAGACAGATATTCACAAAATATCCAGGCAATCTCAAGATTTCTTACGATTTTTTATTTCTTTAGAAATTGGTCAAAATATGTCAGGATTTCCTCAGAGCTGTCATAGACAGACAGCTCAGCAGCACACACACAGACGGATCTGTCTTCAGCTTACAGAACAAGTTCAGTTCAGGTTGTTAGAATCACATGCTTGACTCAATTAAAATCTGCAAAATGCATTTAAGAAAGCCCAGACCTTACATACACCATATTTTTCATGCTTGCTCTATCTCATGTTGATGAATAATACATATAAAAGGTAAGGTAAGGTGAAGGCCCATGACAGGAATGAAATAGCTGGGATTTCCTAGAACAGTATAGATATTTGTCAAGATGGATGTCTCTATGACAAAAGTTTTAAAAGGTCACCTCAACAAGGTTTCAGTGGGAACACCAAGCTGAAGAACAAATCTTGTTCTGAAGTCATGCTGACATCATTGATTCAAAGTGCTGTGCAGATAAGTACAACCTAAAGCCAAATATGCCAGAGGTATTAAAAAGGTGAAGAAATGGTGCACGTCAAAAGGGAAAGGGCAAAAAAAAAATTGTCTTTAGAAGTGTCATATTGGGTGCTTAAAATGGAAAAAATGGTAACTTAAACTTGATTGCTTCCTTGTAAGAAGTACCAAATTTTGTGGTAAAGTTAGATGGTTCTTGGAACTCAATCCATAATTCTTACTATCAGCCCTCTGCAAAGAATCACAATAAACCTTTGTTAAAGTCTTCTAAGATATGTTTATAAGATGTACAGCAACTCTGAGTTTGTCTAGATGATATTTCATTGTACTGACTCAAGTTCTAAATATACTATCAAAGGAGGTTGTCTAAAAAGGTACAGAACTCTTATCTTTACAATACATCTTGACTGCAGCAGTCTAGTCTCTTAGTGGAGGACCTTTGAAATAATGGTAAGGATGTTCTGGTTCCCTCATTAAACAATACGAACATCAACATTTTCAAAGAAGCAGAAGTCAGCAATTTTAGATGTAGTGTAATGTTGTTTGAACAGGATTTTTCAAAGGCCCATTTTGCTCACTTATCTGGTTGTACTTAAGGCATTATTCATTTCTTGAAAGCAGGTTAGCTACATAAATGAGAGAATCAAGCTCTGCAACTCTTTTTTTTTTTTCCCTCAATTCATAACCATACAAAGAAACTTATGCAAGTCTTGGTTCTTACTCTGAATGTTCTGAAAAACTACTACATTTTCTGGCTAGGATGAATGGATAGAAACTCCTGAAACACATTGTGACATTCTGATAGCAAATTAGAGGTCCAGACAATGCTTTATAGTGCACTAATAACTATCTCACAATAGAAACTAGAGATCAGATTAAACAGTTGTAATAATTGCCTTTTGACAATGCCAAAAAGACAGCTATGAAAAACTAACATTTGCATCCAAAAAGAATAAATGTAAGGTTAAAAAACTGAACCAGAATTCAATATCTCTAGACTTATTTAATACTTTTGAATGGATTTCCTGTGTGACCTTGGTTAAATGATTCTATCTTTTGCTGTTTCATTTCTCTATGTCAAGTTTTGGGCAAAAACTGTCTCCTTGGTGTGTGTTTGAAATTTTAAAAACTGATTAGAAATTTTAAGTCTCACATCCAATTGCAATCGATAAGAGTTTTCTGAGGGGAAAAAAAAATCAGCCTGGAAGGTGCTTACAAAAACAAGAGTCCATAAGCCCAAGTTTTTCTGCATTTCAGACAACTGGATAACTGCATTAGCACAGCATGATGTGCAATCTACTGTGACTACCTGGCTTCCATCCAACCAATTCAGAGAGCAGACCAAGAAGCCGAGATGTATTTCTAGCCACCCACGCAGCTCTGAAAACCTGCATATGCATTGCTATTACAAAGAGCTCTGCTATAAATCGGGATTTCTAGGCACCTCTAAGAAAAATTACCCACATATATAAATATAAATAAATAGATACTCTTTGCTCTATCTCAGCTACATCATAGTTTTGTAAATATTTTCCAAAGTTATGGGGTTTATAATTATTAAATTCTTTCCTGCTGAAACGAGCATCTGTGCACTGTAATGAATCAACAGAATATCAAGCCATCCTGATGGACCATGTGGCAGTAATCTGAATCTTAAGCGCAGGAACTCTAGGGAGATGACACTAGGGTTGAACAGGTGCAATAAAAGTTATTTATTGAATAAACAAACTTGTCCTCTTTCTTGAAGTTTACTTGTCCAACACCAGCCTTCAGAACATCACACAGCAATGACAGAATGCCTTGGAGTTTTTTTAGAGGGTATGGATGGTCCTTTCCCTGAGCTACCATCACGGACAACTGGAAGTTTCTGAAACCGGCAAGGAATTGAAGACCCTGTGTAATGACCTGAGGCTTCTGCAGTGACCTGATCTTGCACCCTTAATAGTTATCAATAGCTTTCTTGGTCACTTGGCAATTCAGTGTTTGTGAAAGCACGCGTGGCACGGTGGGGGCTCTGTGTGTTCGTGTGTTCTTCAAAGGAGAACATCATGCCAGTGTTATTGCCAAAAAGCCTTCCAGGCAAATGACTTCCCATTAAAGTATCACAACTGAAATGGCTACTTACAATCCCTGTACTTAAACACACTCAAAATCCAAATATTTATGACTTGCTATTCAAGAGGAAGGCCTACAGAATCACTGGAAGATGAGATGCAGAGAAACTATCAGTCTCTCCCCAAATCCAACTTTGGGCTGATGAAGTCTTAAAGGAAATAAGTAACAGCTTTTCAGGGCTCTTGTGGTTAGGAGAGGTTGTGGATAAAGCTTCAAATGCAAAAGTAATAGCAAAATTTATATATATAAAAATTAAAACAATGAAAAAGAAAATCTATATAAAGTAGCTGCTGTCAGTTAAAATGGGAAAGAAATAATCTCCAACTATCCCAACACACAGTAACGGAAAAAGAAAACAGGAAGTAGAAGAAAAGAAATATTTCTTAATATTCACTTACATGTGCTTAAATATATCATTACCTCTTATACGAGCAACCATCTTTTCTGAGCCTGCTCTGGAAATTAGTAATACCTATTCCCAAAAAATGGATAACCAGAGCAGGAAAGCCAATAAGGAGCAGGATAGGTCATATGTTATAGAAAGGGACTGAAATGATGTTTCAATTATTAATAATTTAGTTTAGCATTCAGTTTTTAACATTTCATGAGGATTCATTGTCACATCATCCAACAAGGATGGCAGATGCAAGGCAAGAAGATAAAATGAAAAAAGAAATAGAAGGTGGAAAGAGATAGAAAATTACAATTCTTTTCCAAGCTTGTTCCAAGCTTATTTAGTTTCTAAACTCAGCCCATTTTAGTTTTGCCCTTTATGGGTCACTTAGCTGAACTCGTAACTAAAAGAGAGAACACTTTAGGAAGACAGTCCCATGACATAACTGGAATCTACTCTTTGAGTTATACAGATGGTGGGTTACACAAACCACTGCCTTTTTTGTATGTGCAGACACTTTTTTTATGTAAGATACCTGGCCAGCTGACATCTGCTTTTACATATGTACATATATACACAGACAAACACACAAGGGGCACGTGCATCTCTTGTTAAAGGCCATAGAGGTCATACACACATACATACTGTGCCACAGTACAGCCATGGATGCTTTGTTCCCTTGACTGAGACCAGACTCGTTACATGTAGTGGCACACACGGCCACGTACAGCAGAGTATCACGTGGAAGTTGTCTCCCTGCCTGCAGAAGATCAATTCTTTCTTATGTTTCTCCAGGAAATTTCCTTACACTGAGCTTGCTCTTTCAGCAGTATATGAGAACTTCAGTCAGGACGCTTCTGATACTGCAGAAGAGAGTGGTAACTAAAATTTGTTAAGGAAGTTTGCACAGCTTGCAAAGGCTGCATACATAGTACCCCATTTTACCTCATTTACTGAGGTGTTGAAGAGCCAAATGATATCCACTAGATCAAAATTCATACAAATGAGACCCTCTACATACCAAATAAATACATCATTATTGATCAATCTGTTTGTAAGTAACATACCTCTGAGTTTTATTAACACTTTGCATAATTAAGTCTAGAGAGACAAAGTCTAGTCCTAGTGAATATAACGCTGTATTTCAGTGGTTTCTCTACGTAGATGATTTTGAAAATGCAAATACATAAAATTATTTTGTAAGGTCAGCTCTCTATATGCGGCATATTTACCAGAAAGATCATCTTTTGATCTTGAACTTCTGGTTCTTTTGACTTAACACACCAGCAGAAATAAGTGGAACCACTTATTTATGTGAATAAACTACACAGGGTTCAGCTGATAGCATTCCTAACTCTATCAGTTTCAGACAAACACAACCACGGTAGAGGCTGAAAAATTACTAGAGTAAGATATATTCTAATAAAGATGTTAAGACTCACTCAGATGAAGAACTAAGAATCACTCTAATCTACAGAAAAAGAAACATGGATGTCCTACAACAGTGAAGTAAAAAAATTTTTCCAATGATTTTGAAAAAAACGCAAAAGGGCTCATTATTAACAAGCTGAAGATTACTTATTAATAATATTCCTTGCAAAGAAGAACGCTTTAAAACACATAGCTACATTCATAAGTAGTACAATTTAAAAGTATGCTGATGAATCAATAGTTTGTTGTTCTTACAGATTGGTTAAAAATTGTGGCATTGCAGAATTACAGTTTGGAGTAGGGAAGCATACACTGTGTGAAAACACACCAGTACTCAGCAGCAACTTGTTTATTTTCTTGTTCCTGAAGCTGCATAGGAAATTACTACCTGTCTGTGCTAACTGGTAATTACAAGCAAAAAAAAAAATTAACTAAAGTAAGTATTACCTTACTAAAATGGGAGTAGGCATTCAACAAAACAAATCGAACACAACTGCAGCATGCAAGTTACTGAGGATGTTCAGTTTCCTTAAGCAGAACATGTATACATACATATATGTATATATAGGTATAGGTGATGGTGTTTCTGGGAGGTTGTGATGTGTGGTACAACCATTCTGAACAGCGATAGAATATGTAACAGATGATATACAAGCAAATACTGGAGTGGCTTCACAGTCCTGCTCTTTCACATCAACACGGTTCCACAGCTCCTGAGGTTAAAAACTGTTGTGGTTTTCATTTTAAGTACTGAGCACAGAAATAATTTACATGCGGGAACCTAAAGCTGCAGAAGTTTGTGAGGCTGCATTCGCCCTGTGCTGTTTGCACAGGCACTGACGACACTGGAGGCTCTGCTCTCTCCAGCGCTGCCAAAACTGATATATCTGACTTCAAGTAGGTTTAAATATTTATATCTAGAACTGCTATTTTCAGGCTCTGCACAGATTTAACTGCATTTAGCTTTAACTCTGGTAATTCCTGTGCACACTTTGAGCTCAAGTATGCCAGATGTTTGAATGCCAGAGAGGATTATTATGACTTATTTAGTTATATAGATCCATTCCTTGTGTATGCAGAGGCCTAACAAGAAAGTAAAGACCCTTTCAAGAAGGGGTAACACCTCCCTCTGATGAGGCTGGTAGCAAGAGACCTGCTGATTCTGATATGACTGACTGACCCATTTTGCAAACTTTTGGCTGCATTCTCAGCAGTGAACATAGAAATCAAAAATATTCCGATTTTCACAGGCAAAACTTATGTAATCATGTTCTAAAATGCTGGCCTTCCTTCTAACTAATGGTTGCAAAAGGAATCAAAATATTTAAGGGAACTCTACTGTAAAATGTTGGTTGTTCTAGAAAGTAAAAATACAGATTAGCAAAACCTCCCAAACCAGGTGATGAAAGAAAAGGAAATGATAGCAAATCCCACTACTCATACAGCTTTGAAAAGGGAGCATGCACAGATCAACCAAAGTTTAAACTTGAGTATAAACATGAATTTATTCCTATAAAATACCAAATGTAGTAATCGTAGGTTGAAAAAAAAAATAACCTTAACACTCAAAAGAAATATGTACTTTAAGAAATTACAGGATAATGTAACAAAATAATATTAAAAAATAAATCAAATACAAGAAGCAGAGATGCTGAACTTAATAGTGCAGTAAACTTAATTTTACATTTTATAGAAACCCTATGAACTAACCTGACAGGGCACTACAGACATCAGGGTTCTGGACACCCTCAAGTTAGTAGCAAAGCTTGATTTCTCTATTAGAAAAGAACACTTTGAGCAGCCCGTTCCAGATTTATCATTTCTGCCACACAGTCCTGACTTCCTCTTTCTTTACAAATAAATGTACTCCTAATCTCGCATACTGTTGCTTCTCTCATTAATATCTGACCAGCAGCTAGGCAGAAGAGTTGGCAGTGCACTGGAATGACACTATACAAACATATATTAAACACAGACTATTTGTACCAGACCAGTCAAGATACAAGACCATCCTCTGCTTTTAGGGCTTTCTCCAAATCCACAAACTGGAACCACAATAAATATTTGGAAAGAAATTCTCTCATAGCGATGCATTTCTGAACAGAACACTGATCCACAGCACCAAGTGACACAACTTAGCTCTGGAAGAACACTGTCTGTACAGATAGGAATTTCAACTCACAAGCCCCGAGGAGAAAGACTTGAAGGTGCTGATTGATGATAAGCTCAACATGAGCCAGTAATGTGCCAGTGCAGCCCAGAAAGCCCCAGCCGTATCCCGGGCTGCATCAGAAGAAGCGTGGCCAGTAGGTCAAGGGAGGTGATTCTACCCCTCTACTCAGCACTTGTGACACCCCACCTGGAGTATTGCCTCCAGCTCTGGAGCCCCCAGCACAAGGGTGACATGGACCTGTTGGAGAGGGTCCAGAGGAGGGCTACAAAGATGATTAGAGGGCTGGAACACCTCTGCTATGAAGACAGGTTGAGAAAGTTTGGCTTGTTCAGCCTGGAGAAGAGAAGGCTCTGGGGAGACCTTATTGTGGCCTTCTGAAGGGGGCCGACAAGAAAGCTGGGGAGGGACGTTTCACAAAGGCCTGTAGTGATAGGATGACGGGTAATGGGCTCAAACTGGAAGAGGAGAGATTTAGATTGAAAATTAGAAAGAAATTCTTTACCCTGAGGCTGGTGAGACACTGAAACGGGTTGCCCAGGGGGGTTGTGGATGCTCCATCCCTGGAGGTGTTCATCCCTGGAGGTTGGATGGGACCTTGAGCAACCTGGTCTTGTGGGAGGTGTCCCTGTCCATGACAGGGGGGTTGGAACCAGATGATCTTTGAGGTCCCTTCCAACCCAAACCATCCTGTGATTCCATGATTAAGATCAATGCTGTACTAAAATGGAAGGCAGTAACTTGGTAAGACTTTGCTTTGCTAAGCAATCATATAAATCAGGTCTGTTTGAGGAAGCCCCTTAGATGAGCAGTAAAGCAACATGCTCTCAGAAAAGGAACAAGAATTTGCTACAAAACAAGCATTTTCTCTCTGTCTCTGACAAAAAGAGCCTATGTACATCAAAGCACCAACATCCTTTCAGTGTTGTGAAGTTGGACTGATAGTTTTTCAACAGTGTAACTAGACAATGAGGACCTATTAAAAATGCAAAAAGTGTGTGTGGACGTGTGTGTGAATAGACTTTAAACTACATGTTACTTATGGAACAGCAGCAGTTGGGTACTCTCAGATACAGTTTGCATTTATATTGGTGTTTTCATTCAGATCAGGAACTTCTGAAGCAAATGACTAAGATGTGAAACAGACCCCAAGGGATCAGATCAGAGCCAGTCTGATCCCCTGAAATACAAATCCTGGGAATACAAGGTTCTCAGCACTGTCTCTGCGTAAATTCTAATGTAGACACAGACACAAGGAATCAGTCTAACAAATGAAGAAAACTAGGAAGAAAATGTAGAAAAGTAGTGTTCTAGAGTTTTGTTAATGGCACTTCAAACCTGCATCTGACAGCAAATAGATGACAGCTACAACTGTGCAGATATTAAAATCAAGAACAATCTTTTCACCAACAATGACAGACTTTGGAACAGTATAATTTAATTATTCCATTATTTGTTGCTTACTGTCATTTCTAAGTCATACTTTTATATGGAAAAAATAATCTGCCTGCATGACAAATCACCTTCTATGCTGTTATGCTAAATCTCCAATACAAGTGTTCTAGGACACTGTGACAACCACGTTAACTCCAACAAAAATGTTTTTTATTCATTCTAAAAATCATTAAGACCATAAATATGCTCCAGATAGAAGACTGCAAGAAATTCCCATAATATCAACTTTTCGTTAGCCACCATCACATACAAAGACAATAATAACCCCAACACCTCTGTCATTATGTGAAAATTCTCAAATAACCTGTTGGACTGGGCACTGGACATCATGTTACCTTTCAGCTTAAGCTCTACTGTCAATAAAACACTAACTGCAGAAGTTTCACAGCTCCTTTTTATGCAAAACATCTGCTCCTATTTTGCTGTCATATCTTTGAAGACTTCTTCCACCTGTAACAAAACTATGGCTAGGCTGAGCTTTTCTCTTTTTCCTCATCATTAAACTCTATTGCCTTCTATTCCAAAGAAGAACCGATAGACTTTCTTGACATTGAGTATGAAGACAAAACACATATCTAATGATCACACAGTGTAGTCCTCCCATAAAAGTTAATTATGTGACTTTTCAGACTATCAGATTAAAATATTTTTGCTTAATCTTACCATGCTTGAGAAGCAGGACATTCATTTACCCCACAGGTATTTGTACTTAGGGACTAAAGTAACAAAGCATGAGGCACAGAACTGGTTATACTGGCAGTAAAGCAGGACTAGGATTGGAGCTGGGAATAGGACATGAGTTAGATCTCAATGAAGATGTAGTAACATGAAGTTCTATACAGACAACTGTAGTTCTTTGCTACCCAAATAAGCCACAGTCTATTGCATTGCACAAAGTGTCGGTGTCCTCCCTCCCTTCAATGTAAAGGAATTAAATTATCTATCTACTTAAGATATTCCCAAGTTGATTTTTCAAGTAAATAATAGTTCATACTGCTAAAATAATTTGTTGTTCATGTTCTAATCATTACTGTTAATGTTCTAATCATTTCTGACCTAGTATGGAAACAATGTTGCCTCTGAGAAACAGTACAAGTGGTTCAAAGAAGGATGACCAAGTAGTGTTTGAAAATGTGTTTGCATCATCAGACATCTACGGTTGGAAGTTACTTGCTCTGAAGGCTACAGGAGCTGTTCTGTGGGTCTTGGTGCCACCTAGGGGAAAGCTGGAAAAGACCAGGAAACACAGGGACTGAGAAGATGGCAACACTGAAGGAATAAAACTCATAAAATTTGTTCCAGCTCACCTAACTGTAAGAAACGAAGAAGGCGTATCGAACTTTGAAGAGAGAGAGAAAAAAATCTCTTAATGAGGAGCTCAGCTGTGTGCTGAACTCTGTTTTTGTGATAGGATACAAGGTATTTTATAGAGTTTGTTTACAACGAAAGGGATATAGTCTTCAATTCAAAACTACTTTGATAATTAAGGTATGTCCAGATTTTGGACAAAATCAACCTATATTTTATTTCCATCTCTGCTTGCTGATGTAGTAGACATGAGGTCATTTGACATCTTGATTAATGATTAAAATAAAATATGGAGTACTCCAGTGTATGTTTAGATAACCACTGTAGAAGTAACTGAGAGCATACTGCTTTATCTCTGAAAGTATGCCTGAGAAAAAGTACTTCATCTAAGTAGACATGCATGATGAAAATATACTGTATTTGCTAATGGGGACAATGGGGATGTGGAAATGGAGACACCTGAAAATTAAGAGCACTTAAGTTCAATATATACAAAAATTTCCTGAAAACAAAATAAAATGAAGAGAAAGTATGAGAACATGTACTTTAAAATATGGCCTAAAAATTCAGTATCTACATATAAGGAAAAAAAACATATATAAAACAACCACCACAAACTGATAAAACTGTTATTACTGCAGTGAAACCCTCAGAACTCACTAAAATAATAAGACACCTGGGCAAGTCAGAAGTTAACTATCTATTTTTAAACGTTATGTAGAATGCAAAAACCTGTTTTCACCATTGCACAGCAAATCAATCAGTTCTAGATTGGGCTTTTATACATTTTTCTAATCATCATGATCATAAACATACACATCAAATCTACACAGGCATCTATAAGCACATCTGCTTCCTAGGTTTATATTTTATTTCAAATATTTTTAGACAGGAAGAACAGAAAAAAACCAACCTGTATCAGCTCGAAGCAACATCTTTCCTAAATTCTTTAATAACATATGACAACCCACTTATTGGTGTCTTTTCTAACACGGCCTATATTGACACTAATATTCCAAAACAAAACCCCTCCCACCAAAAAACCCCAATCAAAAAAGCTAAGAAAAAACAGAACTGGATTGACCTCTGACATGGAGGCACTTCTCTCGGGAATATAGTATTTGCTAGTTAGATAGTTTGCTAGTTGGAATTCAGAAAGGTAAACTGTCTTTTCCATTTTTCTAACTATTTTATCAATAGCCAAAATCTCATGTTTCAGTTACAAAAGAACATCCAGGACCAGTTTGAAAATGCATTTGCTCCTGCACATGAATTCTTTTGCTTGCAGTTCTTGCCAGAAGTATCCTTTGTGATGAATTCAAAATGGTGAAGCAATTCATTTTTTCCTCTTTAAGTGTCTCCTGATGAGACAGATTCAAAAGGTACTTAGCCAAATACAGTAGAAATTGTTGAAGAATTCCTAAGCATTGTAAGTGTCATATAAGGTAGGTATTACTAAGGACACAAAGGAAGTCACTCATATTTTAGCTGCCACAGGTAGTGTGAACTTTCCATCTATTAGAAATAGCTTTAAATTATATTTCAAAATTTCCAGTGACACCTTGCATCTGAATAGATTAAAACTGAAATAATTATAAAGCTGGACAGACAGTATCAATTAGATGAAGTAAGGATACCTACCCCCTTTACAGCAGGAGTGCAGATTCACTGAAAAAAAGTTCTCAGCATTTTAGAGGGCGTGAACCCTGGGCATGGACCCATGGCCAAACAAAGGTATTGATCAGTCTTATCTTTAAAAATGTTTTATGCAGCCCCATACTGCATTCAGAGTTGCCTGTGGATTGGACATAATAATCAGCAGGGGAAGAAAAGCTCATTACTACAAGCTCTCCTTCCCCTGCAGATTACCTCAGCATGAAGCCACGTATCTCAATCAAAAAAAAGATTGCTACAGAGAGCTACACAAGATGTTTCTAAATCAGCTAGCTCGGTGTTCAGCCTGTACTTACAACCTTCTTTTAACCTTCAGAAGAGCAGTCGGCCCAGGATGGTCTCTGCATATTAGCAACCTTAAAGTTCGGAAATAAATTACTAAGCAGATAGAACTCACCAGCAGACTTGACCTGTCCCACACAACAGACACATGGAAAATTCAGCTGCAAGGCTTGATGTAAAAAGGGACAAGGCAGGATATGGCATGTGTTGGGGGGAGTGGGAGGTTTAGGAGTGTCTAGAACATTGTATACTACTGAGAAAAAAAAAAATGCACAGAGTAGTACCTTATACAAATTTAGCTGCTTTAAATAACACAGAAAAGTAAGCACTGCTGTAGGAAGCAAAGATACTTGCTCTTAGAAATCCTTCGACCCCACTTACGTAAGAGTTCCAAATCATAACATCAGTGTTTGGAAAACTTTTTAAATCAAATGTAATATTCTGGAGAGAGCTAACAACGTTTGTCTCCGTGTCTCAATGAAATGGCTGAAAAAACTCATCTATGATGGAAGCTTATGAGTTCAACTCCCATGTTAATGAGATCCCTGTTGCTACTTTACATCACACCTACTCTGCCAAATTACATGTGAACTGTTGGCTCTTTTTTTCCACTGCATGTCCTGTGAAGCCATATAAGCAATGTGTGCAGCTTCAGGGGCATCCTCAGTAGGAACTTGATCAATCAAATATCCCTTTGCCAAAATTCAAACTCAAAGTAGTTCATGTCTCCCATAGCCAAAGGGAGATCTGAAAAGAGTTTTTGAAGTTTCCACCTAGGCTGCAGCTACGTGACTAGAAACTGTTTAAAATGTTAATTTGTCTGACCCCAGAAAAGGGATCCTTCTCAAATCTCTCTCTCACAATTCATCTTTGTCCAGTTTACATGTTTCCACATCACCCAAAGCACTTAATAAGAAGATGTGCATGCAGGACTTCCTAAGATGATATGCATGCAGGTATTTTCTGAAGCCATTTATTCTGTCTCTATTCAAGTGTTTGAAGTTAGAAGGCACTCAACTGCTTGAACAGAAGAAAGCAAACAGCAAAGAACACCCAGCACAGTCAAAGCACATTAGATTTATTTTTAATTTCTGGCAATGCACCAGGAAGGTTCCTTGCACTCATTGTCCACTAAGTATATTTGTTCTGTACAAAAGAAATAATGTTTTTAAATTTGATTTATGGAGATAATTCTAAGTCAGGAAAGCAAGGCTTTCTTACATCACAGCAAGACACTTGATTTTCAAATGACACTACCTCCATTAATATTGATAAACAAAGGACAAAGTTTTCCAGTTAATTTTTTTCTGTAGACAACCCGTGATATGGACAAGAAGTTACGTTCACTAAATCAGAAAAATTTCTAGTCCATCAGCTACTACATACCACTATACAGTTACTACAACATTCCAATACGAAAGGCAGCATGTTTGACTGCAAACAAATCCTAGAGGCTAATGCTCACACTCCACCTCATGCTTTCATGTTGGGTATTTAAAAAAAGAACAGTGCATATGTTCTTATAGAAAATCTGTCACATACACACAATCTGTTAGAAAAACATACTGAAACCTGCATAAGAGAAAATTTAGTATGTGTGCATTTTATGCTTAGAATAGCACTCAAATACAACTGTATTTTTATCACCAAGCTATCCACACAGAGAAACCTCCTTAAAATATTTCTCAGACACAGGAAAACTCTGCTATAGGTAACCAAAGAACTATGACTACTGATTATTTATAATGCCAAAACTTTTGACAAGAATAGTAATGTCACTGATGTGTTACAAACCAGAAATGTTCTCTGCTTGTAGGGGTGTGTGAAAAAAAAAAAAAAAGACGGAACCACAGACTGACATTTTCAGAGAATTCTTCAGAAAACACAGTGTTTCAAATCTGGAAAAAAGAGAATCATCTAAAGGAACTAGATATATATTTACTAAAACACTTAAGATGGTCATCCTTTCTCACAATATATACAAAGAAACATAGAGCAGCATGGTAAAATATAAGTGGTTTAGTTCGTCCAAAAATGAGAATTTCTCTATTTGGGTGTAAGAATAATGTGAAGCCAGTTTTCCAGCGTGTACTGAGGCTTTGTAAATTACAATATTAGAATGGGAGACAGTAAAATTAAGGGAAATGGTACAAAATGTAGAAGGTTGGTAGATGTCTGTAAGATGAAACTGCTGCCAAAAGAATACGGAGTCACAGCGTCATGCTTCACATTGCTTGATGTTTGAAAATGCAATGGATGTTCATATGTTATAGAATCATAGCATCATTTAGGTTGGAAAAGACCTCTAGGATCATCAAGTCCAACCTTCACCCCAACATCCTCCTGACCCCTAGACCATGTCTCGAAGCGCCACATCTACTCTGCTTTTTGAACACCTCCAGGGATGGTGACTCCACCACCTCCCTGGGCAGCCTGTTCCAGTGCCTGACCTCTCTTTCAGTAAAGAACTTCTTCCTAATGTCCAATCTAAACCTCCCCCGGTGCAACTTGAGGCCATTAATGTCAACATATCCCAGCTTCTTGTGAATGTCGACTATTAAATAACAACCACTCAATACAAATTATTGTATTGTATTGTACTGTAGTGTATTGTATTTCACAGGTTATTAACAGCTGAAAATTCAGTTTTGACCTCCAATATCCTGGAACACACTGCACCATATCTTTCCCCACTTCTGAAATGAGCTGTATCTGATCCAGTACCTTGACCTGATTTTGACCCAAGATATCCCAGCACTTACTGGTGTGTACTGAATAATGTCAAATCAGCTACTAAGCGAACTTGACAAGAAACACTGCAATGTTTGCCTATCTAGATGAGATCAGAGCTGAGTCCTTATAAATGATGTACTAAGCATTGTTTTAGCTCTACAAAAAGCAGGAACACATTCTGTAATTGGAATTAGGCAGTCTTTATTC
Source organism: Brachypteracias leptosomus (assembly GCA_013401335.1). NCBI lineage: Eukaryota > Metazoa > Chordata > Aves > Coraciiformes > Brachypteraciidae > Brachypteracias > Brachypteracias leptosomus. The sequence continues at coordinate 103,625 of VYZX01018449.1, forward strand.
TATCAAAATTCAAATTAGGGACACCTCGAGGAAAGCTAATTTAGAGACACAGAAATGAAGTCTACTTTAGAGAATTATAGACCAAACTTGCAGAATTTCCTGTTGTTGAGATTATCGTCACACCAGGCACTGTGCCAAGAGTAGATAATTTGGGATTGGTGTTAGCGTGTGAAAGCCACGGTGCCCAAAACCCAATTACGTGCATCTAAGAAGTCAAGCATAAGCTGATCATCTGCTAAGATCAGAATGAATTTTCTTTTTCATATTCACTGCTGTACACTTCAAATCATTATCTTATATCCTGAGGAAATCTCTGAAGTCAGTTTACGATTCATCACACAAAAGGCTGAACACATACATAAAATTTGATCATTTTAGGGCCTTATTTAGATGCTGCTATAAATTGTTTTCAAGTATTCTGGTGAATGCCACAAATATCGGACAAGGTTTCTACAAACCCAATAAGACAGAATATTCATTCACTTTTGGTAGAAGCACATGAGTCTTGTGCTATTTACATTTTATTTGGGACTGTTAGACTTCAAATTTTAAGTACCTTGGAGATTTTTGCTTAATTCAAGAAAAAACATATTTTATTTATGTGATGAAACACATGATACAAATCCTGTTATAAATTATATGATTGTAAAACAAAGCTAACACTTAATTACACAGTGCACAAAAAAAATTGGCCTATATTTTCCTCAAAATAAGTAACCCTCACATAAACTGTAATTATGCAGTGGAAAAATACCAAGAGCAAATACCAAAAAAAGCATGAAAGTTCATTACATGCTTGCACCTCTAAACAGATTCAACAGTTTCCTCAACTAACCATGCACATCTAGTGAGATGGAAATACCTTCAAGCCAAAGAACAGTTAAAATAATAACCCTGTAAAAACTACAATGACCTTAAATTCACATCATCTATTAATTCCTCTTGTTATTATGGCATTGTATAAAGGACCAGAATGGCTCTATCTAGAACATTTTGAACACAATTATTGGAAATATCCAGGGGAAAAAAAGATAATGAGAACAGTAGGAACTTAGGAAAATAGTAATAAAGAATAAGTCTCAACAGTTGAAATCTATCAGGCATAAAATACTTTAAAACACACAACACTCAAGGTATATTTGAAGTGTAAACCAAAAAGGGCTATGACAAAAGCTATCTGAAGTGCTTATCGTCATAGAAGAATCATTGAACCATGCTGTCCAGCGCAGTTACAGAATATAAACGTTACAGGCAAAGTTTTACCCATAAATAGCGTTATTCTAAAAGTCATAGACTTAGACAAAACAACCAAACTAAACCCAAATCCCAAAACATCTCTTTAATCTTACCTTTTGCTGTATGAAGTTCCTCTGACTTTCCTACGTAAAGGAACAGCTCATTTCTCTTTCAGTGGAATTCTGGAATTTTTCTCTTTCCACCTCTGAGTTCCTGCAATTGTGAAAATAATTTTGAGATTTCTCATGGTTGAAAAATGTTGTTCAATAGAACACAGGAAACATTCTAAATCATTGAAACCAGGATTCAAAGCTGGGAATTGATGTTGGTGATCACTCTTTCCACTTTGTAAATATTACTAATTTTTCTTTTCCATTTCTCCCAGTTTCCCTCTTTTGTTCTCATGCCTCTCATTACTTCTACTGCAAACTCACTCCTTTGTGTGAATGTTTTTTCCTCCTTTCTCTCCTCTCTACTTTCTCTAAGATGCTGCATGCATGGAAAATCTCCAAACAAATACTTCCCCCATTTGTAACCTTCAACTGATAGATGTGGCTCTACGGGAACGAAAATTGGCCTGTGACTTCTGTTTGGATACAGACACAGCTGCATTTTAGGTCCTCTACCTGCAAAAATCTTGATGGGATCTCAACTGTTCGACCTGCTCCATCAGTAGCTGTTTTCACAGCCTCTCGCTATTCAGCATTAGGGTCTGCCTTAATAAGGTCATTTTATTTGTCTATGTTCAAACTGAACTCCGTTAAAATACATGTTCACCAACATAAAACATACAGTGGTTGTCCCATTAACACTGAGCGAGTATGGTGGGACTGGACATCTGTTTTAACCGCCTTCTTTTCCAAATTACCTTTTCCTGTGAGGTCTCTGATTTTTATTGTGTTCACTAGGCCTTCACATATCGCTCCCTGGTGCCGGGAATGGCCTATCAGGGATGGCAGTGAGACCAGATAAAACCTCTGTTGTCAAACAGCAACTGCAGCGTTCAAAATATTTGCATTAGAAAGGCAAAACATTGATGCAAAAGGTACATTTCAAATAGCAACAGCATACAAAGGAGATTCTCCTCTACAAATGAGTTGGGTTAAGTAAAAACACTTTGGGAAATTCTGTCCAAAATGAGCTGTTAGTCAAAGAAAGCAGAAGGTCAGAGCTCACTCAGTTCTTAGGTGCCAAATGGCTTCGAGTGACCCTGAGCCCCCTGCACAGCTCCCAGCCGGGGGGCAGGGCAGCCGCAGAGCTTCTGCTGCCTTTTGCCTCCCAGGGGTTTGACGGTGAGCACCGGCAGCAGCTCAACCCAGCGCCAGGGCCCCGGGCAGCCCCTGCAGCGGGGCTAGGCCAGCTCCCGCCTGCCCTCAGCGCCCCGCGGACTCCGCGCTCCTCCGGGAGCCTTCGCCAGCCCCGACTCGCCGCCCTCCCTGCCCGGCGGGAAGCCGGGACCGGGCAGAGGCGCTGTTGGCGGGGTGACCGCCATACGCCAAGGCAGAGCAGGGACGTATGCCCAGAGGCCGGTCCAGCTCCCTCGGCTGCCACCCGCGGGCCGCTCCCCACATCCCCCGCTAAGGCGGCCCCGTGGCCGGAGGGGCCCGGCCGACACCGCCCACAAGAAGCAGCCGCAGGACCGCCCGCTGCCGCTGCCACCGCCACCTCCTCCTGCTCCCGCTGCCCCGCCCCGCCGCTCCCCGACACCCACCTTCCCGCGACGGCACCGAGCGGGGCGGCAGCGCGGCCCACCGCAAGCGGAGGGACGGAAGCGGAACGGAGCTGGCGGAGCAGGTAGGAAGAGGCGGCTCCGCGGCCTCCATGGCTACAAGGGAGCGGGACATGGGCCCTGTGGGGCCGGCTTCAGGCCCTTCCGGCCCCAGGAGCAGCCGGCTCCGAGCGCGGCCTGCGGGGCCGGGCCGCAGAGTCCCGCTAGCTCCCGCCGCGGAGGCAACGCCTCCGGCCCGAGGTACCGGTGCAGCAGCCCCCCGGAGGCCGGGCCGGTTTCTGGCGGCGCCGAGGCAGCTGTTCCTGGCAGCCTGTGCGGCGGCGGCGATTGAACCGGGGGGGCCACGGAGCGGGAGCTGCGCTCGCCGGGAGGCAGAGCCCGGGGACCTGCTCCCTGGGGACCTGCTCCCTGGGCACATGTAGGAGCTAGTCACGGGCACGGCTCTGAAGGCTGAGCTCAGGGCGTCTCTTTGTTTTAGGAAACCAGCGGGTTCCGATGCAAGGAGAACGATGAAATTCGGTTGCCTTTCCTTCCGACAACCCTATGCAGGACTAGTTCTAAACAAAGTCAAAACAGTGGAGACTCGCTGGCGTCCCTTGCTAGCGGACTATGAGAACTGCACCATTGCCGTCCATATCGCCGTGCAGGACTGGCAGGATGAAACGTGGAGAGCGATTCTTTTGGATAGGTTTGGCATGACACCAAAACAAGTGCAAGATTTGCTGGATGAAGGGGAAAAGTTTGGCAGAGGAGTTGTTGCAGGTAAGCAACCTTGGATTATATTTTCCAGGGAGGCTCTTGATCTGTTAACGTTCAGTGAGGCGCACACCAGCTTTACACAGCTGTGCTCAGTGTAACATTGATTTAATGCTTACTTTGAAGGGGTGGTGCCTCAGTTGTGATGGGGGGGGTTTGATTCCATGTCACTGTAAGCACAGGTCCACGAGGGAAGTTGTAAATGAAATTTATTCATTCTCATTGTGTTGGAAATATGAAGTATCTTCGATCTTTAGGATAAAGAATTTTATTCAGGTCTTAGTTTTTAAAATACACTCACTTTACTAAAAACTTTGACTACAACTCTGAAGTCTGTACAAAAAATCAGTTGGATTTGTGCTAACTCCTGCAATAAGACAGTGTAACGTGGGTTGCATATTACTTTGTTCAACGATAATTGTTGTGGTTTAAGACCAGCCAACAGCTAAGCCCCGTGTGGCTGCTCACTCTCTCCTGCCCCATTTGGATGGGGAAGAGAAAGAGAATTGGAAGAGTAAGGGTGAGAAAACTTGCAGGTTGAGATAAAGATAGTTTAATAGGTAAAGTCAAGTCTGCTGCACATCAGCAAAGCAAAACAAGGAATTCATTCACCACTTCTCGTGGGCAGGCAGGTGTTCAATCATCCCCAGGACAGCCGGGCTCCATTACACGTAATGGTCACTTGGGAAGACAAACATCATCTCTCCAACATCCCCTTCCACCTTTTTCCCCCAGCTCTATATGCTGAACATGACATCATATGGTCTGGAATATCCCTCTGGTCAGTTGGGGTCAGCTGTCCCAGCTGTGTCCCCTCCCAGCTGCTTGTGCACCCCCAGCCCACTGGCTGGTGGGGTGAGGAGCAGAAAAGGCCTGGACTCAGTGTGAGCCCTGCTCAGTGATAACAGAAACATCCCTGTGTTATCAGGGCTGTGTCCAGCACAAACCCAAACCACAGCCCCATCATAGCTACTATGAAAAAAATTAACTCTGACAGTTCAAACTGGCACAATAATAAGTATCAGTTGCACACATTTTGCAGTTCGAGCTTGGGAACTCTTGCTGAGACCATTTTACAGTACTGGTAGTCAGGCGCAGTCATGACATTGTAGTGCTTTGCCCGTCATGTTAGAGTACGAAATAAATAAGTAAGCTCTATTTCAGATCTGCAGATGCTCCATGGCTGCTGTTATCTGAGCAGTGAAGAAGTTCGTTCCTGTAACACAAAGTTAGGATGGTGTTTCTTTGCTTGTGTTGTGGTGCTGAAATACAACACGTTGCTGCACCTGTATACTTACAAAATTTGTATCTGGCACTCATTTTGCACTCTTTTTTTTTTTGTAGCTATCTTTTGTTACACCATCTATCTTCCATTCTCATTTGAATATTTTTAGCTATTCCTGCACAACAGATTACTTCTGTCACCTATACTGAGAAATTGATCCAGTTCTGCCATGCTGAGAAGCGTTAGGTACTATGTAATACACAGATTTGTAACCTCAACATAAATGGCATGCTGAATTGCAGAGTAGGTATCAAAGCTTCTTTGATCTTTATTTTAATGCTTTTAGACATTAAGCAATGTGGAAATATCCTTTTGTGACATTAAAAGGGTTCCAGAGAGCCAGCATTTCTGTGTAGTTTAATGAGTTTAAGATGTGTATAGTGTCCTCATAGGACAGAGAGAGTTTTCTTTTTCATGAAGCAGTTTCAAGGCCAGATGTAGCTCTGGAGTTCTGGTGGCAGCTCTGTCTCCTTAGATGTTGGCTTCTTTGAACAGAATTCTAGATCGCTGAGTCGTGACTGTTAGAACTGCTTCACCTGTTCTTCACCAACCTAAGTTCAGTCACATAGGCCGTCTTCTGCAGTGAAGGACACTGGTTTGACATGTGCATGCTCCAGACTCTATTCTTCTGGTAACAGATCAGTTGGTTTCTATGTCCTCTGGGAGGTTTGCTTTTGGAAAATGTTTCTCTAGATCAAACAGCCAACTAATTTTGTATTTTAATTTTATAATGCAGGATTAATTGACGTTGGAGAGACCTCACTATATCCGGAAAACTTGCCTCCTGAGAAGATTCTGGAGCTGGAAGACAAAGCTGTCCTCAGGAATCTAGAACAGAAATACTTGACTGTTGTTTCAAATCCAAGGTGGCTCCTGGAACCAATTCCTGCCAGAGGGGGAAAAGGTGTGTGGCAAGTGGACATCCCTGAAGAACTGATCCCTTCAGAAGTGTAGGTGTTGCCCCTCACTATTATTTTTCCTACCTAAATGCACACTTTTTATTCACCAGTCAACATCGTTCGGGATTCCCTTCCAAAACTGTTTGAAACAGCAAATACATTGGAAGAACTGCTCTTCAGAAGCAAAATAAGATGTGACTTTTATGACCATTACTTGAAATTATTAATGGTTTACTGGATTTTTCCTATATAAATAAGCAAATACAGGGTTTTTTAAGACGTGTCTGATGTTTTGTGCTCATTTAAAATGTGAGTAAATACAGCCATTTTCTGTGATGCATTCACCTCTGACGCTATGAGGAAGAGTGAGTTTGTAGGACCCTTCAGAAAAGCAGTGCTTGACAGCAGGCTGCCATCAGTAACAGGACACCTGTCTCAGAGCCTGCTCCTAGCCTTACATTTGTGGGACCCTTGAGAAAGAAATCATCTGGGAGAAGGCCAGTCCCAGGGGCTTCTCAAACAGAGGCAGAGGTTTGCTGGACAAGGTTTCTGCACAGGATGTGTGTTACGTGCTGTAAACATAAAACCTACAGAAGGGACCAGTTTTCCATCTTTCACCGGTTCGGTACTGCCACAGGTTAGGGCTGGGCTGGCCACTAAACAAATGTAGATGCTCTCATCCCTTCTTCCCTTCCCAAAGGGAAGAGAAAGGGAATAAGGGAGAGAGACTTACAGATTGGAAAAGAAAACTAAAACAGCTTTAATGAAAGTAATAACAAAATGAAATATATACAAATCTATAGTACAAAAATATTGAACCCAACTCCCCTGATGGCAGTTACCTCACCATCACCACAGATACTGTGGAGCAGGCACTGGGGAAGTCCCAGATGGGACTCGGCAGCAGAAGGGAACTGGGTTCTGGAACTGGATTCAGGAACACATGGATTAAGATCAAAGGCAAAACAGATAAGAGTCCTCCTTAGACACCAGCCATCGAAGAGGTGGCTTGACCCTCATGTTCCCTCAGCTTTATACTGAATATGACGTATATGGAACAGAATTCCTCATTGGTCAGTTTAGGATCTCCTGTCCTGTCTGCTCCTCCTCACAGGTGCAACCTCTTACTTTGTGGCACCCCGACGTGGTACACAAGGTTTAGTAGCAACCTTGGTCTCCATAAGCAAGAGTGTTTCTGCACCCACTAGACCTTGGTAGTAACTCTAAACATCAAGCATTATCACTGCTAGAAGCAGACACTGCCTGCAAAAATACAGCATTAACTTCAGAAAGTGCAGTTACTTAGAGACGGAGCTGAAAGGTAAAACCACTGAGCAGAATGAGCTCTGTTCTGACTCAAACCAGGACAGGTACACCAGATGTGCATAGGATGGGGGAGCAGTCTGCAGCATACAGCTCTGGGACATGACAGTCTTTGGAGAAAGGCCTGTATTAGGAACAAGAAGGTGCTTGTACAGAATTAAATGAAGCAACTGTTATTTCTCTCATTTGATGAAAAACTATGAGGAAACTTTGAAAACCTAATATTGAATTAAAGACAAGTATGAAGAGTAACATGTGGAAGTTGCTAATTTGGGCACTTCTAGAGCTTTTCAAAGTTCACACCCTGCATTACAATGAACATTTGCTCTGGAGCAAGGCCCTAGGCCAGGCACTAGCAAGGCTGTAAAAACAGGAGAGGACAACTGGCAGCAGCTTTGTATTCAGAGAGTTTATTGGAACACTTGGGAGACTCTGTTCCCTATGCAACTTCTACAAGAGCTGCAGAAGGGACCCATGTTCACCCAGGTTGGGGTCCAAGGGCAGTGCCTGCAGCTCCACTGTTCAGACCACAAGTGGTGGTGTGGTGGAGTTTGGCCCTGAGGTGGCCTTGGCACAGCCAGAGCAGCAGCTGCTGCCAGCACAGCTGGAGGGGTGGGAGGGACTGTTGGGCACATCCAGCTTGGCACAACTGGGTGAAGTGGCAGCAGCAGCACCCTGGACACCAGCTGGTCCAGGGCTGCTGTGCTGGGGCAGAAGGGTAGGGGCTGGAGGACTGAGCTTCTCCCCAGGGGCTCCGTGTGTGTCTGAGCAGGGCTGGGTGCCGGGGCTGGGGCACGGCTGACATGGGGAGCTGCCTTAGCACCTCACTTGGCAGGTGAGGTCTTCCTGGGTGCAGAGGTGTGTGTGTGCTTCCCTGGACCTGCTGGGAACGGACCGCTCTCCTCGGAAGAGGTTCCACAAATGAGCTCATCATCTGCTTTTCTTTTCTGGTTGTGCACGTGCAAATCCATGGCCGGTGAAAATCCTGCTGGTGTTTGATTTCTTAGACCAAAGCTTTGCTTATACTTCATCAGGCGATGCAGAAGATGTCATCTAAAGTAGGGTTGTAGTAGAAGTGAAACTAAAAAATGCAAAGGAAAAAGGTTAGTTGCCACTACCTTAAACCACAAAGATACAAGAACTAAGAATTTTAATTGCAGAAGAGAAATGTGGATGTTAAAAAGGACTATCAGTTCTGAACCTGAAGTTTAGGCTGAATAAAGTGATCTGATACAGTCCTGTTAAACAGGAACCAGCCTTGTGGTTTTGCTGCCTGGTAGCAGGGAAGCATAGGATTTTTAAAAGCATACAAAGTGATCTAGAAACCCAAATACCATTACTTTTCAACAACTTTAATGTGGAATGAACATGTAGGTGACCATATGATGCTGACGNTACACCAGATGTGCATAGGATGGGGGAGCAGTCTGCAGCATACAGCTCTGGGACATGACAGTCTTTGGAGAAAGGCCTGTATTAGGAACAAGAAGGTGCTTGTACAGAATTAAATGAAGCAACTGTTATTTCTCTCATTTGATGAAAAACTATGAGGAAACTTTGAAAACCTAATATTGAATTAAAGACAAGTATGAAGAGTAACATGTGGAAGTTGCTAATTTGGGCACTTCTAGAGCTTTTCAAAGTTCACACCCTGCATTACAATGAACATTTGCTCTGGAGCAAGGCCCTAGGCCAGGCACTAGCAAGGCTGTAAAAACAGGAGAGGACAACTGGCAGCAGCTTTGTATTCAGAGAGTTTATTGGAACACTTGGGAGACTCTGTTCCCTATGCAACTTCTACAAGAGCTGCAGAAGGGACCCATGTTCACCCAGGTTGGGGTCCAAGGGCAGTGCCTGCAGCTCCACTGTTCAGACCACAAGTGGTGGTGTGGTGGAGTTTGGCCCTGAGGTGGCCTTGGCACAGCCAGAGCAGCAGCTGCTGCCAGCACAGCTGGAGGGGTGGGAGGGACTGTTGGGCACATCCAGCTTGGCACAACTGGGTGAAGTGGCAGCAGCAGCACCCTGGACACCAGCTGGTCCAGGGCTGCTGTGCTGGGGCAGAAGGGTAGGGGCTGGAGGACTGAGCTTCTCCCCAGGGGCTCCGTGTGTGTCTGAGCAGGGCTGGGTGCCGGGGCTGGGGCACGGCTGACATGGGGAGCTGCCTTAGCACCTCACTTGGCAGGTGAGGTCTTCCTGGGTGCAGAGGTGTGTGTGTGCTTCCCTGGACCTGCTGGGAACGGACCGCTCTCCTCGGAAGAGGTTCCACAAATGAGCTCATCATCTGCTTTTCTTTTCTGGTTGTGCACGTGCAAATCCATGGCCGGTGAAAATCCTGCTGGTGTTTGATTTCTTAGACCAAAGCTTTGCTTATACTTCATCAGGCGATGCAGAAGATGTCATCTAAAGTAGGGTTGTAGTAGAAGTGAAACTAAAAAATGCAAAGGAAAAAGGTTAGTTGCCACTACCTTAAACCACAAAGATACAAGAACTAAGAATTTTAATTGCAGAAGAGAAATGTGGATGTTAAAAAGGACTATCAGTTCTGAACCTGAAGTTTAGGCTGAATAAAGTGATCTGATACAGTCCTGTTAAACAGGAACCAGCCTTGTGGTTTTGCTGCCTGGTAGCAGGGAAGCATAGGATTTTTAAAAGCATACAAAGTGATCTAGAAACCCAAATACCATTACTTTTCAACAACTTTAATGTGGAATGAACATGTAGGTGACCATATGATGCTGACGTACCTTCTCAGCCTTCAGCAAGAGCCACAAGAAAACTGCCTGTCTGGTACAGCAAGACACAAAGCAAAGACCTCCCCCCAGAAAGCCTGATATGAGGAGAATCTCTTTTCATTTTGTGCTCAAAGTAATTGGGAATAATCAACGCATTTTATCAGCATTTCTACTATTCATAAAGGCTACCTCACGAACTCATGAGCAAGAGTCATGAAATGAATGACAGTCAGAACAGACTGCCATCCCTAGCTCCTGTGTAGTAAAGGCTTATTCCACTGGAACAGAAACCTGTCCCCCTGGACTATTCGGAGAGTTAGTTTGCACACAGAGGAGCCAGCATTACCTCCTGAGCTGTTTCTTTGAATTGCACGTCATTGCGCAGGCTGGATTTGGGAAAATCCCACAGCTTTCTGGTGAACCCGTGCAGATGGAGGTGCCGAGTGAAGCTTTTCATTCTCAGATGCCCTCTCCTTGCTAGTACTTCCTCTTCAAACAATTCTTCATGGATCACCACAAACTTTCCATTGTCACCCCACCAAATGGGCTTAAACTGAACGTTTTCAGCAACATCTCAGAGCTTCTTTAGGAAGCCGAGGCACACACAGGCATGGCCTTTGCTAGAGCTCTCCTCTGGTGCATTCAGACAGTCCCTTGTTGAGCGTGGTTGCTTAGTCAAAGTTTGTAAAGACCTTTCTTCTATTGGAGGTCCAAAGGCAGCAGCACTAGCTGCTCTTCTGACATGCTGGACAGAGAGAAGTGGAGGCCAACGAATTGGGTCCCTTGGCCAGAACAGAATCACATGAAGTTTCTGATGAGGAAGGTTCCATTTTAAATTATTTTGTCTCAGCTGGAGTAAATTTTTCAGCTGAAACCACCTACCTTACCAGCCAGACTGTCCTGCCAGCCAGCCAGCTGAAAGGAGGTGACCAACTGGCTGAGAAGCCCGAGGGAACATTCTCAAACATCACTGGGACACCCATGCTGTGCTGCCGTGACATGACAGAGCAGTGTCTGTTTCCTAGCAACAGGAAACAGCAGCAGCAAGTACTAAATAGCACTTGTTGCTTTTCATTTACTTTTGACTCAAGACCCAAAAAGTAAATAAAACTGCAATGACATTTTCAGTGTAGGATAGGACAGTGCTGAGTTTCAGCTAGTAGCTGGTCCACAGAGAGGAAGAGGGAGGTCTGCAGCGTTAGGAATGAAAATGCTACATCTCTGAAGTCTTTCAGATGTGCATTTCTCACATACAGAACATGAAGGAAACATGATCCATGGTATTTAAGCTACCTAAACTGTGGGTTCACCTAAACCTAAAGAGCAGCTACAAGGATGTGGGAACATCCAACATCTGTTTTTACAAGCTATTGGAGTATAGGTTTCAAAGACCAAATTTCTCTAAAGCACTTGGAAGTCCAAGACAATGTGTCAAAGGAGGTCTTTCTTCAAACAAGAAAATGCTATACCAACACCAGGGAGTTCCTGTCTTGAAAAGTTTAATCATACCAACCCAAAGTTGGTAATGAAGACCAAGCTATGCTATTTATACCAGCTGACAGCTTAAAGACCTACAGCCTCTCATCAACTGCACACAAAGCAAGAGGGAACAGCTTATTAAGCAGCCAGTCTAATGGGAGGGTGGTGTACATCCTGCTCAAGAATTAAAACATGAACCTGGAAAAGCAACAAAAGCAACACTGAACTCCCAAGCCAGGGCAAAAGTTGAAATAGATGAAAATTTACATAGCTAACTCAAAAACATCACATAAATTGCTACACATTCTGTTCCCCCCAACCAAAAGCTTTCCAGTCTTGCCAGAGAAGTGCAACACTCCAGTGCCCCCGTGGTTAAGACAATGATTGTGGTCGAAGAGAAAAAGTACAAGAGCTGCTATACTAAGGCATCTCCAAAGCATTTAGAACAGACATGGAAATCAAGTGTATATTTAGGACCTAAAAGACACCTGGAATAGCATCAGCATTTCATACAGGGTTTTTAAAAAAATACTTTTAGATAATACTTATACTGTACAGGACAAGACTTTTAAACAATATATTACACTGCTAAAATGTTCATATAAATACTATACAGGCAAGCGTGCAACCAACCCATGAGGGAGGTTCACAGATTAGACCACCACGTATCTCTGGAAAAGCTCTCCGATTATCTTCAAGATCTCTGATTTGTGTCATCCAAGCCACTGATTCAGCAAAACCTATTGTAAAGTAATCGGGACAAGGCATGAGATGAAATACATTTGTCTGTTGATTCCCAGTTCAAGTTTGCTATGCTACTGTCATCTTAATCTGGCATATCAATGTTTAACTTGGGAGGTGGAATCACATATTTTCCTGGACTCTGGGTAATGACCACTCCAGTCTTTTTTCGAAACATTGCTGGTGCAATTTTTGGTGGTTCAGGCAGTGGTGTTTCTTCTGTTTCCTCATTATCTTCATGATGAAGATCATAAGAAATATTTCCATATTCTCGTAAGAATGGGAAAATTTCCAGCAGGAATTGGCAAAAGTCTTTGCGAATTCCAAACCACCCTAAAAAAAAAAAAAAAATCATCATTTCATATTATTGCAGAACAGAATGAAAATTTAATTAAGTAGGCAGACTCTACAATCTCATTCAAGTTCTCTTGATTGTCTGCATATGAACAATATAAAATCTGTCAGTGCTGCTTCTCTGTGAGTTACTGACACCTCATAAAACACCATTACAGTTCAGATTCTATACACAGTTACACATATGGAATATATATGTGCATTTGCATGCCTCTGCATGTCTGCACAGGCACGTCTGTGTGTGTATATCCATATGTGTAAATTGCAGCTCTACTGCCCCAGCAAGGATCCATTTCATTTCCCATGTTAAGCAGCATCAGGTCACATCAGTACACAGAGAAAGAACACAAAAGACTGCATCTCAGTCAAAGCCATCAGTGCTGCATGGGAAGTCCTTCATGCCCACTTTTGTTTGATACATAGGTTACAATAGCAGAGGGAATGTGATGGCATAGGCAGACACAGATTAGTAAATGTATGTGTTCAGTATTTCCCAAATGCTTTTGTTGTTAGCCAAATCTGATGTGATGCCAGGAGCATCTCATCCTTGGCATGACCTGTGCTAGACCAGACTGCAGAGCACATTCTGTGTCGTGTATTTCCCTGTACGCAGGGTCTTGGCAGGAGAGCATTTCATGACCAAAGGAAAGAAATTCTCAATATACTTCACAATTGGACCAAACTGGAAGGGAGTTTATGTAACAAACATTGCAGCTGGCTCCTTTCAAGTCTGAAAAATCCTAACAAAGTTTATTGCCTTGTCAACAAGGAACCTGAACTGCATTGTGGATGGGAAGAGCTGCTCATCAGCACTGGTTCAGTGACATGAGATGGCTGAAAGTGCAAACACTCCTCTCAGTAGTGCTAGTTGTGGTGAGGAAACAAACATGCACTGGCCACTCAGGCAACTGAGGTTACAACCAAGCAGCACAGAGCACTACTTGGCCAAAGAGGAAAGAGAATACTCCTAGTTCAGGCTACTGGGACAAATGCTAATAGAAAGCAGTAGGTGCTACACTATTTTCAGAACCCAGATTAGAAAGATGCAGTCACATCCTGTGAGAATGAAACCCATGGAAACAGTTACAATTAAAATCCCATTGAGATTTCAAGTTGGGTCCGAGCAGAATTTATGCTCTCATAGCAATACAAAAAAAAAGCAAGAGACACTATAAACACTGAAAACTTACTAAAAATCACCTGAGAACAATAATATCAGACATCTGAATTCTTTCATGAGAGAATATACACCAAAAAAGCCCTTTTTGAAACTAAAGGCTTAAATAAATTTTATTAAGACTTGTATTTTCAATCTGTTTCTATTATTATTACTTACAGTGATTTCCTCCTTTTTGTCCAAACGTTGTTGCCATTAAAGTTATCAGTGAAAGCCAGAGAGGAACAAATATGGATATAAAAGAAAAAGAATTATGCCCATCCAGTCTGTGTACTAGTAAGATCTAAATGGCAAAAAAAAAAAAAAAAAGTCAGTTTAATTGCAATACCCACTTTCAAGCTTCTTAAAACATATGTTGATCTCAGATCTTTAACTTCACACATCTGGAAGAAAAAAGCCCCCACAGAAACACCCGGCTACATTTCCAATGTGATGCATATTTTATTCAAAAACCTCTAAAGAATCCTACAATTCCCGTTTTTCTTTCATACTGGCTGGTAATATTTTATTCCAAAACAAAAGCACTATTCTCATTCTAGTACATTCAAAGAGACAGAGCAACATTCATCACTCACTGAATAAAGAGCAAGATACATCAAACTCGTTCTGCTTTCTCCTACCTCAAAGGTGAGCAGGGGAACTACAATTGTCATCCAGCTGACAGCCATGGTTATGTGTGTCCTCCTTTGCTCAGCAATCACATCCATAGAGCGCAAGAAGAGAACAGACCACACAATGTAATAGAGCACTACCAGACACAGAAAGGACATCAGGATCCACAGTGGAACACAAACAACCTGAAAGAAAAAGAAATTAACTGCTTTCCCCACCCCTGACAGAGATACAGTTTTATCAGATTGATTTAGTTGAAGTGTGGGTTTTTTAAACAAAGCAAGTCTACATATTAAGTCTAAACAAGACCAAGAATTCTAAGTGTAACACTCTTTAATACAATTCCAGAATCCTTAATGTTGGAAAAGACCTCTAAGATCAAGTCCAGCCATCAACCCAACACTACTGTGACCACTAAACCATGTCCTGAAATGCCATGTCTATGCATTTGTTTTAACACCTCCAGGGATGGTGACTCCACCACTTCCCTGAGCAGCCTGTTCCAGTGCCTGACCACTCTTCTAGTAAAGAAATTTTTCCTAATATCCAATCTAAACCTCTGCCTAGGCTCTGTTAGATCAATCTCCAACAGAAAAGCTTCACAAATAGTGTGCACTGTTATGAGCTGTATCAGCTCTTTGGGGTTCCTCAGTTCACTTTGTAAACACCATCAAACTGAAACAATTTAAAAACAGGTCAACGTAGTTCAACTTTAATAAGACTTCTGTGACTTTACATGGGCTCAAACGGCACTTGAAATTGATTTTAGCACTGGACATCTTACTTGAAACAGTTTCTAAAGTAGATCCTTTTCCTAGTTTTTGGAAAAAATAGACAGTCACAATCATGGCAGATTATCAGTTCTATGGTAGTTTACAAAAACCCAGACACAGAAACAGCCCTTTTGTATTCTAAAAGCACTTGGGACAGGAGATCTCAGCAGTTTTGACAGTGCCCACTTGCACAGTAAGTGGATTCACACACATGGTAACAACAAAGAAAACTAGTTATTTACCACGCCGTATTTACCAACACATTCCCTAACTCACCAGTCATTGTCATAGCAAGCTTAGTGTTCCCACTGGAAACTTTTGGTTAGGATTTCTCTTTCAACAACTGATCAGAGATTAATTACAGTTGATGGCACATCCCTTCTTCCCAACGGATGAAATGCACAAAGACCTGCCTCTGTTCCCCATGCCAGACCTTCAGTGAAGGATTGTTAAGCAAGCAAAAAATGTAATAATATATTGTTTCCTACAGTAAATATCTTTATGAAATTCAGCATTTAAGCAAGGATAAAAAGCAAGCATGCGTTACATACGAGCCACGGCCATCTGATGATCTCATCCAGTCTGAGTGCAATAAATATGAACTGTAGAATATTGACTGAACACAAGATTTCCAGCTAGAGAAAGAAAAACACATTACTTAACTCTTAGCATCATAAAGCTATTCCCAAGATAACCAAAGCATCTATCAAAGGACTTTTCTGATTCTGTGCTTATCACTGCAATATGTAACATCATTTGCATTTACAGTAGGTATTACTAGGTGTCCCTGAATTTGGGAGGCTGTGATCCCAATAGAGTAACTGTAGAAGCAATTGTCCTGAAGACAGACCTTCCTGGTATTTAAAACAAACCAAACAAAAAAACTAAAAGCAAAAAAACCTCCCAAACCCAACAAAACTGCAAAAGCACTACTTTCAACACTTAAAGGGATTACAGTAATAAGAAAAGCCCAATGAATCATGCTGAAAAAATAAAGTTTAAAAGTCCCAGCTCTATTGGGGGGGGAGGGGGAGAAATACATAGAATAGTGGAAGGTGACATCCTAATTCAATTACCTACTGTATAATTAAGAGATAATTTAAGTGACATTGAATACATTTGGCTTTTGAGGCAATAGAGAAAAGCAATTACTTCTCATTAAAAATGTTAATGCAAGCTTTTTGCATGTCCTGCTTGCTACTATGAAAACTAACCCTGAATTATACTAAAAAAACCCCCAACAAACCTCAATCAAATTTGTGTCTAGCCTGAACAACATGAAACAGTGAAACACCATCAGATCTGGCATGATTCTCTAGTTCCAAAGTTTATGGGCAACCCTATATGGGTAGGAATTTCCATGATCAGAGAACTATCATTTGGAAAGACTAACTGAAGCTCTTAGTGTAATGTTAGAAACATTTTCCATTTTAAAAAAGCACATAGGGGTGTAAGGCATCTTTGAAATGTAGTATTTCTCCGAAGGCAGACACTACATGCTACTTTTCACTAACATGTTTGTGTACTGGGATCTCTTGCATCAATGCCTTTGAAATTCACAGCACAAGGAGTCAAAAACCCAACAGGCAGCAGGCACTTGCCTACTTCAGAGACTGCACTGAAGTCTTCACTGCTGAAGTGCAGGTTACTTTAAAAAGATTGGAAAACTAGATTTAAAATAATTTTGTACCATTGGCTTTCTTAAAAGAATAAACCACCAAAACCCCCCACACTCAAGCATTAGACCAAGCATCCTGAAAACTGCAAGAGCAAATAGAGATAAGAATTTATTAAAAAAAGAAAAAAGAAAAAAGAAGATCAATTGCTATAAAAATTCTTTTAGAGTCGAGTTAACATTTGAGCTATATATAGCAGGTGCATACATAGAGTGGCTGGGCTCACAGTTTAATGAATTCAATATCCCTTAAATAAATGATGCTTTACTGACTGCAAAAACAGTGAAACACAGAAAAGAAAGCTTTTGCTGAGCCCACCATGACATACAGACAAAACTCCACTATGTACTTAACTGATCATCTAATCAATTTCAGAATAGAACAAGCAGACAATATATATATTCAGAGTAAATAATTACGAAAATAATAATAGATTAACAACTACTTTGATTACTCATGCCAAAAATTCATACCCTGGATTAAAAACAGGCCCCTCTTATGTTTCTAGCAAATGAAAGGGAAATAAAGTCTTCCCAGAGTAAAAAGGAAGTAGAACAGCACTAAGATGACAAAAGAGAAAAAATAAAAAAATTAAAAAAAAAAGAGTTGATAGTTCAACTGTATAAATTATTTTCTTTGAGAGCACTGTTGCCTTTTAGGGTGAGTGGACTCCATTTTTTTCTGCCCATATTTAGCAACTGTGCAGTCACCTGGAAATCAACGGGCAATCAAGCAGCATCTAGTGGAAGGCAAGTACTTCTACACAAACTTTACTTTTCAGAATGGTTAACTTGAGTAGAACTCTGAAAAATTACATTCTATTTGCAATATTTTTAAATCTACAGTTTCAGGTATGAGTTTATCAGCCATCCCAACAAGCATGCACCAAAAATGTTTCCTTCTCTGAAGAGAAACTCAGCTTATGCTAAAGAAATATGCCTTTGCAATTAAAAAAACCTGGAAAAGCTGAACCTCATCTAAAAATCAGATTTTTAATTGTCATGGGGTAGTTTGAGGACACAGCAAAAAAAAAAAAAAAAAAAAGTCCTTAAAAAAGAAACCAATTCTAAATTTATTTCAAAATGCCACAACCGTGGGGAGATCTTGAGAATCCTTGCGAAGTTCTTCCAAAACCAAGAGGAGTGAGTTAGAGAGGAAAGTAGAGGCAGAAAATGAACACCTCCTGGTTTATGCCTACCATCTGCATTCCCATATTAAAGATTAAGCACACAGGTTGTGATAGTAAGAAATTTTGAACCCTGATTATCTAGGGCTCTGGAAGTTCAGTTCTGCCTGGGAACAGCACTTACTACCAGTAGAATTTTCTTCAGTAATTTCCGGTTTAGTGTCTAGTATTAGTCCATATTGCAGAGTTCACAGCAAGTTCTTTTAACACACAATAATAAAAAGGCAGGTTTTAAAACATGCAGCAATTTGATAGTTGAAAAAAACCCAACCAACTAGAAGAGATTTAAAAAGATACTATTCCTGATCCTGATTTTTCTCCCTGGCAGGTCAGTGCAAACAATTAATTCAAGTTGTGCAGCCATCCACACGATGCTTTCCTGAGAGATGAGCTGTAACCGCCCTGACACAGTCTTGTAGTGTCTCACATTTAACCCACAACAACAAATGAAGTGTTACCTCCAGAGACCTGTCGTGTCGGAATCCCCACACACAAGCTGCAACTGACACTGGAGACACAAAGAATAATGGCATGAAGACCAGAAGCCAGAAATGGGTTCCCCTTTCGATCCTGTCGCACACCAGAACTTCAAACATCAGCAGTAGGAGGTGGATGCCGACAGCAATTAACATAGCTTTGAACTCCACACAGGTTTCTCCTTCTGCTCTGAAGAGAGGATATGGAAGCATTCAGTTTACTTGTCAGCAGGAAAGCACACTGTCCTGCAAACATCCCAAGACACTTTGTTTACTGTTGTTAAGTTTCACATAGTAACACTTGTTTTGAGTAAATGCACACAGTATCATGGAATGGTTTGGGTTGGAAGGGACCTCTAAGATCATCTAGTTCCAACTCCCCTAGACCACTTTGCTCAGAGCCCCATCCAACCTGGTCTTGAACACAATCAGTGATGAAGCATCCACAACTTCCCTGGGTAACCCGTTCCAATGTCTCACCACCCTCACAATAAAGAATATCTTCCTAATTTCTAAATCTACCCTCTTCCAGTTTGAAGCCATTACCCCTCATCCTATCACTACAAGTCCTTGTAAAAAGTCCCTCCCCAGCCTTCTTGTAGGCCCTCTTCATATTGGAAGGCCACAATAAGGTCTCCCTGGAGCCTTCTCTTCTCCAGGCTGAACAAGCCCAACTCTCTCAGCCTGTCCTCACAGGAGAGGTGTTCCAGCCTATTGGTTCCCAAACAGCCACTATTACACTACACTCCTGATGATGTAGCAGGATTTCTTGCCCCTAAAGCTACACATTTAAAAGTATCTTACTCAAAGTGGGCAACTTGAAAATTTTCTAAGGATTCCATAGCAGTGCAGATAAAATAGGATTTCTTTGCTACTACATAAACACTGTTATCTCCCAGGCTCTTAGGAAATAAGCAAAGTCTAAAATTGTCTGTTTGGTTCCAGCACCAGATTTCATTGAATCAACATCTTCCCCCAGAATTTCTTTAGTCACCAAAATCAGGGTATTGCTACAGAGTATTATCTATTACTAAAAAGTAAAATGCCTATGAAATAATAGCATATGCAGAGAAAACACACCTTTTCCTACACAAGTAGAACCATTATTAGAAGGGGCAAATAAGACTTGAACCACACAATACAGTGTATCATAATGAGATCTGTGCACAAAATTTTCATTTCATATTCACCATCAATAGAAAAGAGGATTGAATTTGTTGCACTTCATGTAGGGCAGTTTTTCTTTTCCCCTAGCATGTTCAAATTCACATCCTACTCGGATACTAAAAAAGTAAACACTGATATATTTAAACATCTTAAAGTTAATTTACCCTAGGCTGATAATTAAAATAGGAATGTTAAACAACTTTGACAAAAATGGAAAAGAATTTACACAATTTGTTCTCACAAACATGGGACTTTGCAAATGTTACACATTTGCCTATATTATTGAACTACTTAAATATTTCTAAAAAAACTGTAACTAAAGCCTGAAAAAAAATTCTTCATGTTCACAGTATATTGAAGAATTGCTGAATATCCATCCGTTTGCTGAGGTTATATGCACACCAAGGAGGGGGAAAAAAAAAGATTTTTAAAAATCAGCATTCTTCAGGCTGATCTGTACATTTCAAGAAACTGATTTAGACAATAATCCAATTGAGTATAGTATATTCCTAGTACATATCAAGATATATATTTCTACATGGCTTAGACTAAAGGAAGGAATTCCCAACATTCTAACAGGAAAGTGTAAAAAGGCACCACATGAGAGGTTTTAGCTTCCCAAAGACAATCTTGTTGAAGTTTGTGATGCAACCAGGATTAAGACATCTACAGCTGCATAAAGCTGCTTGCACACACTATAGGTTATGATAATTCTTTCAAATATGTTGAAAACAAATCTTCTGGATGCTCTATCTTATGCTGTTAAAAAAACTACTTATGAATTTGATTCAGCACAGAAAGCACATTATGTTCCCTCTGTTTTGCAAAACAAATATCCTCAACTTACCGATACTGTGGGTTTCGAGCCCATACTCCTGTTCCCACTGAGGCACCAACAATCACCATTAACTTCCAGAGCCATATGGGAGCAAACACAGCCCAGTAACTCCATTGAATTTTGTCATCCAGACGTAGAGACAGCAACACGGAAAAAAGCAGCAGGCAGGCATAAATAAGAAATTTGCTATTAAACAAAAAAAACCCAAATAGAGTTAGAAATTAAGGCAGGCAACTTAACATGAACTTTGTAGAGAACAAGAAAATCAGCCATAGCTGATATTTAATCAGGATGCTTCCTCATATGTCAAACTTCTTTGCAAAGAATCAAATCAGTTTCGAAGAGTCAAATATTTCATCATAAATATGGCACGTCATCTCTTTCACTTACAAAACCATTGCTTCAAGGGAACACATCAAAAGCATTCTTGTATGACAAGCTTAATGAATGGACATCTAGCAATAGTTCCCTCCTACAAGGATCTACTCAGGAGCTGTATTATTAGAGGCTCAGAAATAGACCAGCCTCCAGAGGTTTGGGGGTTTTATTTTTACACTAAGTTAAAAAAAGCACAAATGTTATAGAAAACCAAAACAAAACCAGTTAAACTTCAACAAAGTTACTATTTATAGAGTGAAGTTTCTAAATGGAATACTGAGGATGGCACTTACAGATTTAAAATAGTTACGTTGATATATTTTATAAACTAGTCAACCTAAGCATGAACAAATGAATAAAATAAATTAAGAACAGTGGCACAGCAACTGCTTGTGCCACCAAAAGTCAGACAACATAATTACATAGCACATGATTTCCTCACACTACAGGAAGGGAAAAACTCACCCACCCATTCACCAGAGGATCACAGGCTGCTTTCTAAAACACATATCCAGGCTTCAACACCACTTCAGTGAATTAATTATATGTATTTTCAAACACGGATAAACTAAAGAATACAGTAAATACTTGCAACAGAGTAAAGCAGCAGTAGTCAGGGATACTACCCTTAGTGCAACAGCACAACTTGGACTATCCACTTAAACTCTCATCAAATAAAAAAACCTCACATTCATTAGACCAGCATTGCCTTGTTTAGCTATCAAGCTGCTTAGTCTCTATTCAGAGCAACTGTCTCAGCTGCCCCTTAACATGAAAAAGCAGTTTTATTTTGTCACCATCTCCTGGCATACTTGATGAAGCTCTCAAGGTAGGATGGTATAACACCACAGTCACTCTTCACAGCAAGAAAGAGATCCCTCAGCTTTCTAGGCCATTCATACTTTTTCAACATTCAATATTTGTGCAATTTGTACTTCCCCTGGTTCCTCAAACACAGAAGTAAAATGCCATGTGGTAAAACACCACTGCTGCCTGAGCGTTCCAGTAAACATCAAAACATTCAAGATGAAGTTATCTGCACAAGCACAACGTCCAGCTCACTCATTCATCATTTAGACAGCATCCAAATAAGCTGCAAGCATCACTTAACGATAACAAAACTTTCTAAGCTTCTGGAATTTCTGTTCCTACTTTTCCATTACTTCCAACCACACATATTTCAATTGTTCATTTCAACCCCTTCAACAACAATGCATTTCCTGAAGCACTGGTTACCCTCCTGTTTGTCTACACAGCAGATTAAACTGCTTTTTGTAACTGTAACCATGTAAGGCTTCTTTCCCAAGCAAGATTTTTCCAGGACTCTCAGTATTTTGTGCCACCCCACACAAGCTGTTTGCAGGCCTTTATTCTGTGGTCTTGAAATACCTGGTAACAGCAAAACCAGTGAAATTCAATGCATTCTCTCAGCTGCTTTAAAAGTTACATGTATCTGTGCTTGCTTGACCAGCCAGCAGAAGCCAAGTTGTAGCGACTATCATCTTGTTAATTAAGAGAGCCCAGAACGAAGAACTGGAATGAGCAATTCTCAGGTCTAGACTGGGATTGTTAAATGCGATGCCTTCATGTCTGTAAAAAATGAGCCTTTACCATACACTAAATGCCTGTGTTAGACCGTGAGGCAACTCTGCCTTCCAGGATAAAGCTTTGTACCCCGAACCGTCAAGTTGAAAAATTCTAGAACCAGAATGAGACTTGGAGCAATGGGAGAAAGTTACATAATAAAACAAAAAAGATGACTGGAATTTGGCCTGGAAACCAGATGACAGATGCCCGCACTTAGAGCCACCCTGACCGAGAGCCTGCCCAGGGGAGCAGGGACCGACACCCGGGACCCTGGAAAGACACCGGCCGGGAGCAGTGCTAGAAACGGGCCCGAGCCGCCTGCACCGGAGCACGACCCCGCCGTGCGAGAGGGCGGTTGGAGGCCGAGCCCCAAGGAAACGCTCAAGGATCGCGCCCCAGCGCTGCTCCAGACCGGGCCGGCGTCGCTGCCCTGCGCGCTCCCGGGAGAACGCCGCCGAAGCCGTTTCCGCCCCGGGCGACCCGGCCGTGCCGAGACCCCGCGCCGAGCGGAACCGGGCCCGGCGGTGCTTCCCCTGCGCCCTCCGCCGCCGGCTCCGCCCCGTCCTGGCGGCAGCCCGNCAACGGAACCGGGCAGCCCGCCCCGCCCCGCCCCGCGCATGCGCGCCCCAGCCAGCCCCTCCGCGGCCGCGTCCCTCGGCCCGGGAGATGGGCGGGACGTGGCACTGGGCTTCACCGACGGGCACTGCGCATGCGCTCCGGGCCCTGCCAGCAGATGGGCTGGGACCTAACTGAGGGCTCCGAGGTTTCCTTCGGCCACACACCGGCAGGATCACGTCTTGTGTGGGTCCCGGCCGCTGGCAAGGCCGCTCCCCACCCGGAGAAGGGAGAAGGCAGCTCGGGCCCGGGCTCGGGCCCGGCCCCGTTGAAGCCGGACCGCGAGCAGGGAGCGGACGGGAGTGCGGCGGCCTCGGGGGCATGTGACGGTGCTTGGTATTTGTGGAACACCTCTGCTAAGGGTTGTCAAAATCCAGTGCTCACCGAGGAACGTTTCCTATATGTATAAATAACTTTGTCTGGGGCAATCAGTATGGCCTTTTTCAGCTTATGTTTAAAAAGACTTTTGATAGTATGTCAAAATTCTGCAGCCTCATCAAGGGTTAGAGCTCAAACCAGGACAAGCCTTTACACCCAAAAGCCCCCACACAATATGTGAGACTGTCCGATAATGGGGGTGCTTCTATCCAGTGCCTTGTGCTCGCTTGGAGCCTCGGAAGTCGGGGTGCACCAGTGGCTGCTCTCGTTCAAACCCTGCCAGGAGCTTGCTGCAGAGAGACGGGAAGGAACAGCCTCTTGCAACCCCAGGGTCAGGTCAGCGACGGTTATCTCAGGTTGTGTCATCTCCTTTTAAACTTATGTCTGCGTTTCAGAACTTAAGCGCTGAATTTGGTTATTTTAGAAATATTTGCTTACATAATCCGTTCTGAATCTGTTCAAAATGTCCTATTTGTTATCTGCTCATTTGTGGTTTATCTCACACTTGAGTAAGCTTATGCTGTTTTGTATGTGTAATAGAAATCCTCATCAGATATTCTTCAAACTATTAGTGAAGCCAAGCCCAGAGGATCTGGAGGCAGATTTTGTTTGTGATTTTGCCACTTAGTTTCTGCTGCAGTTTCTGATGTGGCTGTTGTCATATTTATAGCATTAAATCACACATTATTTAGACACATCTTGAGCATCTGGTTGTATTCAAGTACCTTCCCACTAACTGGTAGTGATACCTGGGCCATCACTGGATTGAACAAGTTAATCTTACATTAAAATGAAATACTAGCTAATGCTGCTTGAAGGGAGGATACCAAGGAAAGTAAGAATTAACACAAGAGACAGAAGAAGTGGTTCTGGACTTAGATCAGCTACACATTGTGGGCTTAGCTCCTTCTAGGTAGTATAAGCAGAGGTACAAGTCGTGGACACATTTTCTTCTTTGTAGTCACACTGGAATAACAACTAGGGATGTGTCCCTCTCAAAACACCCTATTTATGGATAGTTTTCCTTTGTTTAAATATTCAGCTGATTTTTTAGAGCATTGATATGCTGGTTAGAATGTTGTTTTTCATTCTGCTTTTTCAAAACTTGAGCCTTACTGGTTTGGTAAAGAGAACAATTATGCATAATGTATTTATTCAAGATAAAATACATCTACTGCACTGCATAAAGAAGCTACTAGACAAGACAGTACCAGTAAGCATTATCCTCAGCCAGATGCAATCATAAAACAAAGTCAAAACAGTATTAACAAAGAATTATCTTAACTTGAGAACTGTTAATAATTCAGAAGTCTAATAAAGCAGCATGCCACTTCTAAGAATATTCATGAGGGTCGGTAGGAGTAAATCAAGAAAGATTTCTCCTGCAATTACAAAGTTTGGCTGACTGCCCAGGCAGCAAAATAGTTTCTACAAGGGATAAAGAACTAGGAAAGAAATCTCTAGTTACAGAATAGGTGATAGAGATGAAGCAATGAAGCTTAAAAAAAAAGGATAACTAGACAGAAAGAAAACAACTCTTTGCTGTTAGACCCAACCTGCAGGTGCTACAGCTGAGAAAACCTCCACTCACTTTATCCACTTTTCCCCCCAAAAGAATATACAGCAAATTTAGCCCCTATAAGGTAGTCGACTTCTCCCCCTTCTCTCCTCTGGAGGAAAAGTTAACCTCTGGCTGCTTAACAGCTGCTGTCAAATCTGGCAAACATGCTGGGTGACATTTTTCTGCCTGTAAAAAGCCTGTTAAATTTGTGGTTCAGCTCGGTTGATGTACTTTTGTCCTGTTACCTCAGGAAAGCTGGGGCTTAACTTCTGGCCTGAAGTCAAGTGGCAATGGGACTTAGGAGCTTTCTTGGATCTTTTGGTGATCTCAGGTTTCTTGATTGTTGTGACTAGATACTGCACTTGTCAGGGTGATGTTCAAGAGGGTTGGGCAGCAAATACACAGTGAACCTAAAGACTTACAAGATTTCTCTTGACTACATTTTATGATGATTTAAGGATGAGAGGAGGAACATGGGGAGGGGATAAAAGAAGCAGCAACTAATCTGCTTTCTGTTAAGACTTCTGTCTACTGCTGGTTGAGATTTGAACACTAGGAATCTCCTGAGATAGTTTATGTTGGAGATCAAACAGACATTTCATTTTCATTCCGTTTATCTAGTTCCTCAAATTAGTTAAAAAAGTCATATAGAGAGTCTATTTTATAGTCACTACCATTACTGCTTTCATAAGCCATCTACTTGTAGTCTTATTCTCCTTAAAAAACATAAGCCAGGAGGTTCCCTGTCTTTGGCTGGCCAAAGTTAAGTGAAGGAAACAAAACCTGAATCAGACATCTAATTTATCAGGCTTGCTTTTCTGTTGTCAGTCAGCCTTGACTCCTGTCTAACTTACCTTGGAATTCATGTATCCTGTTTGCTTTGCAGACTCCTCAAAGTGTCACTCTTACATGCCTGGATTACAGTAACTTTTAAAGGGAGGGCAGCAGTTCAGTAGTAGTTGGTTTACGTGGCTGACAGCATAGCATAGCCATGAACGGTTTCTAGGATCATCTTTCATGGTCTGTGACAGAACATCAAACTGTTCACAAAAACAAATCTCCAGGTTTGAAAATCCTCATTTGCATTTCTTGATTTTACGGTAGGCCTTACTGTTAACATTTATTCATGGAATAAACAGCGACTGACCAGTAATTGACAAAGAAGAGATTGCTCAATCTATTAGAAAATCTTCAGACTAGCCTGTAATTTAATGCCATTTAAAAGAAGTAATGATCTAATATCTAGATGTTATTGTCATTGGCATTACACACAGCTGCTTAGTTTTGAAAATTAGGGCCTTCAGTTTCAACCAAGATCTCAATAATTTATCTAAGAATATTACTTCATATCCTATTTGGGAAGGTAGTTAAAGGGCAAAGGCTTTAAGCCATTCTAATTGTATCTATCTATTGGGTGTTGTGCCCCTAAATTAACATCCTCCAGCCTGAAACCTCTTTGTAGAGTTGTAGTAGTTCAGCAAGTTGCTGTTTATATTAATGCCAAACTAGGATTGTGGTGCAAAGCAAATTGTACTACTAAAACACTATGAATTTCATAAGATGTTTTGCCAGTGGGATGCTAGAAAATGCATTGTTGTGCAGCTCTTTGGCCAAAGCAGGATTTGACACAATGTTTTGACATCGTCTGCAAAACTTTTATCTGGTTTAATTATATATACTCTACTTTTCCATCTTAAGCTGGTCAGCTAGTTTCACTCATTGCTTGCCTTCCTGTTGAGAGGAAGCTCATTTAAGTAAGTCGTGTTCCATGCCCCTTTTCTTATGCAATCTTTTTCCTGCCTTGTCACAGCTTCCAATTTATTAATTTTTTAAGGTGCTCTATGCCTGAGCTTTCTGCCACTCCTTTCCATTCCACTGTGTTTGGGAGCTGTTGAAATAAAGGTGGAAAAGAAGGCATTGGATCATTGTTCTATAAATAAATCCTATCAATCTCCTAATAATGACTTATCAGAGTTGATTCTTTCCTTCAAGGTCTTAATTCCATTTGGCAGTGGATCAGATCACACATATTGTCCTGGCAAAACCCCATAATGTTCTATTCTTAAAACCCATGCATAGTATCTAGCACAAAACATGACTTTTATTTGCAGTTTAACTTCTACCCCTATCGT
Source organism: Brachypteracias leptosomus (assembly GCA_013401335.1). Lineage (NCBI taxonomy): Eukaryota > Metazoa > Chordata > Aves > Coraciiformes > Brachypteraciidae > Brachypteracias > Brachypteracias leptosomus. The sequence continues at coordinate 130,715 of VYZX01018449.1, forward strand.
GCTATCAGGCCACTTGGGCCATAATCATTTAAGGAAGTTCCATAAATTTCTCAGTGGAGATGTGATTCTGAGAAAAAAAGGAAGTGACCTCTTCAGGAAGACACCAAGTGAGAGATATTCAGCTCCAAGAGACAAAGGCTGTTTAAGAGAGCTCCAGCCAAACAGAAAAGTGAATAAACTAGGTTTTTGCTGTCATATGCACAGGGAGATGGCAAAGTTGCTATCAACCTTAGAACAATACGAAAGTCTCTCATACCAAATCAGTGCTGTGGCTGCTGTAGCTGATACATCTGCCAGTGTCATGAGTGTTTACAATTATGGATAGTTTCAGTGACATCTCAGTTGCCATTGAAGCAGCATGGTTTTCTTTTCTTGTGTTTCTAACTTTGGCACAACTCCTGTGCCAGGTAATTTGTCAGGTCTTACAGCCTTGGAGATTTCAGTACATAGTGACCAACAAACTACCCCTGCAGTAGCTTTGTGCTTTATCATTACTGAAGTGGGAGCCTTATATGGCTTTTACAAAAATCAGTGGTGATGGTGTCCTTACTGACTCAAGTGAAGCCAAAGTGAGGTCTGTTTTGTGTTAACTGGAGGACACAGGTCAGCCTGACCAAGGTTTAGATTTCTTTAGTTTGGCCAGTGTGTTCTATTCATTGAGTATTTTAGGTAACATTTTCTGCTTTAATTAAAATAAAACAGATCTAGGAACTAATGAGATTTGATTTTTGCTTCCTTTAATGGCTTCTTCAAACACTATCACTATGTGACTTCTTCATTGATATTCCTGTCATAGCCCTTGGAGAGTTTTGGTTTTTTCATCACCACTGAACTTTGTCTGTTCAAGTTAGCACAGTGCTGATTTTCATATTTTATTTCAGCTCACACTTTGTTCTTGTTTAATCACCAAAAGTAATAGTCATCCAAATTCTAAACACAACTAACCAAAGTGCAGATTTTCTGCCCTGCAGTAGTTTATTCTGACTAGAATTTACCAAATAGTTTTTTGAACACCAAAGCATCAGATTTCTTTGCTATTTAAAATTTTTTTTATGTTTCTCATTACCAACAAATAGATCTGCAGCAGAAGTGTCCTTATATAAATAGAAAAGAAAACATTTTATTTTCAGTATTTTTGAGTAAGAGATTGCATAAATTTACAATTGGGAAAAAATACATGAAGTAGTTTATATAGTAGAAATACAGCATCTCTTTGGTTTACCTTTAAATGTTGCATTTAACTTTAATACAGTAAACTGAGGCAGATTGTACACGTAGAATACTTGATACAAAATTCCCATGGTTTTGCTATAAAATTCATTATGTGGTTGACCAATACCATCACCTTAGGCCAACACAAAGTAATTTAATTCTATAATCTGTGTTCTTATAATTGAAAAATATAGGGATGTTTAACATGAGGCTTCTAAGTAATTTTAAAATTGCAGTACAATTCTGCTGGTGTTTTCTCTAAATTTGCTATGTTTTTTGTTAACATCCACTCCACCTCTACTTGATCAGACCTGGGTGTTACAAAAGGAAGGCAATTGGAGCTGTGCCTTGACCTGGTAATTCATGTGAAACGACTGACTCACTTCTCAACTGTTATGAAATTTAGGAGCTCTTGTCTTCACTAAACATTTGTGTTTTCACTAAGGAAGTTGTACTAGGAATGAAACCTTTCACCAAGAAGGACGGAATCTGTGAGTTAAAGGCACTGATTGTGCCCATCATATTATGCCTAGGGAAATTGATGGGAATTCTGCATGCAACACTAAGCTTCTAATTATTTATGTTTCTCCTTTTTTAAGTAAAGGCCCTAGTAATTTTACCTGAAGCATTATTTAGATTAAGAACTTCAGTACTGACACAGATCAGGTGTTCCAAGAATTTCAAGTATCCGGATAACACTAACTTCAAAATGAGATTTCTGTCCATGAAGAAGTCCTCTGGGCTTCTTTCAGAAGTCAAGCCAGATAGTGCAAGATAAATGCTTAAATACCACCAGATCAAATAACAGGTTTTGGATTTTTTGGATCACGAAGTGAGTTCAGTTCAGCCTGTCTTGTAGCAGTGTAAAAATTTGTAGCACTACAGCACGTGGGTTAAAATACTGGCACCCTGATGTAGTAACACTGCATAACATATACTTTAGCCAGTGATGCAGGACAATGATAAATCAGGCTTCATCTTATCAGTAATTGGATACACCATAGCTCCTTCTGCAATGTATTCAATGAAAAGGGTCAGGTTAAATGTCAATGATTGTGACAAATTTACATGGCTTGTACAGAGATAAAACACTAACCAGGTACTTGCTGCATGCTATTCTTTCAGAAGGACCTCCTTACATCTCACTACATTGAGAAGACACACAAAGATACCTAAAAATAATACAACTTGCTTGGGTTGTTGATCTTTCAGCCATGAAGCAAGAAACCAATTGTTAACAAAACTGGATGGGAGACAGGGAATGAAAGTGACCTAGAACAGAGAGATGAGCATTTTTTTTACCTTGATTTCAGGTCTGCTATCTAGCACGGTGACAGTTTGGGATCATCTAGGAGCTATCCAATTAATAGAGAAAAATCAGAAAGCTCCAGCTCAATGGTCCAAAGAGGAGTGTTGGCCTACCAAGTCCAAGCTCACAAAGGATGACTAAGTAAGAGGACAGCATAAGGTGATTTATCTTCCCTGGGCTTTCAGCTTTACCTAAGTCTATCAGGCATTTGTTTTTTACCTTGTATGGTAGTGAACATGCGTATATCTTACAAGAAAAAGAAAAAAGTATTTTAAAGCATTGTTATTCTCACACAGCCAAGCTGTTACAAAGCAATCTTCAATGACATGATCACGTGCTATTTTTCCCCACACAATTCCTGCAGTAAGTTGGGGTTGTCTAGTGAAACATCACCTTGTGCAGGCTTTTGTTGCTCTAGGTGAAAGATCTCTTGTGAAGGAGTCAAGGAATTTCAGGAGGAGAAAGAGTGTTCTCCTTTAAGGCAACCAAATCTCCCCCTGTGTCTGTATGAATACAAGCCAGGCTCCACAGGTCCTTTTTCCCCACTTTGTATTCCTTACCCAGTGGGTACCTGTGTTTGAGATCCTGGGATGTAGTCTATTCTCACCTGCTGTAGTAGTGATGAGGAGCTGTGCTCATTCAAACCTGTGTTATAGGGTTATGTAGCAACAAAAATTTGGAAGATCAGGTTCTAAATGGACAAAAGTAACTACAATTTTGGGTTTTAGATCAGCAAAATTTGGGCCATGATCTGTTTGTCTTCCATTTTTCCCTGTTCTTTAATTCCATCCTTTTATCAAAGGGATGAAATCTTAGTGAAGAAACAAACACTTCTGTGCTCCAAATATTGAAACAGCATGAAAGCTTAGCCTTCAGTTGCCTCCACACTCCCTGGCCTGCCAGCTTCCAGAGGCAGACAGGAGCATTGCCCATGAGGCAGCACTGCAGAAGGGGTAACCAGATCACAACTGTTCCCTCCTAAGCAGTTTGGTTCTCTGCCTCTCTTGTGATTTCCTGGAGCAGCAGAAAATTTTGCTCAGCTGAGGCTGGAGTTTCTGCTGAGCATGTGCAAAATGGTTCCTATTTATTTATTTTTAAAAGAAGGCATATAACATTATCATGTTCATGAAAGTTGACAGCTACATCAATACTTATTTTTGGTGGCTGATGCTTATAAAGTTACAATTTATGTTCAGTTTCACCTTTTAAGATCTGCAGGGGCTTTGTCTTTATTTTACTCCCCTGGTTTTTCAGTTAAATCCTGATGGGTTTTGGAGTTTTCATATCCTGCTGCTCCCTGCTGTCACTGTGGCTACCTCCTCCCAGCAAATCTGCTTTCCAAAGCTTACTGCTGCTAGAGCATTTCAAAGAAAAGGTGGCTCATAAGTTTCATTTCTTGACTTAATATGATACATATAGAAGTCCTTTATGTAAAAAGTTATCAGAGATACTATTTCACTTGAACAAACACATACTAGAACATACTTGTCCCTTTGTGGTTGTTACCTGAACCTTCTGGACCATAGAATACTATTGACAAATTACAAGGGAAAAAGTGTTTGGAAAGGACATACTAGTTTGAGCTGTTCATCAAACAGCTCCTGCAGAACACCTTTGAGTCTCATTGATTTAAAGGGAAATGATGGGGTAGGAAGGACTAGTTTCCTTGTTGAAGTGTCATGCTTAAAAGTGCTGACTAAATTCAGCACGGGGCCTGTGGGATCCAGTATATTGACAGCCATGATGGTAGAAGAAGAATTTTTCTCCTGGTGGGCCAGAAAGCCTGCTGTGGAGCTTTTTGTGTACTGGGGTCATATCTGACATGTTGATGGGATGCTTCTGGAGGTATAGGCCATTTTCAGCCCATGAAACTGTGTTACTCACGGGTAGCTGCAGATCAACTGGTATGGTCTTGCCAATCAGAATTTGCAAACTCCTGGCATAGTAACAGAACCAGTCTCCTACTGTGGACACAGTAACTCAAAGCAGTGCAAGAACTGTCTACAGTGGCAGCAAGCAAATTTTTTTTTTTAGTTCTGAATCTTCTACCTCACAGATCTGTTCCCTAAGCTGAACTGTGAAAAAAGGAGACAGCAGAGAAAGAAAGGATTTGATCTTGTAAAAAGACATTGTTACTCACTACTACAATTGTTAGTTCTATGTCTTTTGGTCTTACTACTGTTTGCTTTAGTCAAGCATGATAAAAAGTGTCATTAAAAGAATCCTAAAGAGTAGCAAGTCCTTGCTAATTTCTAAAAGGCTTTATCCAAACCTCTTTAATTCTGTCATGCTCTGCCTAATTACAGATCCCTGCTTATCCTCCCCTTTGCTTCTGCCTTCATGACGCTTGCTTTGCATCCCACAGTTTGCACGTATATGGGAGGCAGGAATCACTCCTCTCATGCTTTGAAAGTAGAATGACACTACAGAAAACATCCCTTAGTAAGAGCAAAGTAGTTGTGTACCTTGGTGTCCTTGTCAAATTACTAATTGCAAGGTTTTAATGCTTGAAATGGAGAGTTGCTTAAGAGAAGAAGGTGACCTCCCTGTTAGCAATGCCTGAATACTGATGAGCTTATTCACTCCCCCTCTGAGGCAGTTGTAACAAGGAGAATAGAGGCTCAGTTTGATTTCACTATTAACAATACATGGGCATCAGATTATTTCTGGTTTAACAACTGTGATTGTAACTACACTGAGGATGCCATCCAGAACACCTTCTAAAATCTGCAGCAACTCTCAATGCAGAATAGCAAACAAAACAGAGTTTCTAAATGTTGAGATAATAAACCAGCCCTTGTCAGCTACCAACATTACTAGTGTTACATGACATCTTGTTTACACAGGCTTTCCTCTTTGCAGGCCTTATCTCTTGATTGTACTCACCACATAACTTGGGAAATTGCCTGTGTCAGTGCTTACGTGCATGAAAGTTATTTCTTAGGGGCTAAAAAATGTGCTTGTCTGCCCTCACTAAGCGCTTGGGACAGTGTGATTTCTTTGAGCATTACCTGAATTGCAGGTACATTTCCCCAAATGGGGGGAAGGGAGGGCCAGGAAGAACTCAGTCCACCCATCTCTTCTCTGGCCAGCACATCAGAGATGGGGCTGTTACTATCTAATTTACCATGTTTACAGACCAAACAGGAAATGGGAGAAACCGTGGCTGAGGTGTGCCTTTGATTCATTGCTTCTGGTGGTGGTAACAGCACCTGCCTTACCTATTGCCCAGTACTCTGAAGTCAGTCTAAGTAGTATCTTTGAAACAGCTCTGATACTACATGGGCTTGGGAAAACTCTCTGTGGGAGATCACTAACCTAGGACTTGGGGAGAGAGAGCACTGCAGGTGAGCAGGTCTGCCTGACTCACTGCAGCCAGAGATATGACTGTTTATGAAATGAAGGCTTATAATGAGTATGTTTTTATTAGGAATGTATTATCCAGGGCCTATAACGTATCTTCTAGTGTACAGCTCTGCAGATTAGACTGCAAGGACGGACTACAATGGTATCTTATCATTTATCATAAGAATGGTAACAAACTGAAAGTCTAGGCAGATGTCTCTGCTATGATGTTTTTAGCTTACCCTTGCGTGCTAATATTCACAACACTTTTAAGACAACTTAAAAGTATGTTTGCTTTGGTTTAAAAATAGTGTTATTGAATCTTTCAAAACCAAAAATGCTGCTTAGAGATTTATCAACATCATGTCTCCGTGGTTAAGGCAGCTCCATGTTTGCTATAGGTATTTCACTTCCTGACCATATGTGCCAGAGAAGGCTACAGATATTAATGCAGGTGTTAATATTTTTAACAGGCCTTGCTCATTTTCTTCATAGTAACTTGTACAAAAAAAAATTTAATCAGTCCATAAAACAAAAAAAGGAAAACTGCTTTTTTTAAAAAAAAAAAGCAGTTTAGGGATAAATAAATTTGCCAATCAGAAGCTTCCTCTAGTGAATAGTCAAATATGTTCTATAATGCATGAGAAATAAATTAGAATCCATTTGTGATTATTTATATTGATTCATTGAAAACTGCATTGCTCTCTGAGGGTTTGAGTGAATTGATCACAGTGCCCCACCATTTGTTTGTGAAAATCTGCTTTCTTAGAATTATGGAGTGGTGCAGAAAAATTCCTTACGCTTACTAATAAATCGAACATGGTATTTGCAGTTACTGTTTTGAGCCAGATGCAGCTTCTGGTGAAATCACAGGGGGACATGTGCAAGGACAGGTTACATACTTGAAGAGCCAAGACATCCTTCCTAGGCACAGCTCAACACCTGGGCCTGGCCTTATTTACTTAGTCTAAAAAACACATGTTATCTTCCTTGTCAGAGGAAAAGAAGAACATGAAAACCTGCAAATCTTGATGTTAGTTTTGATTCCCGTCTTGGAAGCTATTCCTTGGCATGTTGTCTCCATCCAACAGGATCAAAGACATTTTGCAGCATAGGAAAACAGCAGAGAAAGCCAAGTTGGTCACATACATTGCAAAGCAAAATAAAGTTATTTCTCTGATACCTGCATTAATTTCTTTATAACCTCTTCCTTAGATGCTGACTTGAGAGACTGTTACCTGTTCGTTTCTTGAATTTTGGCTCAAGAAGTTTGAACACTAAAGAAGTACAGTTTCCAAATGAAACTGGTTAAATTCTCCCTTAAACAGAAAGCAAACGTAGAAACTTTCTTGGAAAGCATCCCCAGGTATGAAAATGCTACTTTTTAAGATCTACTATGGGTCTGATAGTGTGGTCATTTCTTACAGAGTTGCATTAATAGGTTTTTTACCATTAAAAATACAGCTGTGCTGATCTTTTACCATGTCTTAATGTGGGCCTGTGTGCTGGTTTTGCCTGGGATAGGGTTAATTTTTTCCATATTGGCTAGAAGGGGCTGTGGTTTGGGTTTGTGCTGGACACAGCCCTGATAACACAGGGATGTTTCTGTTATCACTGAGCAGGGCTCACACCGAGTCCAGGCCTTTTCTGCTCCTCACCCCACCAGCCAGTGGGCTGGGGGTGCACAAGCAGTTGGGAGGGGACACAGCTGGGACAGCTGACCCCAGCTGCCAGAGGGATATCCCAGACCATGTGATGTCATGCCCAGCATATAGATCTGGGGACATTTGGAGCGATGGCATTTGCCTTTTGAAGTGCTGGGGCCTGAGTAATAGGCCCTGAATTAAAGTTGACATAAGGATGAATCTCACAACTGGACAGTGTGTGTTTGTGACTGAAACCAGCAGAGGATTTTTCTCTGCTGGGAAATTAGCTGATTAGCTATAAGAACAGACACACAGCTAGCCTGAGAAATGAGTGATTAAAACCAAATCAGATAGAGATACCTCCTTTTTGAGTTCCTTCCCAGGCTTGGCCAACCTTGGATGGAACCCAATAAGGAGGAAAAATAGCAGGTGTCCCACTTTTGAAGTTATGTTTAAGGTTGCCTATGTGACCTGAGTTGTTTATTCAATAGTATAAAAGCTGGTCCCGCTTGCCGCGAACTTCAGGAGCCGCCCTATGGCTGGACACAGCGTGTAGGACTGCCCCCTTACTGGAAGGCCCCCACTGCTCGCTGCAACCGGGGCTGCCCAGCGACGGCGGGACAGGACAAGGAACCGGACAGGACAAGGGTCACGTACCTGACAGTGTGTCCTCCTGGCAATTACCGTAGTGGCTGTTGTATGACTATGATGAAGCTTCTGACTTGGCTTATTCCTTCTTGTGTTATATCATCTACTATGATTAGATTTATTACCCTGCTTATTCCCTCTGCTGTTAACCATATTCTATCTTTTTTATATCCACTGGAATTAGACAATAAAATAAGCTTATGCCTGCTGCTGGGAGCTGTATCCTTTATGCTGAGCCAGGTAATTGGCAAAACACCTTCCCAAGTAACCGTTAACATGTGATGGGGCCTGGTTGTCCTGGGGATGTCTGAACACCTGCCTGCCCATGGGCAGTGGTGAATGAATTCCTTGTTTTGCTTTGCTGGTGTGTGCAGCTTTTGCCTTTACCTATTAAACTGTCTTTATCTCAACCCACGAGTTTTGTCACTTTTACTCTTCCAGTTCTTTCCCCCATCCCGCTGGGAGGGAACGAGCTAGCAGCTGTGTGGGGCTTAGTTGTTGGCTGGTCTTAAACCACAACAGTCTGTCATAGAAAATAGTTGATTTTAAGATATTTAGCTGTTATGTTTGCAGCCTCATTTACATTACTAACACTTGTGCAAACACTCCTGTAGACCCCCAAACCTTCAATATATGAGTCAGCATATTGCTAAGTTATCAAAGTGTCAGGTTTGATACTCAGTGGTGGTGGTAGGTGGAGGAGACTGACATTCATAAGGGCTTTCTGGGACTTCTAGCAGAGTGACTAAGGAGGAGTGTTGTACAAGGTATCTCCAGTGCAGGCAAGGTTTAACTTTTCCTAGTACACTCCTGACTCATCACACCCAATAAAGCATTGGTTTAGTTCATGAGCTGAATGACAGGCAGCTCAAGTGCCCATACATCCGGGGTGGAGTGGACACCTGAGCTGTGAGACCAGTTTGTCAGACACACTATTACAGCTGTGATTTCAGTGCCTGCAGTCATTCACCTGGTATCATTCACTTTTTAGCATCACAACTGGTATGTTGTTTGAAAAAGAATTTTTCCTGTGTAATTTGTTCTCCTAGTGGACTGAGCTTAATTTGATTGATGTTAGGCAAACCAGGAAATCCATATCAAGTACCACTTAGCATATTTGCATTTGAGAGGCAAGCATTATAGTAATTAAATGCATGTGCAATAGCAAAATAATTCCTTGGCTTTTTCCATAAAAAGTCTCCAAATGAAGAGGAGAGAAGTGTCACTTGGGGATGCACTGTTCCATACATTCCTATCAGCTGATCTATGCTAGGAGAGTTGCTGATACCTGTGAGATATGCTGCTTACACACAAAATTAATTCCAAAATATGCAATCATCAAATCCACTGAATAATATTCATGAGCTGGTTGCATGATGTGTACTCGTTAGTAACTGAAGTTGTAGTAACAGGGTCCTTGATTTGATTCAAGCACTTCCAGTATGTGTAGAAAGGAAATGTAAGATCCACATAAAAATAAACTTCACTGTAATAGGTTAGATTAATGTATGTGCTTGGATGTGTGTGCACACGCTGTGCAATACGTAATGTACTGGACATTGGAACCACAGATCCCACTGAACAACAGGGTCGTGACAGACCATTTTAGCCAGTGTTCCTGGTAAGTTTATGGTGAGTGCAGACACAGCGTATTTCAAGCCTTGGGTGTGCTGCTTTACAGGGCAAAGAAACAGCCTATTTTCTATCCCAAGAACTAGCAAAGCAAACAGTTATAGGAAACTAAGTCATTCAGTACTGTTGGCAACTTCTGAAAATGCCTAACTGATTAATTTTATGTTTTTCTTAATTGGCTTACACTTCCCAGGTTTTATAGCTTTTCCAGTAAACCTGCTCTCTTTTGAAGTATTCTTCTAGGTATTTTAACAAAATAGCTATGTGGCATTACAAAAATTTTAGATTGAATTCAGTTTCACAGTTCTGTCAACTTCTTCAGAGGTGAGAAAAAGGCTTCTTCTGGCTCTGAGGTGGTTCTGTTTTAAGCATTGACACCCACTCCAGTGAAAGAAGCCACCAATTTGAGGAATTTGGGGGCGGAGGGGGCCATAAGTCTCTCTCCCTTATCCTTTTTTTCTCTTCCTCTGTTTGGGGGAGGGGGAAAGAGGGGTTAACAGAGAACATCTGTTGTAGGTGGATTGAACCTAAACCTTGACACAATTGGATAGGAAATCCTTGGTGGGTTTAGGGTAAAGTTCCTGTATTTTTGCTTCAGACTCCCCAGAGACATAGGTTTCTGTATTTTTGCTTCATACTTTCTATTGCACATGTAGTTTAGTACATGTGCAGTACAGCTGGCATGTCTGGGTTGTGTCCCATGTGCATGTACAGAGATCTTGTGCTGATATGCTACCTGTGCTGTCTATTGGAGATATTGTACGAGCCACCAACACAGCAAGCGTGCAGGAGATCCAGCCTAGCCAAGAAAAGCTCAGCTTATCAAATGTGTTCTCCATTTGATGTACACATGCATAATATGCCCAACATCTCAAGAAGACATCAAGTTTTGTGTGTGCTTTGTCTTATTTAGGCATTGGACATGCTGTGAATTAATTGTATCTGGTAAATCTACTTCCCTGCTTCTGAGTAAGTGATAGGGTATGTGGAAATGCCAGACAAGCCTTCACAATCTTTACATTCCCCTTGAATAAGCTTTCTAGGTGGGACAGAAAAAAACAGAGGAACATCTAGGAAAGTCTGGACAGTAAGACTGTTTTCATGGCTATTTCTCTTAGTGCAGATAACTTGAAAGTTGCAGAAGTACCACAGTTTGCACAATCTCAGGAGCACAGAAGGGCTAATCCACCTACCTCCCTGCTTCTGATGAGGCAGGCTCTGCTATTGGAACTTTTCACACTCCACTATCGATTTCCTTTCCATATGCTAGTCCTCAGTATGCAAAAAGTGATGAATTAGAGCATTTCTGTCTCAGAACTCATGCTGCCAACATTTAAATTTTGATAAGAAAGAGCAACTGATACAGTCCTGAAGGACAGAATGAATAAGATTATAGATCCCACTAGAGATGCATTGCTTTTCTGTAAATGGGGGCTTTTTTCCCTTTATTTTTTCTGTTAATAGTTTTATCCTAAAGACATTGATATTTGCTAGGACATTGTGCTGTTAATCTGCCATTTGTAGTCAAAGGAGCACCTGGCACTTACTAAAAAAGAAATATCTAGATGCCACCACATTGTCATAGTGGTTTTCACATGCAAGTAAGTGAAAGGTTGGCTGTATATTTTCAATATTTATCATCACTTCACCTGCTTGTTAAATGTTTAAGACTACATAGTTATGGTCTGTTAATTCTTTTATAATGTTGTTGTGAGCAGCTTTATTATCCCATCTTGGTCTTTGGTAATCTTACAGTTGTAGATTGGGAAGCACCTGTATGGGTAATAGTGATTTTATTTCATACAGGAATACTGGCAATAAATCTGTTCTCTCTTCCAAAATTAAAGATAGAAACCATGAAAAATTTCAGAGCTGTTTATCAAACTAGTTCTTCCTGAAACTTTTAATGCAATGGGGAGGTGGCAGCTTTTCAGTCTGCTAGAGCCAAGACTGGTCTTTGAAGGCCTGGTCAAAGAAGTGATCAAAACTTCTGTCTTCTTCTGGCCCTTTAGACCAATATGAGAGTTGAGTTGAAAAAAGGTCAATTGTCTTGAAAGCAAGGCCCTGCCTGCCTGCCATGTAGCCACCGAGGAGAAAGCCTTGGCCCAGGTGAATGGCTGAGCCCACCCAGCTGACTCTCAAATCTCACTGTCACAGGCTGAAGCTGGGCTGGCCACCAAATGAATGACAGATGCTCTCTATTAACCCTTCTCCCTTCCCAATAGGGGAAAGGAAAGGGAATAAGGGAGAGAAACTTACAGGTTGGAAAAAAACCCAAACAGCTGCAATGAAACAGTAACAATAAAGATAATAATATTAATAAGAACATAAAGAAATATATAAAAAAATATATAAAGCAAATATAAAATTTCCCTGATGGTCAGTACTGATGCTGTGGGGCAGGCACTGGGTATGTCCCAGACTAGACTCAGCAGGAGACAGGAACAGTGTTCAGGAGCTGGATTCAGGAGCGCATGGATTAGGATTGAAGGCAGAAGAACAGTCAAAGTCCTCCTCAGGCACTGGCCATTGAAGAAGAGATCTTGACCCTTATGATCCCTCACCTTTATACTGAACATAACGTGTATGGAATGGAAGCCCTTGTTGGTCAGTTTAAGATCCCCTGTGCTGTCCACTCCTCACTGCAGGCATGACCTTTTTTATTGACTCACAACCCCTTCACATTGGGTCTCCATAGGAGCAAGTGTAGGCAAGAGCCTTTCTGCACACACCAGTCCTTGGTAGTAACTGTAGACATCAAGTGTTATCGCTGCTAGAAGCAGACACTGTCTGTGAAAATCTGGCGTTACCTTCAGAAAATGCTGTTAGTTAGAAAAGACTGAGCTTTGTTCTCCCTGAGCGGAGATTGGTTCTGGTTTAGCTCAGACCAGGACACTCTCAAATGGCTGTTGGCAAAACACTGGTACTAGAGACCTGCACACAACAGAAGAGACTGCGGGAACCTGCCCTTGCTAGATCTTGAGGTAACTGGGAATACAGATGTTTAAAGAGTGTTAACTGTTTGTAGAACAGATTAACAAGTAGGATTAAAGCGAAGTACGACTCTGAGACACCTTCTCTAAACACTAAACCTCGATTTCCTCATTCCCCAGCGCTATTTGCATGAATGCAACAAAACTGCCAGAACACCGTGAAGAGCTCCCTTTCCTGGGACCTGTGCGGTAAGTGCCCAGAGGCTCAGCCAAGAACTACCGGAACCCCCACACCCTGCAACGAAGCTCACACCTGCCCGTTCTATAGCGATGGCCTCCCGGGCCGGGCCGCTCCGGGCAGCGGCGCCACCGTGTGGGCGCGCTGGGGAACGGCCTCTCCTGGCTGGGCCGGGGAGGGTTACAGCCGGGCCGCGGGCTGGCACCGGGGGCGGGTCCGAAGCTGCTTCGGCCGACCCGGCTGTGGGAGATGGCGGCGGTTTCCCCGTGCTACGTGGTTGCCTGGTTCTGCCTTTGCCTGCTGGGGCTGCCCTGCGATGCCTTCGCCCCGGCGGCGGGGCCCGGAGGTGCGGCGGGGCCCGGAGGTGCGGCGGGGCTCGTTGTCCCGGGTGGCGGCCGTGGCGCGCTGGGGGAGCGGGGAACCGGGCGGGCCCGGCCCAGCACCTGCCCTGGGTTTGCCCGCCAGTCCCGGGCGCTCCGCCGTGGCACTGGCGCTGGGCTCTGGGGAGGCTCCAGCCGCTGGAAGGGCTCCGGTCTCAGGCCTCCTCCCAGTCTGTGCGCTGTTTCAACCACTGTAGCTCGCCGCCTTAAGAGGGCGTTTTAAAAATATATATGTAATTAATTAAAAATATTTTCTTTTTATCTGCTTGGAGCAGGATTATGTAGCATAACGCTGTCTGGGTTTTACCCGTGTCTGAACAGCCCTCTCGAAGCTCCTAGGCTGTAGAGTTCAGTAGTAGGTAGAACTATAAAGTCTCTCTTCATTTCACACCATCGTTCTGTAGCCAGCTGGAGAAAATACCGTAGGAGGAAGCAATGAGATGGGAAGTGAAAAACACTTGAGTTCTGTCTAGGCCAAGTAAGAACAAGAACTCCTACATGTTGAAGGAGTTAATCCCAGTACTTACATTTCCTTACAAAGATTTTAGCTCTTCTTGCTGACTTTATTTTTTTTCCTTGAGTATATGTCAGGGTCAAAAACATAAATCTGCATAAAATAACCTCTACTTGCAGAGGCTGAAGTTAATATGTCCCTAATTCTGTCTCTTCAATAGATGGCATGAATGTCCTGTTCATAGTTGTGGATGATTTGCGTCCTGTTTTGGGCTGTTACGGAGATAAGCTTGTGAAATCTCCAAACATTGATCAGCTTGCTTCTCGTAGTGTTGTGTTCAGCAATGCCTATGCACAGGTGAGATAAATAACAATAAAAAATGTTTTCTCTATGCAAAATAATTACCGGCTTTATCACAGTAGGTGTTAGGGAGACGATTGCAAGTATTTCTTAACCTTAAGTATTTCCAGTAGAAAATAAATGGTTGGGCTGAATTGTACTGTATGAACCTATCTTTACTAAGGTAAGAAAAATGAAAACAGGGTATTTGAATGATTATATTTGTGTAGCCCTTGGAAGAGTGTAACGTCACTCAAACATTTTCACACTTTGCAGCAAAGTGCTGCTTAAAAATGCTGTTTTACAAAATTAGAATTCTTTTTTTCTACTGTTTAAAATATTTTTTTTTCTACATTTTTTTTTCTTTTGAGGAAATCTGTAGACTTTTATGAAGAGGCAGCTTGTGTGGTGAGCATCACTTGTAGGACTCAAAATGTCACTAATTGCTCTTTACTTGAATACTTTGCATAGGCTGCCTACATTCCCAGGTTTCTCTCTGCTGAGAATTTTGATATTTGAGTCTAATTCTGACTAAGAATTAGGACTTTAAAGCAAAAGCTCTTGGCTCTTGCCAATATGAAACAAAATTGGCCAGGCCTTTGGACCATAACCTGGTCCTTCTGTGTGTTTATCCTTATTATTAAGGCAGTCCAGATCGACCCAACTTTGGGCACAGTCCATCTGCCACTTCTGCTTAGATCTGTGTGAGTGTGAGGTACTAGGTTTCAAAAGCACTGTCTTTAATGCAACCTGACTTTTTTTAGTGTTTTACTAGCTGCATAACTAAAGCTTTTAGTGCTTAGGAATTATTTGAGGAAAAATTATAGATAGGTAGAAGTATATCTTGCTAAAAGCTTGCAATTGGGAATTGATATTCTTAATAAGGATGCTGTTCATTCCAGCTTTACAGCTGCAGTTTCTGAGCTTTTGTATGTTTTGCCCAGCTACATCTAGGTCAGTTCATCCATATGTTTTGCTTTTTATTCTGAATTGATTCTCTTTTTGGCTGTCTCTCTCCTCAGCAAGCCGTGTGTGCTCCCAGCAGAGTGTCATTTCTCACTGGACGCAGACCTGACACGACCCGACTGTACGATTTCTACTCCTACTGGAGAGTACATGCAGGAAACTATTCCACGATGCCCCAGTATTTCAAGGAGAATGGCTACATGACCCTATCTGTGGGGAAAGTTTTTCATCCTGGTATGGTTTGAATTGTCGTTTGCTTAGTGTACACATGCCTGATGTGTGTATTCTCACAAACAGACGTTACATAAAAGTATCAACTGTGTGATTCTTGTTTATATTGACAACCTAAATCATCATAATGAGCCAGGTTGTACGATGATTGTAGGTTGTCTTTAAATATTAATTTTTAAACCTTAAAGCATTAGAGATTAATATATTAGATGAGTCTAATCTAATGAATATTTTCACATCTTGTCTAGGGATTGTGGGAATAAATGTCTAACATTCTAAAAGTATGTCTGGAAGTTAGGTTTGGGCTGAAGATGAACAGCCTCCTTGTCTTAGTTCTGCATATACATGTTTCATTATAGACTGTCTGTCAGGACCAGGAGATACAGAATATGTAAGTGATACTACAAATTAAATAGGAATAAAAGTTAAAAAGCAGTAACACAACTGAGTTGAAAAGTACTGTAATACAGATCCTCTTTTTGGTTGCTCTATACCCTAGAACTAAACTTGTGTGGATATATTTAGTTGATAGTAAAACTAATTAAGGATGTACTTGAAGACTACTATTAATCCTGTTATTTAAGTATGCTTTTTGTTGATGTTCCCTGAAGTAAGGTTCTTCAAGAGACTTGAGTCTCCCTAACCAGTAAATTGTGCATTTTGGGGAAAAAAGTCCATCTTAAACTTTTTGACTTTTATTTCTTGGTTGTCAAAGATAATGTTTCTTCATACAGCATACTAATGTATCTTCATATAGCATACTTTTAAAAAACAACAACTGAAAACAAGTTAAACTTGTTTGAGCTCTTCCTGACTCAGTGAACTATTAGAGCATTTCTAATGTGTTTACCCTTTTCAGGAGTTTCATCCAATTACAGTGATGACTATCCATACAGTTGGTCCATTCCACCTTTTCATCCTTCAGCTGAAAAGTATGAAAATGATAAGGTAAGAGTGCTTTGTGGAACCCTAACAAAGAGGGGTTTTCAAGATATAACCAAGTTCTTTGTGTCAAGCCCAGGCTATACTCTGTGGGTTTTGAGGCTGCAGCCTTGTGCAGGGAAATAACCTGTTGGATATTTTGTTTCTTAGCATTCCAAAAGAAGGCCTTACTCTTCAGTTGTGTGTTGTATTAATTCATGTGCCCATCCTGCAGATATTTTTATTTCGAAATTAGTATTTGCAAGCAAGTTACTGAGATATAAAAGTACTTGCAAGAAAGAGTGATCTTGTGTCCAGATCATGAATTCCTTTATCTGAAAAGTGTAGCTATCAACTTCCACACTAATCTTGCTCTGCTTACTAAGTGTCAAAATGTTGTCAGTAGGCTTGGTGAACTAATTCAATAAAGGATTCAGGACTGAGCAGGTGGAGGTCATAATTAAAATAATCTTTGAATAATTTGAAAGTTTGTCATCTGATTCTGTTTTTAGAATGTTTATTACTCTTAAGTGTGGCTCAAAAGAATCTGTTTCATGTTTATGCAAACACTGCAATAGCATCACACTGCAAAGCAAGGAGCTCCAGCCATGAGGCTGCTGACAGCTTTGGCAATGCTTTGTTCTTGCATTTACTGCTGAAAGTCTGGTTTTAACAGTATTTGCATCCGTGACATACTTTTATGTTCATTTAGCAACTCTCCTAAACACCCTGCTGAGGCCACCTTTTCCTGGCAACCATTTAGTCTAATTTATCCTTCTTCACTGGTTGTACATCAGCCACTGCTGGTGTTTGTTCAAACTGAGTCAGTAGCTTCCAGGCAGCTTTCTCTGAGCTCTTGGGATCAGGAGGAATAAAAATGCATGTATATAGTGTAACTAAATTCAGCCTTCTTGCTCTATTAGGTCAGATATTCTATTCCTCATAGTAGCTGTGTGTTTTGCCATATGACTGTTTAATCTTCTGCCCAGCTTTAGAGAGGATTCTGCTTTTCCATAAACATAGAAGTTGCATTCTTCAGCTCCAAAAGCCATCTGCTTTGTCATCAATGTACTCAACACCTTTAGAAATAAAAACTCATAGAAATCATGAAATTCCTTCTCATGTCCTATCTGCAGTCTTTTGTTGATAGAAGAATTGAGAAACAAATTGGTTTAAAAGTTATGGAACAGAGGATTTTTTTCTTTGTTTTTACAGAAGTTACTTAAGTAATTTTTATTTTTACTTTTTTTAAGACTTGTAGGGGAAAAGATGGAAAACTTCATGCTAACTTGGTGTGCCCAGTGCGTGTGTCAGAAATGCCCAGTGGTACCCTGCCTGATATCCAGAGCACTGAGGAGGCCATACGCTTACTGAATGTTATGAAAACCAACAAGCAAAAATTCTTCCTGGCTGTCGGTTACCACAAACCACACATCCCTCTGAGGTATCCACAGGTGAGAAACTGGAGCCTGCAGGGAAAGGAACTTAGACAAGTGCTTTTCAAAGCTGTTTCCACAAATGCTTTGTCATAGAATCACACAATACTAGGTGGGAAGGGACCTCAAGGATCATCTGGTCCAACCTTTCTTGGTCAAAGCAGTCTAGAGAAGATGGCCCAGCACCCTGACCATCTGAATCCTAGAAGTGTTTATTGCTGTTGTTTCTGGAAAGCAAGCAGAAAACCAGCCTTAGTTTGGTGTAACTTTAGCAGTAGCATTTCACAGAATGTTCAGTGAGAATAAAGTGTGACCAGTCATCCAGAAGCCAGGCTTCTACCACCATAATAACAACTGCTATTGCATGGAGGTAGTGTCCAGCTTGATGGAGTGTAACACAGTGAGGCCTTACAAGATCATGTACTCCATTCTCTCTTTGAGTTAGTGGCAAAACTCCTACTCATTTCAGAAGTGATGTTGGACCTTTTATTCCAGTGTTGCTTTGAGGTGCAGGAGGCTGTTTTTAGGTATTAGGTATACTAACTTGGTATTTTTCAGGAATCAACTAGGGCTGACTACCATAGTATTGGTACCTTTAAAGCTCTGGGGGAGGGGGAGTCATGCCTTGTAAACTGTAAGAATGTTCAAGGGTCATGCAACGGGAAACAGTTGCTGCTTTACAACACAAAGTTTACAATAGACCTTAGAGGTGAGGGCAACCTTTATGTGTGTTTGTATTCTAAAGGAATTTCTCAAGTTGTACCCCTTGGAAAACATCACATTAGCCCCGGATCCCTGGGTGCCTGAGAATCTGCCTTCTGTGGCGTACAACCCCTGGACAGATATCAGACAGAGGGATGATGTGAAAGCATTAAATGTTAGTTTCCCTTATGGACCACTTCCAGATGACTTCCAGGTAAGCTGTCAGCACAGTGCAGGGAAGTCAAACTGCCTTGTTCAAAATGCAGGGGAGCAGTTGGTGACTCTTAGATGCTCCCAGGTATCCAGCAACTGGCAGCTTGCAAATACTATGAATTCCCTGCCTTGCGTACTGTCACCTCTAGCCTGCAGGCAAACCTTCAAACCTTCACTGTGACTGCAGCCAGGGTAGTGGAGATGAGAAAGAGATCAGCCATGAACTAGTGACACTGGTGTGTACTCCTGGTTTGTATACAAGGGAATGTATGTAGCAATGTTGCATTTGGTTTTGTTATCTGAATTTGTTTATCTGTTTCAAGTGACCAGTCAGTGTATCTTTTTCTGCAAGATTTCCTTTGACTTCTGCCAGAATAAGGTGCACTGGCTGGACCCTGAGAGAAGCAGAACTGGTTTGCAACATCTTGCTTGAAAGAACTTCTGGGAGATAGAATTTTCTAACTGCCCCCTCCCTTTTTTGGGACATTAATTAGGCTACAAATGCTTATTGAAAATAAACCTTTACAAGTAAGATCCTTTACTTACACAGCCACTCACCAGTTCTGCTGTGTGTGTGTCTGGGGAAAAGCTGACATTGTTTTTGTCCCCCCTCCCCTGTTTTCTTAACTTGCAGCGGCAAATTCGTCAGAGCTATTATGCAGCAGTGTCCTACCTGGATGTGCAGGTAGGGCTGCTCTTGAGTGCTTTGGATGATGTAGGCCTCTCAAACACCACCATAGTAGTTTTTACTGCTGACCATGGTAAGCATTTAAAACTTACTCCAGCTCACTGTTAATAATTTAATTGTGCAGCTCAGTGCTGGCTTATTAATCAAGTGTGTGTTTGTATAATGTACAGCAGAGCTCCCATCCCTTCTGTACCTGGCTGGTCTGTCTCTAATGAAATGGAGTGACAGGCTCCTGTGGCTGCTCAGTGCTGTTCCCCTGCAGGGGCCTCCCTTTAATCAGGTTGAGGGTTTGCTAGTGAGTGATGAGACTGTCTGCCAGGACCCTGGGCTGAGCTTGCTGTATTCGCGCCTCCTGGAGGAGTGACTCTTGCTGGGAACAGTGCTGTGAAAGGACAGTGACCGCTCCTCCCCCCTAACAGTTTGTAGAGAGCCATCTGGTACAGCGGGTGACAGGCTTTCTCATTAACTGCTGAAGTGTTTTCTTGCACTTGTCATTGCTGCTTGCAGAGCATCTAAACTGATAGCAATAAGGCGGCCCCCTCGTAATTGAGGTCTTGCACACCCTGGATCCTGGTGTTGAAAAACTGAATTTGAATCGTGGGACAAAACTGAAGTATTTAATGTTTGTAGCAACAGTCTAATATTCAGTAAAATAAGTGTGCACACACCCACCCCGTGACCCCTTTAATTGGGGATGGCTTAACTGACTTAAAACAGTTAGGATATGGCTTAATTAAATCAATTTAAAGTCAGATATTTAGTTGATTTGACTTGACTTCTGTGAGTGTGTGTATAAACAAGCCCTTATGAGTTGTAGAGCTGTGATATTAATAATTTTGGTAATAAAGTAACTCTAGATACTCCTTCTGACTTGCCACTTTGATTTGAACTTTCCATTGTAAACCAAATTCCTCTTTTCCTTGCTGTGGTTAACTGTAAGTAGTTGGTGTTTCCAGTACCAAGGCTAGCAAAGTGATCTAGAAAAATCACGTGTTAACATAACTGTCATAGAGCTCTTTTGTCTTCCCCCAAAGTGAAGTTGGCAATAAACCTGCCTGGAAGGAAGTCACGTTGGCATCTCTTCCAAGAGGAAGAGGAGAGCTAAAGAGTTTTGATCTCTATTGCTTCCTCAGGGATAACTCCTGATGTGGTAGTCTGGCACAGACAGCAGCCTTGGCTCCCAGGGACGTTCAGTTACAGCGCTAACAGGAGTATTGGAGAGCTGGCAGCTGCCCAGAACTTAAATAAGTGCTTTGTGGAATTGATCTGGAGACTCTTGCAGGCACTGTCACACACCCCAGTTCCTCTTTTTTTTTACTGCTTTAGTGCTGGTTTCCTAATCCTAATCTAGAGTAGGGGAAATAAGGAAAGGTGTAATAATTTCTTTAATAGAAGTGTATCAAGTTGCAGGATTTAGGTAACTGCTGAAATAGCTCTCACATTAGAGAAAAATCTTGTTACATTTAAATACAGATTATTTGCCTTTTAATATAAACTTGATAACAGACTAGTGACCTCAACAACCAGAGTCAGTTTACAGTGAAAAAGAAATGACTAAGTTACAACCCGTTTTCTGCTCTGAATTGTATTCTTTGTCATCTAGGATGGTCTCTGGGAGAACATGGTGAATGGGCAAAATACAGCAATTTTGATGTTGCTACCCGTGTGCCACTGATGTTTTATGTGCCAGGAATGACGACAACTTCTGTTAATCAAGGAGAGAGGATCTTCCCCTACATTGACCCTTTTAGCCATGTTTTAGGCTTGGTACCTCAAGGTAAATTTCCAGTATTTAGTTTGCAGTGAATATATGTAAAGGAGAAGTGGTGATGTAATGATACTTTGCCTACAGGCAGCATGAGTTGGTATCACTGGCTGTGCATCTGGTACTGATGAGGAACAAGATGGGGAAGGGAATCCTTGGACACAAACTTTTGCTTTGGCTAGATCTGCTGTAGTGGAAACAGCTACATGTCTGTATTAATTCAGCAGGAGATTTATTTTTCTGTGGTGTAGTTGCCTAAAAGGTTACTGAGGTCCCTTCCAACCCAAACCATTCTATGATACTTAATCTACCTTTTGTAGTGATGGCTTCTGTCTTTCCAATGGTGACTAGTAAACATTCTCTGTGAAGCATCTCTGCTTAAAATGGTGCCACTTGAAACTGTTTCAATGGAGAGACTCTCATGTTAAAACTATTGACACTGGAGTTTGCTTTGCCTTCCTGATGAGTTCTTTTTCAAAGCAATGAATATTATTGTCTTGAAGGCTGCACATCTGAGAAACAAGTGCAAAAGTGTTCTTATTAAAATACAAAACGCATAGATTTAACATCTTCAGAGCTAACTGCCACACCTTAATTGCCTTGATTCTGCTACCCCCCATGTCCAGTACAAAGCACTTTCAATAGAACAACATCTTAATTATCAGAATAAGTTTCTAAAATGTTCTACCAGTGTCTGTCAAACCATCATGTTCCATAACTTGCATTTTGATGTTTCTTTTAGGGCAAAGCAAAAAAATGGTTGAGCTTGTGTCTCTGTTTTCAACACTTGCTGAACTTGCTGGCCTCCAAGTTCCTCCTGCATGCCCAGAGGCGTCGTTCCATGTTGCCCTGTGCACTGAGGGGAAGAGCATTGTCCAGTATTTTAATGCCTCCAAAGAGAAGGTGAAGGAAGAGAAAGATGGGTGTGATGACACTTACAGGTGTTTTAATGAAGAACCTGTTGCTTTGAGCCAGTATCCCCGGCCTGCAGACACTCCCCAGTGGAACTCTGACAAGCCGAAGCTGAAGGACATCAGAGTCATGGGCTATTCCATGCGTACAGTTGACTACAGGTACACTGTGTGGGTTCAGTTTAATCCCAACAACTTCAGTGCTAACTTTGAGGATATCCATGCAGGAGAGTTGTACATGGTGGAGACTGATCCAAATCAGGATTATAACATCTATAACAATACCTCACATGGTTGGCTTTTAAAAAAAATTCTTGGCTTCCTGAAGCACTAGAGTTCAGAAACTTCTTTGTGCCTCTTCTTGCAACTGAAGTAACACTTCCTTATTTTTTTTCTTTTTCTTTTTGTATAAAGCTTTTCTGTTGTACAGAAAACACTCAGATTGAATTAAAATCCTGTTTGTATCAAATCACCAGCTCCTTTGTCTCGTTCCAACCCTTATTGCACCAAAGTAGCCAGAGTGAACTTCTGCAGTTGTGTTTTCAAACACAAGCTCGCAGCATTTCTGCAAAGGCCATGCAGGGGATGCAGGCCCATACTGTGAAACATCTGTGGGCTTCTGGTCTGCAGTGACTGAAGAATTAAAATTTATCTGTGTTGAAACTGGTGTGAAAGGCAGAAAAAGAGGAACTTGTGTGTTAGGAAGGCTGTGTAGAGTGTGTGTGTCAGTAGACAGGTCCTGTCCACTTTACCTGGAAGACTTGGGGCTGGAGTGGTCAAGGAGATATGTGATAGTGGTGAAGAACTGAGGTGTCTGTTGTCATCAGCCTACCTCTGACTAGAGCTAAAAAGAGAAACTTCATGTGTTTCATTCAAAATTTAATTATTTTAAATACAAGCTTTAATTTGGAGATTCATGCTGCTTCTTATACAGGAGGGGATCTGAATTTTTAATTTGTATATGAAAATAGTGCTTTCACCACTGAAACACTAAGTAAGACTGAGGGGTGAAGGTAACACCCATGTGCTCTTCTGTAGTTTTTTTATGAGGATTGGTCCAATGAGGCCCCACAGATGAAAAGAGATGGAAACCTTTAGCTGTTGCAGCTTGCTGGTTGCTGTAGTTGCTGAACTGTTCAGTGCACTTGAGGGTCATCATATTCAGTGACAGAAACTTGGATGCTTGCATTCTTAGGTGCTAAGTGGGGCTTGGCAGTCTTGGTTTTGAACTAGGATAGCTAGAAGTCTCCTATTTAAAGTTTTTAGCGTGGTGTTTAGCAACACAGGGTGTGGAGCATTAGTTGTCCCAAACTATGCTGCTAAGCAGATTTCCACATGGCCAAATGCATTAAGGCTAATATGTTTGGCAGCTTGTATCTGAGAAAAATGTTTTTGAGGAGTGTTTTATTTAAGTGCTATCTATACCTTATGCTCACAGCCATGAGTGTGCCCAAGTGTGAGGGCAGTAATTTGTGTTGTGCTCTCTGAGCCTCCTGGGTTTCTGCCACTCTGTCTTGGTAATGGAGGCTCTCAGAATTTGTACCTTAACAGATAAGAGCTTGCTCATACAGTGCTAACTCCTGCTACCTTCCTCAATGAAGTGCTCCAATTCTACAAAAAGAGAAAGCCAGCCATTACTTGTCTTCCTCAGATAAATGGACTTTAATATCCTAGAGAAGCCACAGACATAACTTCATTTCATTAAAATCCATGTGACAGTCTTATTCCTAATTAATGTAGAGATACCCACTCTGAATCTGATTCTCTGTTAGAAGACAGTGGTTATTTAGTGCCTTAAACTCAATTAGAAGAATATATTTCTTATGAACTTGTCATTTGTTTTACTCTGCCCAGGATGCTGTGTGTTCTGCAGCATTATTATTCCTGATGAAAACATATTTTTCCCTCACTTATGCATGTATACTTAGATCCTCAGCTGGTGTGAAATACTGCAGTTGTGTGTAGCAGATTCAATGTAGCTATACCAATTTCACACTGGTTGAAGGTGTGTTTTATTGAGAGCAGTGCCAGGCAGGGATGTGAAATCTGCAACTAGAGCTAATTATAGCTCTGACACACTTTCCTTCAAAGGAAAATCAAATATTAGGAAAGTTATTTTGGGGGGAAGTACTGAAGCATTAAGGATTAATCTCAATTCCTGGTATGCTAGGTCAGTAATACAGTGTACCTTTAAAATTGATCTGGCAAGTGAGTATTGTTTTAGATGTGGCTACCTGAGCTTTTTTGGTTTTTTAAACAGGTGTTTTAGCAGGAGAACAGAATGCAAACAACCCAACTTTTGAGACTTAAAATACAGCATGTAGATAAATTTAGGAATGTATTTTATATGGAAGCATTCTTGTACTTAGGCTGCACTAAGTCTTCCATCACTTTAGGCAATTTAATTTTTCAAGTGGAGATAAAAGTCCTGGCACTAGGTGATGAGTATTGTGTTTTCCTCAAGTTATACTCTTTATATTGGAAGGGAGAAGCTGCCCTTGACCTTTCTTAATCAAAATCCAGTAATCTTTTGGGAAGACATGAAGCAGAATTGTCTCTGACAGCTAGTGAATCAAGACTGGTATCCAGGTGCTCAGGGCAAGGACGTTCTTGAATAATTGCCCAAGTCTGAGTAGGATGGATGTCCACCTAGTGAGCTGTTCCCCAGCCTGCTGCTGGGCTGGGGACCCGTCAGGCACAGCACTGGAAACAGCTTTGCTCTTGCCAGGGCAGTAGGAGTTGGTTTTGTTATGGAGCTGATGGAGTGAAATGCAAAACCAGGGGAGACAAAGGGAGAAGGCATTATTTTTTCAACCAAAATGCTGCTTCTCCTGGAGAGCCTGAGCCTGGGCTTTGCTGGGCTGAGCAGCCTCCACTGAAGAACAAAAGAGCTTAACAGGAGCAATAAAAGTAAAGTGCTCTTGTGAACAGCACTCTCTAGAGGGAAGAGGATGCAAGCCAAGCATCAGGAAATAAATGAGATGCCAGTGCTGACCCTATTTCTCTGGATGGCATCAGAACAGCTGGAAGAACAACGCGATGCTGCATCAGCAGGAATTGTTACCTGTGGTACATGTATGGAGAGATTCCACTGGGGACCCCAGAGGAGCTGTCGTAAGCACTTGGCACAAAGCAGAGTCAATAAACAGGCCTCTGTTAATAAGCTAATGTACAGGAGTGATTAAGCAATGGAATTAAAGTTTTGGCCCCTAAACAGCTGTAAATCAGTCAATCATAACTCCTGACATTGTTTCTAGTGTATAGATGTACACCATCCTAAAATCAAAGTTTTTAAAGCCAAGCAAAAAAAATACACTATGTACTATGCACATATGAATAAATATAATGCACTGTGAAAGCAGAAGCAACAGGAATCTTTAAAAAATGGAGATGGCTGCATATTTGGGTGTGTTTGTAACACTCTACTTGAATGTTTTTACAGCACGCTGTGTGCAAAGGAAGGATGTGAGTCTAATTCCAGGCCTGCTGTGCACATTGGAGTATATGGAAATGCTGTAGCTACACACTGTGCTGTGCAACAGATTGGAATCCCCCCTTTGGCCTCTGCTTGCTGGGGGAAATGGGGTAGGTTTTGAATTAATAGCTGTCTGTGTGAGTTGCAGATGTTTTTTGTGTGGTGAGACAGGCAAAGGTAGCCAAGTGTCCCCAGCTATTGGTCAAATGTTGCCTAATTAATCACTGTTGCACATTAATTATGTATTAGTGACTTGCTGCTGTGTTGTATTGGTCAAGTGGAGTCCTCTGCTGGAATGAGTGTTCCACAGCATGGAGGATGGGAGAGAGACATGATGCTCCTACCAGGGATGTTTCTTAATTCCCAGTGTTAATGTGTATTTTCTGTGATAGGCAGCACCATCACCACTGGCAAAATAGCCATAACATCATGATCAACACCCAGCTTTTGCAGGGCACTGTCCTCAGGTTATGTTTCAGACATAAAGACATAAGGATAAAGAGAGTTTTAGACTATGTTTGGGAAGTGCCTGGTGGTTGCAGCTGAGATATTTTGTTGAATGTGGAATTCTTTGTTTTGTTTTGCTTTCCCCCCTCTAGTGGTTACTTAGCATTCAAATGTGAAACGCTACATAAAGAATGAAATTGCCCTCTTGGTAACTGGGTTTTCAGCACTTTACAGTTTTCTAGGCTATAGACCTCCTTGCTCTTCACATCAGAAACTCCCAGACAAGTTAAGATGACTCTGTGTTAAAACTTTTTATGCCTCTGTGTTTGACTTCCTAGCTAATGAAAATTATCTTCAGATCTGCATGGGTGGATCTTGACTCCAATGTTCTTCTCTGCCTACGTGCACAGATCTCCTTTTAAAGTCTGTGGGAGTTCTGCTTATGAAAGAAGATAGACTACCGATGTCAAGATCCACCATATGAAGCAGCAAAAAGAACCTTTTGCCCTCTATCTTTAACACTTGCCTCAATGCTGAGTAGTAGAAAAACATTTTTATCCAGCAGCGTATGAAGGCCCCAACTATAATGGAGCTTTGAGTAAGCAAGAGGAAATGGCAAAGTTTGTGATAATTCTGTAGGTGCACTTGGACATGGAGTGGGGATAATAGTCTGAAGCAGCAGAGAGGAAAGGAACAGTAAGATGTAATGAACAGTGAAATCGGATATAAAGTCATGATCTGAAAGATTAGGATCCAGCAAGAAGATAGAAAGAACAGACATTTAAAGAGAGCAGGGCTGGAAAAGGAAATATTTTATATCTCTGATTTTAGGCACTGTGGACATCTAGGGGCACTCAGCTCTTCCTGTTCCTGCTCTAATTTATTTTTGCTTTTTGGGTGTAAAACCTGTAAGTTTTGTATGTGTTGTGATTGACTGCACAACTTCTTTGAATTTATCTCTGAAGCACTTTTTAAAATCTACCTCTGGACAGTGTCTGGTTGATTCTGTCCCAAGTACACTCAATTTGGCACTATCCATGTGTTCAAAACCCTTGCTCTTTGCTTTGGGCCCCAATGCCATAGTAGAATCAGTCTTTAATTTCCAGTATGTTGTAGACTTGTGCTGAAGATTCCCAGTTTAATCCTTACTGTGGAACTGAAGGGCAGTTACCTGTAGGTTACATACCCCTAATGGTTTGAACATGCTCCATGGGCAGCCTGCACAGAATGTTTAGCAGATGTCTGGGCTGGGTTCCTCTCAGGCAGCCTCCTGAAACTGCTGGGTAAAATGGGTACAAACAAACCCAGAGTCTGGTCGTGCTTCAGGGCTGGGTTGGGCTCCAAGTGTAGCTGCAAGTCATGAGCAAAGTCTTGCTTATGCATCTTCTGTAGAGATTATAAGAGCTGGCTGAGCATCCTCTGACTGCAGCCTTTTTTTGTCAGGAAAATGTTTATTTGATTAAATCAAACTGTCTTATGTAGAGATATTGCTTTGGTGACAGTTTTATTGAAAAGTTTTGCTTTGATAAGATCAGGGACCTTCGCTTCAATTTTATTTCAATTTTTATTATATTGCATAATTTTGACATAATATAAAAGGGTATTATAACAAATGAGAATGCAATTACTTTGTGAAAATAATAAAGTCAAAACAAAAACTTTTGACCTCAGAAGGAAAATGTTCACCTTTGTCAAAATGAAATGGCTCATTTCACCAGTGTCAATTCAAGATTTTAAACTAGAATTTTTTGTAATTTTTGTCTTGTGGGAAAACTTCAAAATGTTGGCAACAAGAAAGTGATGGAAAAAATCCAATTCATGCAGCTTCTCATGGTATTAAAAATGCCAGTTCTAATTTGTCTCCACAAATAATTATTCACTTTAGCAGAGTGTCAAAGGCTGGAGCTGGGTTTAGGCTGTTTCTGGTTGCAGTGCTCTAAAAAGAGAGTGGTATCTGTGCCCCAAAGCTCAAGAATTCTGAGCAGACATGGATCTAAGGACACTGATTCCTTAACTGGCACTTTTAACCCAAGGCTTTTTCTGCTTTTCCAAAGCTGAGAAGACTCTGCCATAAAGAAGAGGTGCCCAACTGGAAAAGACTAGTGGTAATTCTCTGAAAATTGGAGGAGCAGCTTTTTCTTCTGTTTCCCCTCTTACCCCCACCCTGGTCAAGCTTTGTTGCACTGCCTTGCAAGCTCACCCTGATGCTGCTGTTGGAGACACTTCTCTCCTCCTCCCTGGAAAGGCAGGATAGGCAGCCCCTGTAGAGCCCAAGAAATGCTGCCCCTGGCCAGAGAGCTGCAGTGAATTTTAAGCAGGGCTTTTTCTCACAACAAATTGCCTAATAAATGGGCAGGTATTAATCACATGTCTGGCAAAAGTTTGTTTTGATCTCTGTCTGCTGTTCCAGCTTTAAAGAACAGAGCCTTTTCTGAAATATTTTCATGGTAATAGAATTAGGATGTAATTCCTAGAATACAAATCTTGGCAGGTACGAAGTGTGTAATATCTACCCTTGATTGAACCTGCAGCCCAGCCTAATACTTCCCATGTTTTCCTGTTTTCAAAGTGAGTTTGATCTTGTGCTGAAGGAAATTATTCTCTTTACTTGAGCCCTCTCAAATATTTCACAGCAAGAAGGATGTGATCCATTACTTAGGGAGCCCTCATTACATGCAGCTGTGGGATACTCATCTTTTTCCTTTATCTTCTCTGCTGGAAAACTTGGATACCTTGTTTTACTAAACAAAATCAAGGCCAGGGATGTTAAAAACAAATAGATTGGCTTATTGAACTTGATAGTATAATCATTTTCTTGTCGCCAGCTTTAGCTTTTCTTTGCTGAAATAAGATTAGCACAGATTAAAGCTATTTATTTTGGAGGTATAGCATTCTGGACAGGGAAGCTGTGATGGGTTTGCTTTAAATGGGTCTTCATATTTTAAGAATTTGCAAATCCTTATTTCTTTTGAGGGGTATTTGTTTCTGTAACTGTTACTCTTGCCTGCAATGACTCTTTTCCAAGATAATACTTGGTGGAAACACCTCGAGTATCTTCTGGTTTTGTTCCATGTTGCTCTATTAAAGCAGTGATGTTCCTTCTGATGTAAACCCATGCAAATGAGACCAGAATTTTTCACTGCCTTTGTAAGTGATGGTTTGTCTAAGGATTCTTTTAATAATCACTTTGTGAAAGAATTAAGTGCTAATCTTCATTTCCCTTCATTAAATACAGAGAGGCCCAAACCTAGTAAAGCACTAAGCTGTGCACTTAAGGACTTTCCTATTCAGTAAAACACTTAAGTGTGTTAGCTAAGTATGTGTTTAAAATGCTTTGCTGAACCAGTGCCAGAAGACTGTGGCACATGCATCCCAGTGCTAGTGCTACCCAAGGAAGCTGGGGGCTGAAGAGACCAGCCTGAGGGGGTAAGTGAGTATCAGTAAGATTTCTTTCCTGCTAGAAAAAATTATCTCGGCGCTGTGTGTTTTAAGGTCAGTTGTTAATGTTTCAGGAATAGATGTACTGGGTTTACATGGGGTTTGGTAGCACAGGATGGAATTTCTATGATTGAGAGGCTCCCACATCACTCCTGCATCTCTCCCTTTTCTCTCACACCCATTTATTAGTTTGAAACAGTAGCCAGGTCTGGATTTCCCAAAGTTTCTTGTATCCTTGATTGCAGATCAATAACACTTCACTTTCCTTGAGAGGTATACATGAGTCACAAGACATTAGAAACCAGGAAGGGCAAACACATGATGTTCCTACATCAAATCTCACATATAAACCTCGTGTAAACCTTCCACCTGCTTTACAGATAATGCTTGTCTACACTTTGCATTGCCTCTTCTTTGTGACCACAGCCGAAAGGAGGCAAAAATCCTCCAGCTTTTCACTTCTTTGTTAGGATTTTGTAATAGTTCTTCAGATGTCATCCGCATACATGGGAGCGGCTCTGCCCTGTAATTCCAGAGCTCCTCGACTAGAGGTCAGTAACACATCAAAGAACATGAGTCAGAAAATCCTAAGCTGTGGGATATTAGCTACCATTACACATTTTATTTTGCATCTGAAATGAAGACTTGTGATATAGTTAATCAGCAGCAGCTCTAAGTCACTGAGATATGTGACCAGAGTAGTGCAATGCTTCTATTGTCTATTATTTTTTGTATTAGAAGCATGTTAGGAGTAGTGCTTCCAAATTTTAAACAATAAGAATAATTATCACCCTTTTAATATAATTTGTTCTTACATAGTAAGTTGCACATTTCCATGTGATATGTAGTTTAGAAAACATCTAATTTCTAGGAGTTTTTACTGCAAAATCTTTATGTGATGTCTTCAGTTGCATTGACTTTTTCTTTACACAGCGCTAGCTAACGTGCTTGGAAGAAAAGATCAGTGTGTGAAGCAGAGGTGGTTAAAAGTAGATTACTTTACAAATGGACTCAAAGTCCTATTTGTCACGTCCTTACAACTTCATAGAGTATAGAATAGATCGATCATTTCTTAATAAAGGGTAAGTTTAGGAATGCTTAAAGGTTAAATAGAGATTTTTGTGCATGTGTTTCTATTTAAAAGGAACCCTTATTGTTCCTGTAATTCCATTCTTTTTCTTTCTGCTAAACTGTTCCTGCTCGGCGATAGAGGAATTGGTCATCTGGACAATTAAACAACAATTTATGGAGCAGCTCTTTCTCTTCCAGACCCATTTCTTTAAAGGATGTCTTGAACTGTGCTGTTATTTCAGTAGCAAGTCGTTCAAATACACACTCTGATTCATTCCCCCATAGAAGCAGGCACAAAGGATTCTGTTTGTATTCTTTGACTGTGTCCTATCCTGAAAATACTCATTTCCTTTATCATGACTAATGCCATTGCTGAGTGGTTTTGCTGAGACATTTAGTTCAGCTGTGTTCATGACCGTGATTAGTGTATTTGTCTCCAGCTAAAATGCTGATTCTTATTTGAATGCTGCACTCCTAAGAGCTATGCTCTAGCTCTTTATGAAGGAAAAATCGCTGTCTCCCAGCATTCTTGTCTCAGCTAAGTTGATTCCCTGCAGTCCCTGCCCGAAAAAACCTTGGCCAAGGCACTTTGATAGTCTTCTTACACCAGTCCTGTATCCCTCCTCACACCAGTTTTACACTTGTGAGCTACATTGTGATTTATGGCAGAGTTAGTAAGAGTGAAACCAGATGTAGAATTTCCAAAATGTAAAATATTAGCAATTATAATGAATGGTGTAATTCTAATGGTTAATCTCAAAGTGAGAGATGCAAGCCTTTTTCAATGTAATAGCAACCAAAAGTGACAGTCCTGCCATCAGTCTAGACCCCCAGGACTTCACCAAACTCATTGCACTCCAAAGATTTCATACTGAAATCAGAGAGTAAAGGTGGTTATGCAATCTAACACAGGTTTCTCATGTGCTTGGCTCAGAACTGAGCCAGAGACTTAATTTCGTCTGATTCTTCACTTTGGCTCTTTTTTTCTCCCCTTTTCTTCCCCCCCTCTCTCCCTCCCCATTAAATTCAGGAGAAGCATAAGAAAGAATAAAACAAAGTCTCTGAGATGTGTTTTCTCAGCACAGGTTAATTACTATCTGTACAGACAAGTTCATAGGGAACCTGTTGTATAGGGGGGATATAAAGTCCTGTTTGCATTAAGAAACTCTTGGTGTAATTTGGACTGAAAACTTAAAGATACAAAGCCGGATCAGTGGGGCTTCTGTTGTGAGTTACAAACGCAGGAGACCTCTTGTGTTGGAGCGGCAAAAATGCATTAGTGTAAAAGTGGCTGGTTTCCAGAAGTGATTATGCCTTGGAAATGCTATGGACAGGACAATGGAGATGAGTTTGGGGGTTGGTATTTAGTTTTGTAAGGATATTAGTAACAATAGTTACATTTGGAAGTGAAATCAGACTGAAAAGTAGTGTCCTTTTCTTTAGTTCTCTTCTCCAGGCTATCTTCGGGCTGCCCATCAGCTTAACTCTTGTGGCAAACTTGCACTTTCATGATTACTACCTCATGATTAGTAACCCTGACCCATTTGGTGTGATACTAGCACCTCCCTCTTTAGCACCAGCAAGGCAAAAAGATCTTCATAGACAGCAGTCACTGATTGGAGGTTGAAGAGTATAACTACTTTTAAAAGCCCAGGGCAGTCATCTCCTGGGGTCTGGCATCTCTGTTTCTTGAGCTTGTCCATTGGCAAAGCACTCCCCTCCAGCCTGCCAGCTCCAGAAGTGAATGGCGACAGGCTGTCGTCATCTGCTGTCCCCTGTCACTCAGTCAGTTTTCAAATGGAAACCCAAGCTTGTGGGGTAGAAATGAGGACTTTCATGTATTTGATCATTGAATGAATAGAGGAAATGAAATGTAGGGGGAACTTTGGGTTTTTTTCCAATCTCCTTCATAAAGTGAATCAAGTTCTTTGCTGGTGTGACTGCTTGAAAGCCACTGGGATTAGCAGACATGCATTGTTTCACTCCAATGGCAAAGGTACACTCCTAGTTTAAGTGGTGCCATGTGGATTTTTCTACTAGAAAATGTTCAGTGTTTCAAATCTCCCATTCTCAGTTGGGTCTAGAGACTCTAACTGGATAAGGGCCCAGTGCAAACCATGGCAAGGGGAAGGTTTTGTGCTGTGGCTGAGCTGACTGCCAATAGCAGGGGTGGTCTCACCTCCCTGCTGCTGTTCACAGCTGGCTGGCTCTGCCCTCACCCTTCTGTTGTGCATGTCTGGCTCCCTGGGAGCTGGTTCAGCTTGATAACCCAACAAAACACACTTTTTTTTCCCCTTGTTCATTTAGCTCACGAAGAAGTTAGAATGCCAGAGCAGGAAGGAGTGTGTGACCTAAGACACAGCTCCTGCCTTGCAGAACTTGGTAACTATGTGAAGACGACAGATGAAGGCAATGCAATTACCATTCCCTTTCCTAGCAATGTATCTGAACTGTTCGAGAGGCTTTGCAAAGCGTGCAGTGGTTGTAGGGAGGCAGTAGAGGAATTAGGGGATGCACATTAGTATGTTGTTGCAAGGACTGAAGGTGGTAGTCTGGCCTGATGCCAGGAGGTGAAGTGCACTAGGTGGGAACTGGATGAGATGAGCTCACATCATGAACAGCACTTTAACGTGTAATAAAACGAGGGGGATATGATACTGTCACTTTCTAAATTAGGCAATCTCAAGATCATAAACCACTGGCTTCTTTGTCAGATATAAAAGACTATTTCAACCACTGCCTCTTAAGCATCATACTGGTGACTTGGATAACATCTGAAAAATGTTAATAATGTTCACATTGGAGTGTTGCTTTACCTTGTGTTCTTCTGAGGATTAATTTTTGTACCATGTAATTTTATGGATCTATAGCCTAATGAGAAAATTATAAAGTTGTACAATCTTAACGGGTAACTAAAACAATGTTTGTTTTAGGTGAATGAGCTATTGCAGCTCCAGGTGAACCCTGCAGGCATACTGCAGTTGACTTTAAAGGGTGGGAACATAGCAGATATCTTCTCCTCTTACCTGAAACTCTCCCATCTGCTGATACCATCTACTGTCTTGGACTAACAAAAGTGGTCTTTTGGGTATGTGGTGGTACATTTGCACAGAAAGCCCAGCTTTAATTCTACTATTGTCTTATCTCCATGGAGATATTTCTGTTATTGTTTATAGCTTGTGAAAATGGGCTTATTGCCAATGAGAAAGCAAAGAGGGAAACTCTCTCTGTGACAATTTTCATACATCTGGTATTGTTATAAATATTTTATATTATTAATAATAAATAGCAGCTTTATAGAATTGGTTTGCTTTTATGGGCAATGGTAGGACAGCTGTCTAGTTTGTAATTTTATAATTTGTCCTACAGGCAATTTTGTGCTTATGGCATATTGACTTCAACAGGGAATTCTGCTTAAAACCTTATGGCACAACACATAACTCTGTATTTCCATGCAGGCAGGTGTAGGCATTGGTGTTTCCACTGCCAGTCTCCAGGCACCTCTTTGGAGGAGAAAATTGGAGGGCTTCCAGATGTGTCCTGCATGTGAAAAGTGAACTTGCTGGGAACAATTACACTGACCCACAGTGTGAGATAGCTGGAACATTACCTGTCCTCCCACTAAGAATTGCTTTAATCTCTTCAGAATCCCTTGGGGCTTTGCCATTTAGGAACAGGATCACAACTTGGGTGAAAGTTACTGGAATTGCAGTGACACCTCAAAACTTTACTCAAAAAGAAGCCCACTCATGCTGATACTGTACAAGTGTGAAGACCTCTTTTTTAGACTTCCTGATGTGTGGTGGAAGACATCTATAACGCCATCAATGGTTCTTGTGGTTTAGTGGCACTTGTTGAGGGTAGGGATTACTCCCTCTATCTGAAGGATACCCTGATTCATCCAAGTGATAGTGCCAGCCCCAAAAGACAGCCAGTGACACCGAGAGTGGTTAATGGTATTTAGCAGAGCTCTCCCGTTCTTGTGAGCTGAGCTAAGCTGCAATCTAGCAGGTGAATCAGAAAGCTTGAAAGCAGTATCTGGAACAGTTATTACCCTCCCCTAACAAGAGCCTGACCGGCAAGTTGGATTTAATACTTCTAACATTAATAGCAAAAATGCTGCAGCCTACTGACTAGTTCTCAGACACAAACCAGATACCAGGGATCCAGTACACAAAGCCTTAATCCCCAAGGCTATTGGCCCATTTTTTCACTCTTTCAAATAACCTTGCCTCTCATAAATCTGTTGCTCATTTTAAAGCAAACTTTCTGCTTGCATCAGAAATTACTTCCAGCATTGGATATGAAGCATTCTGCAATATGTTATAAAATGAGGGCTGGATTCACTGCTTAAATAAAGAAAGCCAGTTTGCTTCAAATGGATCATTTATTGCTACCTTCATGCTGTATATTTATTGTGAGGATATTGTCACATTTCTTTCAGTTTTGAAAATGTAAGTTGGATTTTCTCTTTCAGGTTGCCATCTGGTGTATTGCGAACAGTCTCAGAGAGTAAGAGGCCATCTGTTAATACTTTTTCAGGAAGCTTTTTATAGAGCAGTGAAGTGGCAAATCTCAAAAACACGTTGTAATGACTTACAAGATCTCGGGTATGTGTACAAGTAAAGGCTGATATTTTATTCCTATCAACAATATACTTATCAAGCTGGGAAGGAAAGGAAGAGAAGAAAGAGAACTTGCACACAAATGCACATGCATTTTAATGGCTCTATTGCATATATTACTCTTTTTCTATTTTTGCATAAAATGTAAAGTGAGTTTCTGAAGCTTTGATTCAGTTTATGCTCATGTACTTTAGCAAGACTGATTGCATCTTTGAGAAACTATTTCCTTCCTTAACCATTAATAGAAATCAAGTGACCCAGGATTTGGCCGAATAACACTAAAAATGTAGCTTGTGTTACTGTGGCATGTGAGTTTACATCTCCAGTGGCTGGTACTCCTAAGATGCTGATATGTCAACTGCAACATGGCTGCCATGTAGGAAGGCCTCTAGTTCAGACCTTCTGCTTTAAGTGCCAACAACCTCAAGTTAAATACCTGGTGTATTCCTGGGTTAGCTCTGCACTCAGCTCCACCAGTAGAGAGATTTTCAACCCAAATTTGATATGCTCACTCAGTCATTGATGGTGGCAGCAGAGGACTGACGTGACTTAACCCCTGAAGTATTCTGATTGTTGTTGAACAAAAAAAGATTGGGAAGGAGCTAGATATGAGAATCACCAATTAAATGCATGCCATGGAGCTCGCTGCAGGAGCGGTTACACTGACACTGGCTGCTCTGTGTCTGACAGAGCAGGTCCCTGTTTTCTGCCCATGGCTGTACTGTGCAATGAGGGGAAGCAGTAAATCCTTGCAAGGTGCCATGATACCAGTGATGGTTTAAACAAAAATAAAATTATGCTGATGATTGGTGCTATCATATTATAGTAACATAAACTGAAGACCTGAGGAAGAGGTGACCTTTGTGAGGTTATCCATGAGGTCTCTGGTACAAGCAGGAATAGGTACTGGGTTTCTTGGGAGCCTCACTGTGGGCTATACATGCTGAGCCATTTTTTCCCACTTGCACCAACTTCTTCATAATTTTATGGCACAGCAGAAGCAAGTAGAGCTACATCATGTCCCTGTTGAGTGCAGTGCTGAGGTTTATCTCAAACTTCTTCTGGCCTCTCTGAGAGAAGACCTGAGAAAACACTTGCTTCTTTCAGGACCAGGCTCTTTGGAAGCACTTGGAGAAACATCATATTACTGATTTCTCGGTAAGCCTGACATGCTGAAGAAGAAAGGAAAGTGCTGACTGGCCAGACAGTGACTTGTAGTTTTGCTACCGCAGAAAGATGTCATCCAATGTGTTTTGTTGGGTGCTTGTATAAATCCTCAGTGGATGGTGTGTTCCACTTCTACCTGTGCATTACCTGAAATGGCCCAGTCAAGCACATTTTTCTGTATTTTAATGCTGTATTAGTTTTTTGTGCTTTGTGTTCTGCAGTGACAAGATTCTGCAGTGTTGTTCTCGGGCATCCCTCTACAGAACCAGTCCTGCTTCAACAAAGAGTAATAGTAAAATATTTTTCTCTTCAGTAGTTCCAAATTTGATAGTGAGACATCAAAAATATCATCCAGGTACCACTGGTAATAAATGTCAGTGCTGCTGCATGTCAAGGTCACATAAATGTGTAGTACGGGCTGTTCAGACTGACATTGTGCTTAAATATTATCATCATTTAAACAAAAGTAGGCAGCTTTAAAAGCAAAGGCAGCATGAATATCACCATAAAATTAAGCCTACTAGCTAGAGGTGAGAGAGTCTGAAGCCTCTATGTTGGGAGAGTTTTAAAAGCAGTACAGGTTGGTTTTTCAGTGCTATCAAACCCTAGAAATAGAGAAATAAGTGAGCCCAGCTGTGTTCAATATAATGCAAGTCAGCTCTACATAATGGTATTTAGCAGTGGCCAGAGTATCCTCTAGAAGTTTTATTTATAACAAAAAGACTTTCTTCCAAGTTATTTTTAGAGGCATTCTCTTGTATTGAATGAAAAAACCCCTAATCTCTGTTTTGTTCCTACGTTTAGAATATAAAAAGAAGATAAAAAATGAATGATAGAAATTGGGGAGGGGCTATTTTGCTGTCCCAAAAGGTACAATATCAGCTACAATTTTTAGTTATGAAGTATGCCTTTTTCCCCATCTAATACCCTTGCAATGTTGCTGAGTGATCATTGCTTAACCAAAGACAACAGGCAAACAGTCATAATTGTATTACTGCATTATTTGAGAATGCTATTAGAAGGACCTACTATTGACTGGAAACCAGCAGAGCTGACAGAAATTAGTTCTGTTGTCTCTACTTTCATCTCCAGACAAGTCTAGTAGTCTTGACTGGCAGCTGCCCTGGGCTCTAGCATCTTTCTTTCTTTTTTAAACATATGAAGCTGCTGAGAGACCTCCTGAGATGTCAGTAAGTGAAGTGCTGGTGTGAGGATGTGCCTTGTGTCCTTCATCCATTCCAGGTCTATTAAGCCAGGCCAGCATGTAGGCAAAAAAGCTCATGGCTGAAAATTATTCCCTAGGGGTGGGGGCTCATAGAAGTTCCCTAAAAATTATCTGCCAACAGCTTAGCACTGAGAGTGACAGCTTACTGGGCCACTATAAAGCAGGTTACTGCACTAGAGATGACTGGATTGAATGAATGGTGCATCACGTAGAACTTTCAAATGCCCTAGGATACGAGGTGCTACTTTTTGCCATAGTACTGAGATGTTACCAAAACATCTGTGAGCTACACCTGAGTTCTACTGGTGTAACCTGAAGCTCAGGTCTCTCGAAGTATCAGGAACATAACTTTCCTGCATTGTGGTTTGCCTTGCTGGGCTTCACATCTATTAGCTGGTGTTGTGTGGATTTACTGGGGTAATGAAATATGAAAGATTGAATCTCATCCTATTTAGGGTTAAGAGTCTGTAAATCCACTGTGCTTGCAGAGACTCAGAATAATTTAAACACTGCTCACATTCCAGCCTCCGCAGTAGGGATGGGTATTTTGTTTTGAGGATTTTTTTCCTTATCTCAACTGCTGTACCATTTGGCTATCTGAAGCTTTTGCATGCCTCACAAACACCATCTGTTACAACCCAAGACACAAATACTGCAAGCGATTAGTGATATAAGCCAGTGTTGCAGCTGTATGTGGTGTGGAAACCTGATAGAACCAGAACTTCCTTTGTAAGCCTGACATGCTGAATAGTGTGTTTGTGGTTTGTCTAAGCTTTTGCATTCATCAATTAAAGATTAACTTTCTGCTGCTGTGGAGACATGTTAGATTAAAAAAAACCCCCAAACCAACAAAACTCCTAAAACCAATAAAAAACCCCAAGTGTTCCTTATAAGAAGGTCTCCTTATTGGAGCAAGTAGGAGCTTACTGGGGCACCTAGGAGAGAGTCCGTAGCAGGGAAATGTTTCCAACTGCTACATCCAAATTCTTTACTAGATGAATCTTTGATGTATTAAAATAGTCTGTGTATTCTTATCAAGGCTCTTCCTAAAGTCATAAAATACTGAAAATATACATACTACAGCGACTATTCAGCTGTTCTAGCCATGGGCAGATGGCAATAAATACCAATATATTCCTCCTGTTTTTCAATACATGTTCACAGCATAGACCAAATCTCCCTGAGTTCCAGTACTGTTTTTTCTCTTTGTTTTATCCTCCAGCATCATCCTGGATTGCAGTAATGAAGAACTCCTTGTGCTCATGGATACCAAATTAGAGAGGAACATCACGTGTGCTCATGGATGTACATGAGAGATGAACAGGAAAGGAGAGGAAAGCTTCTATTTGACTGACTGCATGATAATTCCGTTTGCATGTGATAATCCAGGACATGGTTCAACCACAGAGACTGAAACTCTGTAATAGTGGGGTAAGTCCCTTTTTAATGTTGAATAAAATAAACTGTTCAAATCAAGAACCATAACATTTCTGTTATTGCTAATCTTCCCCTCCATCTCTCAGCTATGCATGCCCCTTTACCATCTGTAGTCATTTGGGTTTCTTTAACATCACTGGTTAGGTGAAGAGCAAGTATGGGGGCAGAGTTTGAATCACTTTTGTATTTCTCCTTTCTATAAAAATCTGTGCAAAAATGTTTCACAAAACATGTAGATCTTTATCATGCTCTCATGCCACATAGTGCTTGTTTTGATAACAAGGAAGAGTGGTTTCTAAAAAATTCCTCTGTTAGTGCTATAGAGTACTTGGTCAAATTTGGAAGAAGATAGGTGTATGATTTTTGTTGATGTCCATGGAGACAGGGCAAGAAGTCATGGCCTTAAACTGAAGCAAAAAGTTCAAGCTAGATATTAAGGAGAAAACCTCCTTATTGATAGAAAGGACAGTGGAAGACGAAGAGAGATTGTCAGGGAAGATGTGATGTCTGCATCACTGGAGATCTTTAAGAGCAGCAAGAAGGCATTGGTGTCAGAGCAGTGTGTACACCTAAGAAGTCTTTGCTGTCTTGTGCCGTCCCTTGCTCAAGTATGGTAGATGATACTCAGGCTGATGGAGGAAGCAGATGTTACTCTCTCCTTTTCCTTTTCATGGCTGAAATCTGGGGTGTAGGACATCCAGATTTGATATGGTGGTTGGCCTGTAAAACCACCTTTCCTTCTATCTGAAGTCTTAAACACTAGTCCACCGAGTGTGCTGTGGCCTTTTGGGCATTTGCAATTAACCACCCAGGACTCACTGTGCCAGAGGAAGGTAAAGAGACTTTCCAGCCTTTTGAGCAGAGCATGTCTTTGGGAAAGGAAAGGTGCTGCCTTGCCCCAGGAACCACTGAGGCCAGCTCAGCAGCCTGCCTTCTATTATGGGTTAGATTGCAATGGAGGGAGCTGGCAGTTTCTTAGTATAAAGTTCCTTCTGGTGGTTTGATAACTTGTACTTAAGTAACCACAGCATATTCCAGAGCACTGAGCAGGCACATGTTTATGCCCTGCTAGTTGCCCTTTACTGTGTATTATGAAGTGTGAGACAGCAGGACTGTGAGTGGCTGATTTAAATGACTAAATTTACTCTAGATTAAATGTTTGCCTTTCATGTTTGATTTCTCATTAACTGAGAATTTACAAAGTCAAGTACACAGTCCTATTCTTATTTGTAAACTTGCAGCTTTCTCTTTTAATGCCTTGCCTAATAATAAGTTCTCCCCTCTGGTTGTTTAATGTATCACTTGTGATTCCGTTTTGACAAATCTCTCAGCAGTTCAGAAAACTCTTTGTTACATGGAAATAAATATCCTGCTGACTCAATGGGAAAGAAACGCTTTTTGTCCTTTGAAAAATGTTTCAGCCCTGTAGATTGGTCAGTGCTAGTTATCTGAATAGTGCTATTGTAGAGAGGAAAAGGGTACTTTACTGGGCCAAAGAGCATTCGAGGGTACTAAAGTATGCAGGGCAAGGTTATCAAGGCTTTGCTTTGATAATGTCTATTTTTGCTTTGAAAGATCATCTTACATGTGATATTTGTCTCTGTTAAATGCATTGCCTTTATTATTGCGGTAGCTTTTCTTTTTTAATTACAAAATGCTGACAAGATGTTTGCAGTGACATATTATAACTACATTAACCAGGTGCATTAGGATCTGTGTATATGGCAATTGATGCTTTCTCTTTGTCACTTACATAATGAACCTTCTGCCTGCACAGAATAAAATATTTATCTGGAATGCAGGGTAAAGCAAATGCTGGAGACTGGAGGAGGAAAAAACAGGCTGCCTGCAGTGAATAATTGTTATAATCTCATTGTCCTTTGCAAAGTTGTTAATTAAGGCCTTTACTAAGCAGACTGTGCTTGCAGGAGTCCCACAGAAGTCAAGTTGTTGTACTCTTGTGCATCTGTTAGCTTGCAGTGCTTTTAGCATACTTAATACAAGGCTCCCCAAGTTTCATCTTCAGAGAGACTGTGTATTAGGAGTGATGTCTTGTAATGCTCTCCCTCCTCTCTCCCCTGCACTTCTTTCTTTGAAATAGGAAAGAAAACACCACCTGAAACAGGCTGGTAAACTAGTGTATAGAGCTTGAGTATCCTCCATCATCGATATTGGCATGTAAGCCTGCCAGGGATGTGGGGCTGTTAGTTTATTTGCAGGTGCTCTCTGGAGTTTTCTCTGCAAGGAGCAAATGGTATAAATTGTGTGTACTTTGCCTACTCTGGTTCCAAGTTCTTTTTGTTATTTAGTATTTATATTTCTATAGCAACTAGAAGACCCACTTAGGGATTTTGACCATTCCTGGTAGGCAGCAGCGTAAACAGTATAAGGAAACGGTATTTTAGGTAAAAATATCTGAGCAGAAAATGATCTATTGTTGTTAGTGTCTTTGTAGACATTAATGGAAAAGAGAATTTTTGAAAAACAGAATGAATTAATTTTGAGATTGTTTCCTGTGTGAGGGGACAATCTGGGAGGAAGGAAAGAAAGCAAGAAAGTCCTAATTTTAAAAAGTAGCAAATGGGGAAGTTTGGTGCCAAGGGCTGACTGGACGCAAGAACTGACATCTTGGGAGCAGATGAGAGGAAATGGGATGTGTCAGTAAATCATGAGCAGCCTCAAATCTCAAGGCAAGCAATCCATAAATAATAGAGAAGGGAGAGCCCAAGGAGGAAAGGGAAAAACAGCAACACATGAGCGAAGAAAAAAGGTATTTGCAACACGATTTGGGAGGGAATGGTATTGGGGAGAGACTGCATTAGGAAGGCCAGAGAGAAGAATGTTGATGTGACAGTAGGATTGACCATTTCCTGTGTGAAAGAGCAGTGGAAAAACCCACCATGATGCAGACAGAATCAGCAAAACGGGGATGTGAAGGCTGAAGTAGGGCTGGATCAACAGGTGGAGAAGCAAGCAGGGTCAGTGTGGGGACTTCCTGAGCAGGGAGGTACTGAATATGGCAATGCTGGGCATGCGAAGACACAGAGGAAAATAGGAAATGGATTGAGGATGAGAATAATTCTCGGAGAACTAAAGGAGTTGGCAGAAACAAAGTAATTTCTGTGTTTGATGGGAAAGGAGGAGGAAAAAGGCAGAAGAAGAAGAGGAGTAAGATGTGCAAGTGTCTAAAATTCTTGTGTCTTTATTTTCTTGGTAAAAAGTTGGCAGAAGCTTGTGTGGATAAAGAATAGGAGACAGAATGAATTGTGGAGGTGGATTTATTTTTATCGGAAAAGCAAACTTTGCTAGGGGGATGCCAGAGAAACGGATGGAGGAAGTAATTCTGGTCTCCACACTTCTACTGGAGCTGCTTTCCTTTATGAGCTGAGCTGAAGTGGTGTAAACGGAGGTGATTTGGGATGGAAGTTTGGAAAATCAGACCTTGGTAAGTGCAAAAAGGCAAGAGAGACTTTACTGGAAGAGAGAAAGGAAGTCTGTGAGAAGGGGGCTGAAGCAAACAAAAGTTTTTCCTGTGTACTAGACACCTGATGCAACTGACTTGTGGAAAAAGCTAACAGAGATGAAGTGGGAATGGGGTGGAGAAGTGGAGATAGTGCTGATAAAGGCAGTTGTAGAGCAAGAGCTCTGCATCGAAAGAGTCAAGGCAGGCCTGCAGATGTGAAACCAAGGAGATGGGTGGCCATGAGCGCAGGTGTCTCATCAGTGTAGAAGTTGCCATTATTGAGAATTAAGCTGAAGGAAAGCCAAGAGTCAGAGAGGAAGGTTGATGAGAAGTTGGATCCATGGTAGACAGTAGCCATACTGAGTGGGTGAGATGGCAGAACACTCTGTTTACTAGAATGAAGCATCTCTCTGCTGCTTGTTTAGTTTAATTAGGTCAGTTATTTTAAGTTACAACACATATTTCATAGTTTTTGGCAGTCTGTGAAAACAGGATTTAAAATAATCAACAAATACGTATAATTGAAAATGAGTTCCCAGTTACTGACTGTCTTGGACAGCTATTTCGTATTACTTTGGTGAATATGCTGGGATAAACCCGGAGCTGCAGTGCTGAGTGGAGTAATTCTGGTGGAGAGAAGGGTGATCAGAGCAGCCCTTCCAGGAAAGTCTGCCCAGGGCCCAGAGTAGCCCCTGCGCTGCTGCTGAGCGGGTCCAGAACAGCTGTCAGCACAGTGCAGGGGTGAGATATCACAGAATCATTAAGGTTGGAAAAGACCTCTAGGATCATCAAGTCCAACCTTCATCCCAACATCTCCCTGACCCCTAGACCATGTCCCAAAGCACCACATCTACTTGTTTTTTGAACCCCTTCAGGGATGGTGACTCCACCACCTTCCTGGGCAGCCTGTTCCAGTGCCTGACCTCTCCTTCAGTAAAGAATTTCTTCCTAATGTCCAATCTAAACCTCCCCTGGCACAACTTGAGGCCATTACCTCCTGTCCTGTCATTAGTTACTTGGGAGAAGAGCCCAACACCAGCCTCACCACAACCTCCTTTCAGGTAGTTGTAGAGAGCAATGAGGTCTCTTCTCAGCCTCCTCTTCTCCAGTTTAAACAGCCCCAGTTTCCTCAGCTGCTCCTCATAAGTCATGTTTTCCAGACCCTTCACCAGCCTTGTTGCCCTTCTCTGCACCCGTTCCAGCACCTCAATGTCCTTCTTATCCTGTGGTGCCCAAAACTGGACACAGTGCTCAAGGTGAGATCTCACAAGTGCCAAGTACAGGGGCACAATCACTTCTTTAAATTTAATGGTTCACAGCCTACTGACCCAGCCTCCAGCAAATTGATTTTCAGGGCCAGTCAGGTCTTTTTTCCCCTAATTTCTGCATCTGTCTGTAGTGACCTGGCTGCTCAGAGGAGAAGCTGTGTGTCCACCGGCAGAGGCTGCTGCTGGTCTCCTCACCTCCTCCTCTTTTCCAGTGAGCTAACCTGTCATGTCAAGTGTTTAGCTGAAAGCAGTGGGAATTGTGAAGCTTTAATGTTTCCCAGACTGTAGTCTGCCACATTAGCAAATCTTTCACTTTTCAGAAGATGATAGTGTCAATCACAGTGACAGACTGAAAGACACCATTCATTGTTAATTAATTATTAGCTGTCAACTCAAAGACTTTGTTGAACTAAGAACATTCAGGCAGATTGTGGATTTCCTCTTTTTTAAACTTTACATTTAAAGGACACTAAATACCCTTAATTATCAAAGTAAGTTGAAATCCTTTCATACCTCTTTCTTCTGCAGGTGACTGCTTCAAG
The DNA here is from genome assembly GCA_013401335.1 of Brachypteracias leptosomus. Lineage (NCBI taxonomy): Eukaryota > Metazoa > Chordata > Aves > Coraciiformes > Brachypteraciidae > Brachypteracias > Brachypteracias leptosomus. Next base: position 174,842 of record VYZX01018449.1, read on the forward strand.
TACAATATTAATTATAAATAGAATGAAGATTCTGTAGCTTCTTATTGCTGATTTATGTTTTCATAATGGGTGAACTAAAAAGGATGAAGTTTCCTTTCTTTGCTTTGGTAACAGCCTGTGATCCCTGGGCTGCCTCTGAGTTCTGGTGTGTGGAGGGAACAAATAAAAGAAACGAAACTTGTATTTCTGGAGAAGGCCTGAGGGCTGCATAACCTGAAATAGGGACCATGACTTTGTATCTGACTCCTTGGAGTTGTTGGAATCCTTGAGTTGTTGGAATGTTTCTGTTTCAGTTCTCATGTCTGCAAGACTTTGACCAAGAAAATGAGGGTAGCTTTCTCACTGGGGTTCCGGCAGGTGGGAACGAACTCTTATGGCATTTTCCTAAGTGATTATCTGATTTCCCATCAGTTCTGGGCACACTCAGCCATCACTGCAGGTCTTTCTGATACAAGAGTCTTACAGCTAAATGAGAACTTATATGGATAGTCTTCTGGTTGGGGAGTGATGGGAGTGCTCAGTCCAAGAAGGCAGCTTGTGCACATAAGTACTTGCAGAATGTGTCTGCAAGCTTGAAAACACTGGCCAATCCTCTCTCCATTTGGGCCCGCCAAACACAGAGGATACAAAAATCCTTACCTACCTCATAGGAGCGCTCTGAGGCTTAATTAATGCGTATGGGTAAAATGCTTTGAGATCCTCAGGTCATAATGATACTTAGCACTTTATATCTTCAAAGCCCCATACCCAATGCGAAGGAACTAATCCCAAACTAATTAGGCAAAAGGCACTATAAAAGTGCCAAGTGTTGTTATTTGCCTTAAAGTATTATTATTTAATCACAAATTGCCTCAAAGTGAAGTGTGACTGTATGAGATTAGAGACATAGTAATTAAGGCCTTGATTTAATATTTTAAAATTATTCAGCATACTTCAATGCAGCTCTTGAATTTTTTTCATTCTTTCCCAAACACCCAGCACACATTTTAATTTTTATAAACACTGCATCCTCATCACTTAATAGGCTTTCCCTCTTCTCTCAGTTGTGTGCCCTTAGGATGTTGCAGTGCTGAGGGAAGATAGTTTGGTGAACAAGGATTTGGCCAAGTTGGAACACAGCAGACTGAGTGTGTGCGTGTGTGAATTAAATATGACAAGAAGGAAATGTGTAAATAAAGTCTTTCTTGCATGTGTAGTAGATATATTTATGTATGTGCTGTGTAAGTTCTACAATGCAAAACCAGCTATGAAAGCATCTGTCACCCCACATTACTTATTCTGCCTTTGAGATACAAGCTTCTTAGAGACGATACTTCTCTGCATGTCAGGGGGCAGCTGTAGTTGTACTGATTTGGGAAGCAATGACTTTGGGTAAATTCATCCCTCTGCACAGAAGCTCAGCAGAACATTCAAGCACCACCTCTCTCCTAGATAAACCTATTTTAAAGGTGGAAGTGAAAGTGAGGACCTTGTGTACAGGAGTAGATTTCATCCATGGCGTTATGGTGGGTTTAGAGAAAATCTGTCAGTGGGAATTGACTGTTTACTCTTTTTTTTTTTTTTTTNTTTTTTTTTTTTTTTAAGCAGTAGAAGAGATTTATTTTTCAGATGCAAATAACTTGAAGCTCATAGTTACATGAGGACTGAATGCAGCATAACCATACTGTAACTTTACATACCTCAGTGGAGATAATGCTCAGTCTTCTAGTGCTACCAGATTATAATTTACAGTGAGGTTGAACAAGCAAGGGTATGGGATAGGAAGGCTTCACAGTGACAGGGGAACAATGTGGAAACTTTTTACTGAGTGAGCCTTGTGGTGGCATGCAATCGATGTGGTGACACACTGAAAACTCAGTAGCAGCCACGCAGATATTAACTCTACAGGGCCACCATGTTCTAGTGAGGAGACAGGTCTGTAGCAGGAGAAAGGTGGGGGGTCCTGTAGCTCTGGACTGCAGTAACACTGTGCTTCCCAAAGAATCTCACTGCAACAGGTAGAATCACTTCAAAAACAAAGTAGTGCTCAGTATGACAGCGGCAACACCACAATCATGTTTATCCTCGTGTACGCATTTACATTTGTAAATTATAATTATTTAACACTTGTCTGATCAAAGTAAGCTTTAGGATGTTTAAGGTTCTTTTGTAGAGCAACATTTTCTTGTAAACCATAGCAGAAGTGAGTTCTTATAGAGCCATGAAAACATATTGTCTCTGGACTCTTACCTTCTCTCCAGAAATCTCCCCCTGCAACTTAGTATTTTTTTTCATGCCTTGGAAGTTTGTGGGTCCTACTTTGGGGGGGGGGGGAAGCTGTTCTGTTCCCAACAGCTCTTGGAAAAGCTTTGAGACTAGGAAGTGTTGACATTGTTCCACATGAAATTGGTCAGAGAGAATTGCTTAGGGAGCAGTTGGTAAGGCCAGGCCTAGCTGTGGAAAAAATTGCCGGATATCTGTGTCTCAGTTACTCTGAGACGTGCAAAACACTGAACACTTGAATTCAATTTTGAGACAGGCAAATTTTGTGGGGTTTCATGACACAGCCACATTCACTTTCAAGGCTCAAGCTTCTATCCCTTGTGTTCTTTATCTTGCAAAATACAGTAGCTGAAAAAACTTCAGCTACTGGAATGCAAAGCCTGTTTGCAGGGGACCAGATGTTCAGCTGTGAAAATGAAGTAGCTTCCCTGACTTCACACCAGCTAAGGATGCATTGCTGTAGAGTGGGACTGGGGCTGCCTCACACAACTCTTTGATGCCTCAAAGCTTGAGATGGTTTATTTTTCATCATGAAGGACCAGCAGATTTCTGTTTATTCTTAGTTTTTACTGAAGTGTTCGGCAGACTTTTGCAGTGTAGGTGCATTGCTTTCGCAATGAAAGCCAAATATCAACTAACTCTTGCTTCCTCCTGGAATGAAAGCAAAAATTTTCCATACTAACAAAAAACATCAATGTAGAAATGATCTTTAAAATGAAAAACTGAACCAGGAACTTGTGATTAGATACATGAGTGTGGTTTTGTGGTAATCTCATTGCCAGCATGTATTTTGATAAAACTTCAGGGGTGGAGAGCATCTACTGTAAAGCATGGACAACTGAGTGCTCCAGACAAGCTGGTTCATCCTGGTGGACTGAAGCTCTTATTGAAGGGCTGACAGGATGCTCTCCTGATGCTTACTCTTGATGCTAAGAGAGGATAAGATGAAGACATGAAACAATGAAGCCTGCTGTACTTGGGGTCATATTTTGATAAAGCTTCAACACCTCCTTTTGTATTAGAAGTAAAGGGGCCTATGTGGATTGTGAAGGAGAGAGCTCAGGTTGGTGAAAATCAGTGTGGCTCTGCTGACAGGATGTCAGCTTTCACCAGCTCAGAACCTGACCTGTGTGCCTTCATGATGATAAAAGCTGCCGAGGAGTCCAAAACATGGTGTTGCCACACCCAAACATACACTAGGACAAGTGACATTAATGTCTTCCCACTGCTTACACACCTTGGGGAAAGATGAGGTGAAATGAAGCGCTGACCTAAAAGACAAGAGCCCCTGAGGAGATAGGTGCTATCAAAATGTCATCTAGATAAATAAGGACCTGAACTCCTAGTACCTTAAGTAGCTGGACTATTGATTAAAGAATCATGATAAATGAGTATAGGGCTGTGAATTAGATCAATACCATCAACCTTAAAAGTCAATCTCCTGTACCAGCTTCAACAATGACACTAAAAGAATGCACTCAGGAGAACCACAAATCCTTGGGCTGATGGTGGCCTTGAGGCTTTAAGTTTTTCTCTGCCATTTCTTTTTTCCTTTGTTTCTCTGAATAGACTCTGAAGAACTAGTCAAAGAGGTATTTATGCCTGCAAATATTTTGTCATTCACAAAACTAAATAAGACTACCAGTCACCATAATCTGGGCTTTGGACCACGGATAACTTTCAGACATTGTTATGCAACTCTTAGAGAGAAACTTTTCTGTGGCAATTATTGTTTTAGGAGTAAAGGATTAAAACCTCAGCTATGATGGACATTGACTCTCTTGGGGTAACTTCACACCTGTAAAGAAGAAAGATCTAACATTTCTTTCTTGAGAAGGGGAAACATGTGCTTGGGAGATTCTGAAAAAAAAAAAAAAGGAAGTCTTTCTACAGGGATTAGAAAGAAAGGACAGACTACATTTTTGAAAATTACCTTTGCTTTATGAGCTTCTCTGGATGAAACTTGGGAGGAGGTGGCTGGCTGTTTTAGGTATTGCAGCAGACTAGAAGCGGTGGTGCTTTTAGTGGTGGTGAGTCACAGCACGTGTCTTCCAGTAGAGCTCTGCATGGACAAGGGTTTCATTAAAGGTCTGTGTCTCAGGTCATATTGGCCTTTTTGTGTAAGCTTCAGCAAAGTCACATAACCTTTCTCCATCTCTGTTTTTGCATACATAAACCAGAAATGAGCTTTTATGTGCCTGCCTTATTGGATACTGAGATGATTCATGATTTCCTATTTCTTATTACTTCTTTCTGTTATTCTTGCAGCAGAATTGCTCCAGGGTTTCTTAAAGTACCTTTCTTCATTTGCCTACATCTCTACAAAATGAAGAGGTAGCAACCACTGTTCAGCTATGGCTGCTGGTTGTAAAGAGTGCTAAGGATGTTTGTAGGAAGTATTTATTTTGTTTTCTTTTTTTGTGGAAAGAGTACTAGCATGCTGAGTCCTTATTCTTGCCCTTCAAAATCTTTTTTTCTTTAATGATGGTTAATTTCAGAGGTTATAGTTATGTTATCTCTCTGTGAGGAAGAGACATTCATTAGTGTTTCTGCACTGAGATGGGACTCAATTAGCACAGGCATTACCCACAAAGGTATATTTTCACGATGCTGGTGTTGGAAAGTTTCATACAAATCAGAGTTTGTGAACAAGCTTTTTGTTTCTGACTGTTTATAGCCATTGCTATGAGAGTTTTTCTTATGATGCTATTAAAATGCTTTCCCAATACTAATAGGAGAACAGTATCTATGCTGGTAAACTGTATATGTGTTGATTTTAATAGAGCACTCACTTGTCATCTGACTTCTTAGGATGAAATTAACCCCCTGTGCAGATATCTGGCACTTGTGCACCACTTGAGTCATCTTTTGACGTGTTAATTGTGATTGAGATGATACCTAGCTCTTCTGCTGGTTTACTTCACAGAAGTTAATTTCCTGCAAACAAGGTAGCAACTCTTCAAGCAGAAATCCTCTCCTTCCTAGTACCATCCTCATCTTCACCTTCAGAGTGCTGATGCTCCCCCCTGAAATGAGGAGTCAAAGCTCCCAAGAAACTACTGGGGAGTGGTGATCAGGGGGATTGCTTGGGAGCAAGCTGACATTTATGATCATTTATAGAGGGCAATATACTCAGCAAGCATTAGTGTACAGGGAAGAGAACTCCTTCAGAAATTAGGTGTCTACTCCAGGGAGTTTCTTCCCTTTTCTGGAAGGGTGACAGTCATTCAAAAAAGATTAGCAGTGCACTAGGATGACAAATTGCTTTTAATCCTTACATGATTCTTCTTCATGCCAGAAATTTGTATTAAAGAAGGAAAATTTTAAGGAAATATTTAAGGAAATATTTGCTGCTGGTGTAAAGATTTTCCCAAATCATGATTCTAGAAAACTAAAAAAAAATTTTAAAATGGACTCAATTAGAAGTGCTAAATGAGGATCATAATGAGATATCCAAAGTCTTGCCAAGTGAATTTAATCGCTTTCTGATCCCAACAGCCCACAATTCAACTCTTTCTTAGCATAATTAAGCAAGTGACAATGAGGATGCTATTCCAAGACATGGTAATGAGATGCTGTGGGGCCTGAATTCAGCTGGAGGGGATTTCCTATTAAATATTTATTGTATGTGCAGCTTCTTCAGTAGCTAGAAATATAGAAAAGGAAATTTAGCCAAATAGAATCTCTTTTCTGAAATTAATCTGTGGAAAAACTGAAGAACTGTGGTCACTTGGTTTTGGACTGACTATTATTTTTGGCCTGCGGGCTGCACTCAGCATCAATAAAAATCATAGTTTAGGTAGGAGGAAAATAAACTGGAGGAAGTTAGAATGTAGGAAAATAAAAATGGAAAGGAAATGAAAAGGAAATAGGAATGTGACAAACCAATTAGGGAGAGTACAAATGATAAAAGTCAACAGGAATTAACTAATGATGGGCTGTGGAATGCTGAAAGACTAGAAGGTTTAAGGGGTGAGGGGGGAAATATGTAGAAAGTAAATAATTGGATAACAGGGATAATGGTATGAGCCAGTGAACTGAAAAAATAATAAGACTTTTAAGCATAGCGAATATTTAATTCTGGATCCAAGGAGAAATGAAGTATGCTTTCATCACGTTATGTTAGGCAGTTTATGGGAGTTATGGAAGTCATGGCCAGCCTGTGTTACCTGAAACTGTAGAAGAAATGCTTTATCAAGGCTGCAGGGATTTATAACACATTTGCACATATACATATGCAAGCCAAAGAAGAATGCAGAAGAACACTATTTAGGCTACAAAATTAAGATTGGGCCTTCTCAGCTATTGATTTCCCTGACTCAAAAAAGCCAGCCTGTTTTAGTGCTCCTCAAATGTTCTCGTCAACTTCTGTACTGTCTTATAATCAACCTTACAATAAAGGGAAAACAAAGCCCGAGCAGAGTTCGTTCCTTATTGGTCTGGGAGCACCTAAAATTAGATTGGATGCTGTTGCTAGTGGCTTCTTTTTAAATGCAGCTGGTGCATGAGGAAACATGTTCCTAAATGCCTTCTTATTCCAGGCTGGAATGTGTGGGGCAACAGGCCCTGGGGTTGACAGAGCAGTGCAGGTGTAGGAGGACTTCAGGAAGTGGAGGTGGTTGCAAACTGTTCTGTGCAGAGTCCACCAAGCTCTGATGCTGGAAGAGCAGGTTCTTACCCTGCTTCCCTGCCTTGCCTGCCCTTGAGAGCTGCCCTAAGCACAAGGACTGCAGTTCTCCCTGGCCTCTAGCAAAGTGCACTGGATGTTCTCTGCACCCTGCTGATGTTTTTCATGGTTTTGGAAGCAGATGGACAGCTGAGAAATGAATGAGACCTGGGAAAGTAGTGGAGGAGTATTGGCTCCCATGCAGAAGCTGTAGCCTTCCTCTCTTTCCTCCCTCACCCATCTCTTCAGCTCTTTGGGCTTATTCACTGTCTTTCCCTGGGTGCTTGAATGATGTCTCTGAGGTATATTGGAATCCCAAGCAGAAACTGCTATGAAAATAATAATTCCTGTCATACTTGCTAAATGGCACTCATAATTTAAAAAAGTTTTTGGCAATAGGATCAAATTAACTTGATGAGAAAGCTCTTTTTTCTTGTAAAGTACTAGGAAAGCTGTGAGACAGGAGATGCAATTAATTATCTCATTTGGATTAAAAGCTCTTTTATTTGATATTTGATCTCTTATTACTTGATTTCCCACAAAATTGCTGGTAACGTGCAGTCTCACTTAATAGCTCATTAGCACTCCAGTGTGGTATTTGTAAGGTGGTCGGGTTTGTGTATAATAAAGCAGTTGCTGGCTAGCAGTGAATGACTTCAGCCATAATTAATGAATTAAATGTGTGTAAAGCATGGTTCATTAGCAAGGTGTGTGACAATCTCATGGTGTCCAGTGCTGTCCCTCTAACCGTGTAATGGGAGTGATGCTACTGCAGCATTGCTTCATTAGTTTCCAGCTTCTGCTACTCCTGTTTAGGTAAAAGACCTCTGATTTCCAGGGCTTGTTCCAGTGACCTGGCAGCGTTGGAAGGAATAGGTTACGGTAACCAATCGAACAGCATTTCTTACTGTTTTCACTTAAAACCCACACAATTAGAAATTATTACTATAGCTTAGCAGCTGTAGCAGAACATTTGCTAGGGAAGCTGGAAATCTCAGTTCAACTGTAGTTCAAGCAATAACTATTCTTTATACTCAATTATGCACTGTAACCCATTAGGGAAGTCTGTGGTTTCCTGATGTAGTTTTTTTTCCCCTTCTGTGTTACAGCAAGGTTGCAACTGGCTGCAAGCATATTAGAAATTGGTATGATTGTACAATTATTCTGTAGGCTGTCTAGCTTCTACCCACTATATTTATCTGGCGTGTTTAGAGACAGAACAAAGCCAGGAGGTTCAGACCTCTAACCCAGATGTTGTTAAGTGTGGAAGAATGCTAATCTGCAGAACTGATGCACTTTGGTGTAAAGCCATTAAAAAGTCATTCTTCAGACCTACTAGATCCAGAAATCAGTGAATATCTAGTCTTCTGAGCCTTGATGGCGATTGTCTGCTCACAGAGGAAAAGCTTGCACCACTTGAAACCTCTTGCATTCAACCTCTGTGAAAATGGGGTCGATTAGTTCTATCAACATCTTGTTTTGCTTTCATTGAGCAAGACAAAAAAATGCTTCTGAGCTTTTGAGAGTCTGTGGGTGTGATGATAAAATCAATTAAAGAAGGTATGATATTCCCTGTTGCAGTGAACAGGGGCATTAAGAGCATTACTTTTCCTTTGTTTTGGGTCTGTTCAGTCGTACTGAGGGTGAGGTTCAGGTTCTGATGCTTCTGTAGTTATTCTTGTTGAGGTGCTTCTGTGTGCCGTATTGTTTTGTGGTTAGGAGGACAGGTGGGTTTGTGTCATTAATGTTATGGTTTTTTGCTGCCTTGTTTCTGAAATGAATTCCTGGAGAGCTTCTGTGCCCTGTGATATTGATATAAAAAGCCTGCAGTAAAGATGTTGTTGATGGCTCTGGCTGTTGTTCAGAAATATGGTTTTACAGTGTTACTGTCATATTTGACTGGTACTTAATTAGCTTTCTGTTCTTGATGTTCGCTGTAATCAGAGTAAGCACAGGTAGTTTCCTTCTCCAGTGAGTGATTTGAGGCCACTGAAGAGATTAAGATGGGACTAGAAAAGAACATGTGTGTCTGGTTCTGGTGCCTTCCATGAAACAATTTTCACGTATAAGGCATGACTTATTTCAGGACTCTTTTCTTTTTGGAGTTAGTGTGCTAAGTTCTCATAAAAATGACCCTTGCTAGTTTTCTTCTGGTTGGAGAAATTCTTTCTTCTTCAATTATGCAGATCACTGTGGTGTGACTTTGGCCGAGGCCCTTGGATGGGGTTGTCTGAACTGGCACCATAGACTTCATCCAAAGCTTTACTGGAGCACTGCAACATGTACAGTGGTGTGACCTTTTTACTGAAAAAGTATCTAGCTATCCAGGACATAGGGAAATGACACTGAGAACAGCATCTGCAATTTCAAGAGTTATACACTTGCCCTAATTCCATTTTATTGCCATAAGTCTGAACAAGAGCAAAGGCTAAATACGAATGAGCAAAGCTGCTCCTCCCACCCCTTTACCTTGAGCATCCCACACATGCTGGTTCTGTGCTGCCAATGCCTTCAAAGCTATTAGTCCTCATTTCAATGTTCTAAAGTCTTATCTTTCAAAGTTCCCCTAAACCACTTTTCTTGCCAGAGGTAGGCAGTGAAACTTGCTCTTTTTGAGCGTTGATTTCTGAGGGCTGGGGGTTTTTTAATGTAGAGGCTTCTTTTAAAGGATATATTATTTCTCCCTCCTTGAGTCTTCTTTCCCCCATTATTACAATTTTCAAAAATGTAGATGCTCCTAATACAGCAGAGACTGTTCCACAGCTCTGCCTTTAATGGAGTGAGCAGATTGCAGTAAGAATGCGGTGCTGCTCAGTAAATTTAATGACTTTATGAAGATAAATGTTTCCCTTCCAAAGCCCCTTCTTGTCAGAATACATTTAATACCGCCATTCCTTTGAGAACTAAATTCCTGTAGCACTTTGCAGCATATTAGCATGTTTTTCTCACCACATGAAATTGCACTTCAAGCAAGAAATAATAATGTTTCTGCATCCCCTTGTACATTTTTATTACTGCCAATGAATAGGAGTAAATTAACTATTATGGCTAACATTATTCACAGGGACAAATTCCTAACTCATTTTACAGAGAATAATAAATAACTGAATAAATAAGATGCCTTTAATTTCACATGTGAATTATCAAAGATTCCTCTGAGCAGGAGGAATAGGGGCCAGTTGACTTTACAAGCAAGATACAACTCTATAAGAGAAGTTAGATGTGTGTCCACTCATCTTTATCTTTCCCAAAATATAATGAATATCCTTATTATTACATGTGATTCTTATGAACAAGGTTTCTTTTGTCTGATTATTTGTTTCTATGTATGTTTATCCAAATACTGATCTGGGAGATGAGCCACATTTTGCTGTTAGTTGCTTGGATGCTGCTCTGATTGATGGCAATTATCGTATGGTTTCCTTCATCTGCAGACCCTCAAGTGTTTTTTAAAGACAGAGTCATTTTACCCTTTTACAGCAAGGGAAACTGAGGCTCAGAGTGATGAGTGTCTTGTAGTAGGTTACTCAACATATCAGAATTAAATCTCCAGTCGATTAGGATGTCTTAGGCCATCCTAGAGATTACCTTGTCACTTGATAGAAGAACTGACCCTAAACAAATGTCTTCTTTCAAAATAAAGAAATAAAAATTTATATCATTATCAAGTTCAGGAGGGATCAGTCTTATTTCAAACATTTTAAAGAAAACATTATAAAAATATAAGTATACTTTTTTATTATTCAACAAGAATAACAATTTCAGTGAAAATAGTCCATAGTTTTGTAAATAAAAAAACGGGAATATTTCTCCATGATATTTTTCACTGGGGGGAAAAAAAAAGACATAAATAAATTCCTGCTTCTTCAAAATCTGGTGGCAATAAAATATTTCATTGAATCAAAATGGTATTTAACCAGGATATTTTAAAATTCTTCTTGAGTCTTTTAAAATTATATTCAAATTCATGTGCTTAAACATTGTGTTTGGTTTCCTGTCTGTGTTTATGCATGTGCATAAAGCTACTTCAGCTTCATCCCTAACCATTGCTGCATTGCTTTCTTCCAACAGGACGTGGGCATCCAGCCATACCCTGCAGGGAGAACTTGGCTGCAGGTGACCAATGCGTGTACTTGCTTATGGTGAGAAGGTCCCTTCTAACCACATTTACCACCTTCTTCACTTGACTAACCCACAAGGGTCTGCCTTAAACCTTTAAATTGAGGAAATAAAATTGCTGGTTCTGCATGTTGAGGTCATAAGGGACAGATTTTGTGTAAAGTCATTCTCAAAGCACTGTCACTGGAAGTTGGAGGTGGAAGAGGACTCAAGTGTGTACCCACATATTGTAGTGCAGCCTCTGGCTTTTTGGTTGAGGGACTCTGTGTGTGTAACCAAAATTGCCATCTCAAGGTCATTAGTTATTCTTTGAGGAGAGTTGCTGGAAGGGTGGAGTCTCCATGATTTAACATACATCTTCACAATTCTTTTGTTGTAAGTTTATACTTTGATTTCTGTAAAGGTGAGAATGAAGGTGTGTGGGTGCTGTTGTCATAACTAGAGCTATTTAAAGACAATCCATTAAAATAATTTTTGCTGCATCGAAAATTGCAGCAAAGAATTAGTGAAAAATGTTTGTTCTCCTTGAAAAAGTCAAATTATTTATTAGAAGTCCCTCCAACCCCCAGCATGAAGAAATTTTTGTCATAACGGATTATTTTATTTGGCTGGTCCTTTATTTTGTTGCAAAAAACAATTCCCCTCACTCATTTTTTTTCAGTATGAAGAATATTCAGAATATCACACAGAGAATTAAAAAAAATAACAGAATGGTTTGGGTTTGAAGAGACCTTTAAAGGTCATCTCGTTCAACCCCCCTGCAATGAGCAGGGACATCTGCAACCAGAGCAGGTTGCTCAGAGATGAGAAGGCTCAGGGGAGACCTTACTGCGGCCTTCCAGTATCTGAAGGGGGCCGACAAGAAGGCTGGAAAGGGACTTTTCACAAAGGCTTGTAGTGATGGGACAAAGGGTAATGGGTTCAAACTGGAAGAGCGTAGACTTAGACTGGAAATCAGAAGGAAATTATATACTCTGAGGGTGGTGAGACACTGGCACAGGTTGCCCAGGGGGGTTGTGGATGCTCCATCCCCGGAGGTGTTCAAGGCCAGGTTGGATGGGGCCTTGAGCAACCTGGTCTAGTGGGAGGTGTCCCTGCCATGGCAGGGGGGTTGGAACTAGATGATGTTTGAGGTCCCTTCCAACCCAAACCATTCTATGATTCTATGAATGTTTCCAGGGATGGGGCTTCTACAACCCCTCTGGGCAACCTGGGCCAGTGTTTCACCACCCTTCTTGTAAAATTTTTTTCCTTATATCTAGTCTGAATGTCCCTTTTTTGTTTAAAACCATCACCCCTTGTCCTGTTGCAACAGGCTAAAAAGGTTTTGTCCCCTTCTTTCTTTACAGGCTGCCTTTAAATATTGAAAGGCTGCAATAAGGTCTTTCAGGAGCTTTCTCTTACCCAGGCTGAACAACCCCAACTCTCCCAGCCTGTCCTCCCAGCAGAGCTCTTCCATCTCTGATCATTTTTGTGGTCTCCTCTGGCCTCACTCCAACAGGTCCACGTCTCTCCTGTGCTGAGGGCTCCAGAGCTGGACACAGTACTCCAGTGCTGCCCAGAGGGGCAGGATCCCCTCCCTCGCCCTGCTGCCCTGGCTGCTGGGGATGCAGCCCCGGCCGGGCTCTGGGCTGAAGAGGGCACCGCGGGGCCCGCGGAGCTCGGCGGGCACTAGAGGGAGCGCTGGCCGCGGCCTAGGCTGGGCCCTGGGCTCCGGGCCGGGGGACGCGCTGGGATATCGGCAGTAAACGCTGCTTTGTACCCCTTAGTCACGTTTTTCTGCTTCTTCCCCTCCTCCGTCCCTCTGCAATAACTGTTGTAAATTAAACAGTTACTTCTCTTCCTCTGTTTTCAAAGCATCAAAGATGTCTGCGAGCCCATTACCTTTGATGCTGATTTCCTGTTAGAATGCGTGTTTTGGCGTTGCAACATCCTGAAAAAAGTTTAATCTGAAGCAGAAGAGCTGTAAAATGAAGAGAGCAACTATATACAGCCCAGAGCTCTGAGCAGCTGAATTGACAACAAAGTTTCATCTGTTTATTAGGTTAGCTCTGTTTTGGATAAAATATTATTAGCAATTTATAAAGAGGAGAGTAGGACTTTGAAATTGAATATCTGTCAATTAAATCTGAAAATCTTAATATGAAATGCTTTTAAATGTCAAATAACATCCATTAAAACTCCAGATTTAGTCAATGAGATCAGGCTGTACCCTGGGTATATGCTGAAGGACAGTCAGTCTCTACATGACAGAACTTTACCTGGGAGTGTGAGGGGGTCTGCTTGTAGACAGAGAGGAAAAACAAGGAATTAAAACAGCCTTCTGCTCTGTAAATAGAATTACCGAGTAAAGACGGCTACAGTTGTCAAGGCAACTTTGCTTTTACTAGTGCTCCAAATATAAGCTCTGAAATCCCTTCCTTCCCTGCCTGCTCCCCCCCCCCCAAAAAAAAAAGGCAAAACCCAAAAAACTAAAACAACCCAAAACCAAACCACTCACCCAGATTTCTTTAGGTAATTTTTATTTTTCAATAGAAAATGACTGAGTAAAAATAGCTGAGGATTGACATTCCTTCCAAGAAGAAATAACAGAAAATCAGCCAATATGTGGAATTGATGCCTCTGTCTGTAACTTGTTCTTGGTAGTTAGTGATCAACGCCCGGTGTTTAACAGGGCAGATTAGGGAGCCTGCTTGGAGCACGCAAAAGAAGAAAAATAGACATCGATCATCTTTAACTCAGAGGCAACTTCTGAGCTCTTTAGTTTCGATAGTGTCCTTTTGTTCCATGTTTGCGCACCACTTAGCTATTGTGCAGTATCGGTCCATTCACTGTGGTAAGTCACTAGAAACCTCCTTCTTTAGGCTCGAAGGTAAGCATGGAGAAGAGCACAAATCCTTTATCTGACTCTATTGAAGAAGATGGCAGGGCAGCCTGGGTGAAAGGGATTTGTTGCTCCCTTTGCTGTAGAGTGCCTGACTGACTTGTCCCGCAGGGTGGCCTTTTCTGCTGTATTGCATTTTCACCTGGCAATTGAATGCTGAAAGACTGACAGCACCATGATGCTGTATTTACTGAGGCATGGATCTTGCAGCTCTATCCTTGTGGGACCCTTTGCTTTCCAGGGCAGAAACCATCTTTTGGTGGCTGTAAATATATGCATGTTTACAACATCCAGCAGAAAGGCCACAGGGTTTGTGATCAGTACCTTGAAGTTCAACAGTGGTAACACCAGCAAGTATTTTCTGTGTCTGTGCCAAACATGTATGCTTTAAATAATCTGTATGCCACAACATAATCTTCGCTGAAGCTGTCTCAGCTTTTCTTATTTGGTCACAATAATACTGTCAATAATCCCTGTTTATACTGATAAAGCAGAAAGAAGGACAATCTTGTACTTAAAGCCCAGGGTTCAGCTTCCTGACCTGTAGTACAGGAATATGAATAATTCCTTTTTCTCTCTGTCTTATGGTACTTAAAATGAAAGCTCTGCAGGGCAGATGGTGTATCTTAGTGTGTGTCTATGTGGTACCTAGGATGTGCTCTGATCTCAGCTGAGCCATCAAAGTGATGCTTTATCACCTGTAATGTCAAAGAACAGATGTAGTTCCGTTTTCTCTGGACTATAAGAAGGGTTTATATTCTGCCTGCGGTGTCACACTTGAAAATCAGTATGGAAAAGCTGTTGGTTTTGAACAACTTAATAATCTACAAAATTTGTTACAATCCTAACTTTAAGTATTGGTTTCTACGGTTTCATACATCTTGGTGGTAGTATTGTGTGACAATATAAATGTCTGATGAACAAACTCCTTATGTTTTTAAAACGGTCCCAGAAATAGTCTGTGCCATGTTCAACTTCACTGGTTGAACTTAATTGACAGGGACTGTACTGGGCAGAGTCCATCACCCATCCTTTTGAGGGGAGGACTTTCTGCTATGTATCTTGTAGAGTATTTTGCATAATCCACTGTGGCCTGTGAATGGATCCAGTACCACAGCTTGGTGAATGCCAGTTACAAGGATGTGATATCAGTTTCTAGTGCAGATCAAATAGTCTAGTGTTGGTTGAAAAGATACAGAAAAAAAGATATCTATATGTGTGAAGCTGTACTAGGGGAAAGAAGAAGAAATGTGGGTAGTTGTGATGCAAAAAATTATGATGCAATGTGTTAAGGAGTTCTAGGACCACTATTGAAATTGACAGAATGAGTCAATTATATATTTTCTTTGATAGAACCATTGGTAGGTGTAAGACTAAATACATGTGGGAAAATAAATTTTTGCTGTAGGAAGGGTGTATTCTTCACAGATGTTCTCTTCACTGATTTGGACCTGGTTTGCAGACAGCGCTTCTGGGACAGAAGATCTGAGATCTTTGCCTCTGAGTTAGTTTGGACTCTTTTCATATTCAATGGAATAATATGTGTTTTCTAGGCTGTGATTTACCTGCTCTCTTTTTGATATGTGCCTTAGGGTGAGATGAACGTGTAAAATCTCTCTCTAGGGGCTATAAAGTAGCATACTGGACAAGTGGCATAGATTAAGAAGTCCCCAGTATAGATCTAAGTTTGGTTCCTCCCTGACCCATCAGGACCATGTAAACCTAAGGATTCAGTTGCTCAGTGGCTGGACTGAAATTGATGAAAAGGTGTTTCTGAAATCTCTGTATTTGTCTATCAGCATTTTCAGGAGCTAACTGTGTTTTGAAAGTCCAACCTGAAGTATGTAGTTAAATTGCATTATCTGAGTCTTTCTTCCAATGGAGCTTTTACTGTTCAAGGGCCTCAGTAGAGACCTAACTGCTGAAGGACAAATACAGTTGTACCAAGGAGGGAAAAAAATCCCCAAACTCACACCCGAGTTCTTGAGAAGTTCCTCATTGACAAGTCACTTTTTTTTGTGTTAGTATCACTCTCCTGTATGTTTGTTGGGTTTATTTCTTGGTGGAGCACATAAAGCACTGGCACTTGTCTCCAGTCCTCCAGGTTTTGAATGTGCCTGTGATAAATAGTTCAGAAAAACATTAGAGTACAAAACGTACTTTAGCATTTGCTACTATGTAAACACCAGTTGTTAGGAAACGATAAGTGTTATTGATATCCCAACTGTATGTATTAGTGGGAACAATGCTACGTAAAATGTTAACATCTGTCAAGACAATATAAACAATTATAAGTAACTTTCTTTTAATGATGCAATTATACCATAACAAAAGGTGCACTGTAAATTAACATGACACCACACCAGGTTTAAATATTTTAGGGAATGAATTTCAATCCAGCTAAGAAAACAAACAAAGTTTCCAGAGAATCCCTTTGGAAAAAAAATAACTCTGCTAAACCTTTGCGAAATAAAGTCTGGGAACTGAGATTGTTATTAAATCTGACCTTGATCAGATTTTTATTATGTCAGAAAAAATGGTTCTTAAGAGACAGAGTTGTCATGGGATTAGAGTACATCTACAGCAAGATGTTTCCATGGCAACAAATCAAACACCATTTCCTAAGTCTGCAGTCGTCTGCTTCAAAACCATGAACTTAGCATTGAATAATTATAGAGAAACGCAGTAATGTTGTGTAAAGAGAGGGGGGAAAATAAATCAATCTGGAGGCAGTGATTTATTTTAAAATGCCAATTAACCCCATCAGTGTGATTGTTTGGAGCTTCTGTTGGTGGCGACAGGTCCCACGTAGGTATTTGGTTTTACAAATTGAAAGCATAATTTTTTTGTCACACATAACCTTAAAAAAAGTGAAAGACGAATCATAATTCCACCAGAATTAATGAAGTCTGAAAGTTATGTATAAAAGCTGTAATAGAAATTCAGAGTTGTGTCAGAGACTCCAGGCGGCAGTAGCACATGATACTCTACCTGAATTCTCCTCATGTTTGAAGGATCTGAAAACATACTTGATACGGGTACGTGTTTAGTCTCCTACAACCAATGAGCTATCTAAATTCATAGGCTCCAATGTCACACAGCTGTAATCTTGGTGGAAAGTTAAACCAGTGAACACATCACCACTTAGAACTTGGGGAGTGAGTTAAGGCTATTTAGTTTATCAGTCTTTTTCCCATTCTGCCATAATTGTATTATGAATGTATTGTTCTCCTCCGGAAGCCGTGGCTTCTGAATTTATCTGCTGTGTGGTGACATCTGTCTCTGCCTCTCTCATTTTTTCCCCCTACAAAATGGAACATGCTCTTCCCCCCAGTTACTTGGAGATTCTCTAGGTACATCTGGGACATACTGCACTACCAGGTTAGAAGACAAGTTGTGTTTTGACATTGCGCTTGATGAATGACCTTTAATAAAAGGACACAGGTTCAATGCAGAAGCACAGTCTTTGAGCATTGAATGCAAATAGCCTGTGCCTGCTTTCTTCATTTTGAGTGTGTGTTACTCCACAATGTGGAGGCTGGAAGAGGGTGTTAGCAGAAGTTTTGGAAACCAGGAGTTTGAGACTCAGTAGTGACATGATGTCCGTGCTGTTGTAATTGCTCACACAGCTTCACATTGTCTTCTCCATCAAGTTCTGGCTAACAGAAAAATCCTAGGATGGGCCATTCCTGTGCATACCCTAGGATGGGCCATTCCAGCTACTAATAATTTGATTAGCAACAGTTATTAGGTCACAGAAAGCCAGCAGAGATAAAATGTGCTAATGTTGGATTGTAGACTACAGCAGTAGATCTACTGTCACAAGTAGCCTAACACTAAACTGGCCTCTGCAGTATAAATCCTGACAAAGGGTGTGGATTTTAAGCACCAACATAGGAGCGGTCTTAGGTACTGCTGTAGCCTTGAATCTCATCACAGCTGCTGCTTTCTCCTTTGCCTGGTGGTTGATGGGTTTGTTCAACCCACCCTGCGGTTCTGAGTCAGCTCGCCTTGCTCCTGGTGTGGCACAAGGAAATTTATTGCCTGATGTGGTGATGAATCAGTTCTGCTCCAAATCAGGTCACTTGATACATGTGGGGTGTGGGCACCACTCAAATTTTCTCAAGAAATGCTCATTTCAATGTGGAAAAAATGCTGGAAGCTGGATTTGTACAGTATTAATTTGCCTACCTCAGGAGGCTAACTTCACACTTTAAACCAGAAGCTGTATCTTATTTTAATTCAAAAGATCTGTGGGGGCATTCCTGTAATTTTAAAATCAGTGAGTCAGAGTAAGGTAAATGCTGCAGCTGAAACTTTCATGTAGATTGAAATGATAGGAATCTTTCACTTCTTATGTGTGCACAATTTACAGCCATTAAAAGTATATTAGTGTCGCAGAAAATGGGAAAATTGTTTGTTCCCTAAAGGTGTAAGGAAAATGATACTCTTCTTGTTCACAATAGGGAATATTAATAAAGATGGAGAAATGATCCCACTCTGAAATACATGATGTTTCTAACATAGCTAAAAATAGTGGTGATGTTCTGAATTTTTAATGGAAATATACTGACAAATATTTGTATTTTCTTTCTTTCGTGAATGTTTTTTACATTAATAAGCCTATCGGTGAAGGAAATAACCAAAAAGAAAAAGAACTGCCATTACCATAGTGTCACTGATTTCAGTGAGTTTCTCCTCCCAGCAGCCCTGTGAGGTGGGATCAGGTCTTTCTCTTCATTGTTACAACTGGAGAATGCAGGCACTGAAAAGAGATATTTTTTTCTAACAACCTTGATACTTTTGCGAATTCCAAGTGGTGCTTAATTACCATTAATTACATGAAAACTCTGGAGTCTAATGACTTCCCCAACACTACACAAGCTATATTTGGCAGATCCAGAGTCTGAACTAGCCTTTCTCAAGGCTGTGGTGACATTTCTAACTGTTGGCCCATTCTTTGTTATGAGACCCACACTGTAAGGTAGCAACGAGCCACTGTTCCACTCATGGATGGACACCACATGGAGTGGGCATGTCTTTGTTAGAAGAAGTTTGCTGACAGTTGAGGTCATCGATCACAATTTTTCAGCCTTCTCCACTGAAGCCCAGTTACATGAATTTGATGAGTCCCACCGGGAGCAGCATATCGCTGTAGGTACAACAGGTAAGCCAGGCAATGAAAGGCTGCTGCAAGAAATGCACACAACTTGGGAAGGCCCAGTGGGGTCGTTTTGTGCAGGACTCCTGTGAGTCATTTGTCTTCTGCAATGAGAAGACAATGGTGCCTCAGTCTGTGCACCAGTCAAGTCCTTCGTGAGCTGGATGGCTTGTCTTAATTTAAAGTATGCAGAAGATGAAAGCTACCGAAAGCTTGTGAAAATGGATATGTGGGTGGAGTGTGGCCCTAATTAAATGCCATTAAAGTCCTTTGGGAGAACATGAAAGATCTAAGCCATGTCCATTTGTTGGTTTAACTTAGATACGCCTGTGCCATATGTATGTTTCTGGAAATGTCACCCTGATATCTTTTGCCCAGTAGTTTTTAAGTTACGTTGAACACTTGAGTCATGTTTCCTTTCCCATCTTTATTTCAACAGTAGAAGTATGTAGAGATGCCAGTTCCACAAGCAGCTGGATGGATGTGCTCTACTGGTGGGCATGTACAGCAGAGATGAGTTACATCCATCCGTATAGATGAAAAAGCAAGAAGTAGCCCAGGGATGTTAGGACTTTGTTGTCATGCTCAGGTCAGACTCATGTTTATTGCTGCTTGGTTACAAGCTGATTTTTTACAAGCAGACTCGTACACGCTCCAGCCCATTCTTAGAGTTTGGTGTGTTACCAATGAGCTACATGATCACTAGTGGTTATTATGTTGTGGAAATGTATAAGTATTACTTATACTTCTTCCATTATCCTAGCCCTGAATTTGGCGCTTTTTGCCAGAAGAGTATGCTGCCCTTGACAGGTGGAGAATGGGAGGAAGCAGAACACCATCCATAACTGTGACTCACCTGGTGTAAGGGAGGAGACTGCTCTGCGTGGATCAAGAGGCTTTTGGGCAGTGAGTTTCTGGCTGGATGTCGTTGCTGATGTTGGGAGGCTGTGGTGTACTGAGCCACTGTAGAATCATAGAATGGTTTGGGTTAGAAGAAACCTCCAAATGCCATCTAGTCCAATCCTCCTACAAGAAGCAGGGATGTCTCCAACTAGGTTAGGTTGCTCAGAGCCCCATCGAGCCTGACCTTGAAGGTCTCCAGGGATGGGGCCTCCACCACCTCTCTGTGCAAACTGTTCATCACTCTCATATTAAAGAACTTTTTCTTAATGTCTAACCTAAAACTACCCTTTTCTAGCTTAAAACCATTACCCCTTGTCCTGTCACTACAAACCCTTGTGAATAGTTCTTTCCCGGTCTTCTTATAGGCCCCTTTCAGGTAGCAGAAGGTCACAGTAAGATCCCCCTGGAGCCTTCTCTTCTGAAGGTTGAACAGGCCCAATTCTCTCAGCCTGTCTTCATAGGAGAGGTGTCTGGACAGTCCATAGAAGGTCTGGACAGTGCAGGATTGTGGATCCTGGTTCTCCTGTGGAGCTAGGTCAGTGACTCATTATGTAGTGAGTCAGAAATAGATATTTTGGAGCATGATTTCAGAAGAGCTACCCAGTTCTCAGTGTTTTCCAGTAGGGACCAGGTGCCTCCTCCCTGTAGGCTCAGAAAAGCCGCAGCTCTTTTTTCATAATTGTCTCTTCATAATAGAGACTCCTTGGGCCAGCAGGAGGGCACATAGTTTTGGGGTGAGGACTTGTTGCTCTCAGTATTAATGGTACTTGGATAAATGAGAACATTCTTGGGCAAATGACGTGAGGTTAGAAGTCTGAGAAAATTAGTCTGGATGAGTCAGACTACACTGAGGCCATCTATTTATGTGTAGCATTCCTGGAGCATCTTTCTGTATAATCAGATCTTAGATTTACAGGTTGTGTATCCTGTGTAAACACTGAGCTGCAGATGAATGCTGGAGCAACTCAAACTGCAAGCAAGGAGCATAGTTTGAGTGACTCTTCCTCCTCAAAGGAGGAGCTGGCCCTGTGTTACACTGAAAATGGAGTTTAGATGGTTTTGGGTAATGGTTCAATGATGACTATATATAGCTTGAATCAATGCAGGAAAGGAAGGTCTGCACGCCTGAGCTGCCATATGGGATACATAAGTCCTGGCAGTGGAGATGTTTGAGTCCGCAGGGCTGGAGTGCTTCATCGCGACCCCCGGCACCAGTGAGACTGGGTTAAATATGATGAACACTTCATGTAATAAGGTGGGAGCTTATTATCCACGCACTGGATTCAGGGGAAGACTTTCATGTGAGGAGAGACTGAAAAGTCCAACTAATAACTGGGATGNGCCTGCAGCGCGGGGCGGCGCCACCAGGGGGCGCCGTCCCCCGCCGCTCCCGCCACCGCCCCGCGGCCGCCTCCCTCCGCAGCGCGGCAGCTCCGCGCCGGGCGCGTACCGGGAACTGCCCCAAACGGACCTGGGAGAGAACTAACGGGGTGCGAACGTGTCTGGGGTTGGTTCGTTCATTTGCTGGTTTTCAAGCATTAAACTTAGATTTTCTACTTTGGCTAGAGAACCTGATTGAGAATCTGCTAGAAATGGCAACACTACTGGAAGTGATTTTTCTGTGAAGGATATAGTCATATTTTTAAATGAATATGAAGAAGCTAAACAATTAGAAACATAGAATAATTTAGGTTGGAAAAGATCTCTAGGATCAAATCCAACCTTCATCCCAGCATCTCCCTGACCACTAGACCATGTCCCAAAGCACCACATCTACTTGTTTTTTGAACCCCTTCAGGGATGGTGACTCCACCACTTCCCTGGGCAGCCTGTTCCAGTGCCTGACCTCTCCTTCAGTAAAGAATTTCTTCCTAATGTCCAATCTAAACCTCCCCTGTTGCAACTTGAGGCCATTACCTCTTGTCCTGTCATTAGTTACTTGGGAGAAGAGACCAACACCAGCCTCACCACAACCTCCTTTCAGGTAGTTGTAGAGAGCAATGAGGTCTCCTCTCAGTCTCCTCTTCTCTAGACTAAGCAACCCCAGTTCCCTCAGGCGCTCCTCATAACCCATGTTTTCCAGACCTCTCACCAGCCTTGTTGCCCTTCTCTGCACCCGTTCCAGCACCTCAATGTCCTTCTTATCCTGTGGTGCCCAAAACTGGACACAGTGCTCAAGGTGAGATCTCACTGTGTACAATGTATTACTTTTATTCTTGCTTTATCTTTTATATTTCTCCTATTTTATTATTGTCATTAGAACTGGAGTGTTCCAGGGGCTCCCAGGGGTGACAGCTGCCTCAGGAACAATACAGCTTGTTGACTGTGTATTTTGTAAACATTAATTTGCAGATATGGGTAGGCATGAGTTCCTAGAGGTACAGCATTGCAGGTCCTCTTGTGAGACACAGATAACAATATAAATGTTTCCTAAGAGGTCAGTTGTCCAAAATGAGCATGTGCTGCCTTTGATTGGCTAGTTGACCACTGGACTCACTCGACGTGGCTTTTTGGCTTGTGCAGGGCCATCAGGCTGTGTGGGTACTGGAGTCCCTCCTGTGACTCCTGCGGGCAGGGTCCTGGGCCCAGCAAGAGCAAACGTGTACAGTACAGATATCTTTTACCTCTAATCAATCCACCTCTCTATCTTCTGCAAGTATTGACTAGCTCTAAGGGCAGGAGCAGTAAAATATTGGACAAGGGTTAGTTCCTGAGAGAACGTTATGTCGTTATGCTGTCTTTGGATGAAGACTGAGGACAGTAATCAAAAGGGCTATTTTTAACCATGGGTTGATTTATTTGTTTTGCTTGTAGAGCTATTGCACCTGCAGCCACTGATGATGGCTTGATTAATTCACAGTGATTTTTTTCTTTTCTCCACCTTCATCCACATGACCCTTCAGACTGCCATGAAGACTTGTGTTGCAGCAGGCACAGTCTGTGCTCTCCTAAAGGCAGCTTTGGGCCTGTCAGCGAAGCAGGGATCTTGGATCTGAGGTTGCAAAGTGAATGATATACATGGAGGTAAGTCAGCTGGGAGGGTTTTCCTGTCCCTCTGGTAGGCATGAGCAGATACAAGTGTAGCTGAACTCACTGCAGGCCACCAGCCCTGTGAGCAATGCAGTGAAGGACAGACAGTGGCCACCATTGACTGTAAAGCTCTCCCAAGAAGGTGAAGAAACTAGTGGTGATTATTATCCAGCCTATGCTGGGTAATACGCTACTGTCACTACTGTGCTGCTGGCTGTACCTCAGCTTGTTTAAAGCCAGTTGGAGTATCTGTGCAATACTGTTCTACTGACTTCTCAGCCCTGTGCTGAAGGAAAAAGAATAATCCTGAGAAATTTTTTATTCTTTTTCATCTGCATTGGGCAGATGCTGGGAAATCTCACGTTCTCTTTGAGCTTGTTACCTGCAGTGGGGGGTAGAGAGGGAGATGGAGTTTCCCTGCCAGATCCTGGGGCCTGAATCTGGACAGATACCTGTACTGACTGTTGTAGCAACACTTAAAGCTAAGTAAATTCAAGGTTACACAGCTACTGGAGCACTGTGGGAACATATAAGGAACCAAGATTTTCAAAATAATCTGTGGATTTTAAAATCTCAGACTTCAGGCATCTATCCTGAGAAAACCTAGGGCAGCCCAGTGGCAAACCTGTGCCAAAGCAACCACTTCTGCAAAGCCAGTGCTGCTAGTGTGTTTGCCCCATCCAGAAGTGTTCTCAAAATATTCTCCCTCCTAGGATTTTCTAAATATACTCCATCCTAATTCACACCTTAGTTTTTCCCCTCAGTGTGACTCAGTAACAGTCACCTCCCTTTTTTATTTTTCCTAGTTAAAGGTCAGCCTGAGCTGTGTATTACAGATGAAAGCATGCAGCCCAAAGCCAGCCTAGGGGCCCAGTTTGTGTTGTGTATCTCTCCTGAGGGAACTTCTGTTTGCAAGTGTGTGCCTTGCAACTTCTGAGAAGCCTACAGAGATTGCTATTGTTTAGGATAAGTTCTGTCAAATTTATTATTCCACTAATAATTTTTGTTTTTCTATTTCCTTCACAGAACTCAGCCACTTTCAGGCTGTAGTTTTGAGCCTACTCTGTGCCAAGTGTCAGGAATTACATTTTGTCCTCAAGACTGAAGAGACATTTCCTACCAGGGCAGATGAAGGTGTCTCTTCCCTCCAAGGACAGAGGAGGAGAGGGCGGAAAGTGAGCTAAGTTCTGTTCTCACACTTGAAGGTAAAAAATTGCTGGATTTTGTCCATCCACACATGTTACTTAAAATCTAATTGTGAGAGATCTGATCTAATATACTTGAGCAAATGGTAGATAGACACAGTGGGAGGGAATTCAAGGGCAGCTGCAATAAGCCCTAGGTGTAAATACAACTGAGGAGAAATAAAAAAGATCTCCTACTGAAACCAGCCCTCAAAGTGACAGAACCTCTACAGGACTTCCTATGAGGAAAAGACATGTTGACCATCTTCATTTTTCTCTGTAGCTCCTGCTACACCTTGTCAGGTGGATGTTTATTTCCAAAGCAGATGTCTGCTTCCCCCTGCCTGGATCCCACTGCCTGTGGACAGCGTGGCTGGTAGCACATTTGAAACACCTGGTTCCCCCCATGATTAAGGCTCAGAGCTATATATCAGTCTGTGGCTCTGTGGGTTAAATCTGAAGCATCGCCATGTGTGTCTTTATTTCAGTTTCTAAACAGACTATGCAGATACAGATGGTAGAAACATTATATATACCTTTGAGATGCAAACCTATAAAGAGAATGCACCAAAATCTACTAACCTTGTATCAATTGTAAATAATGACATCTATCTTGTGTCTTTTTTTATTCTTTTGGGGGGATTTTATCTATAAATTGAGAATGTTAAAGGAGTTTACCTCACTGCAGGTATACCTAGTGCTTCTATTGTGATGGAGCATAGATTGCATCATGATTTCTGAAGAGTCTGCTCTTTAAAGTGGTAAGATACAAAACAACAAGCACATCCATATAATAGATCATCATTTAAGGTAACACATTCTGCCTGACATATAGTGTTTTGCGCATTTTGAATTGTATCCTGCCAAAATATTCAGGCCTGCAGGGGGAACCCCTGTTGGGAACACGGGACAGATGGATCTGAATCCAGTCATGAAACTCCCTGGGGCCAGCAGTGTGATGTTAATGATCACACCACAGTAAGATGTAAAACATACCTTTGTGCAGCTCAGTGTAAACAGCAACTCCAGTATTATGATGTAAATGAGAAAGCAGCACGAGATGATGTGTGAATGGAAACACAGCAAGGTGCTCTGTGAGGGAGCAGGAAGCACAGTGCAAGGGGAAATTCTGCACGTTGCAAGTGGAGGTGGAATTAAAACATGGACTCACTTCATTGCAGAGAAAAACTTTAGATACTCCTTGGGCTGATGCAGAAGGCAGGGAACTCACCAAGCTGGACCTAATCCCAGCTGAGGTTCCGGAAGGGCAGTGGATAGGTTACAATTAGGTTTAGGTTCCTGGACCCACCAGTTAAGAGCTGGAAGATGAGGCAGGGTCCAAAGGGAAGAGAAAAATCACCAATAAGCCTTATTCTAGTATACCCTGCAGTCCACCTTTCTGCTCAAATCAGGGCAAACTTTCAAGCTAGGCAGTGTGGCTCGGGACTTTGACTGGCTGATTTTCAAGTATCCCGAAGGATGGGGATACCTCTCTGGGAGTCTTGTTCTAGTGTTTGGGCACCTTCATGGTGAAAACATTTCCTGTAGCATTAAAAAAGTCTAAACTGTCTTCATGGTTATACCCGACAACAGGCAGGTATTAAAGAGGCTTGAGGGGATATCCAAAGGTGTGGGCTGTGCAGCTGGGTCCTCAGCTTTATTTCAGAAATTTCTGGTGCCCATTTGAAAGTCCTCCCCTGTGTGGGTAGAGGCAACTTGCCTTTGAGACACATTTTGCATTGGGTCCTTGAAAACCAGAAGGTGCAGTTGGAGAGTGGGGTATCACCAATGTAATCTAAAAATGCACTGGGCAGCAGGAGCGGTGGTGTGTCTGCTGCTGGCTTTACTGTAACAGTGATGTGCCTCTTTGTCCCAGAGTTCCCTGTCCTCTTCTTCTCATCTCTAGCAATGAAGTGAAGGGCTTGC
This sequence comes from Brachypteracias leptosomus, assembly GCA_013401335.1. Lineage (NCBI taxonomy): Eukaryota > Metazoa > Chordata > Aves > Coraciiformes > Brachypteraciidae > Brachypteracias > Brachypteracias leptosomus. Next base: position 200,977 of record VYZX01018449.1, read on the forward strand.
TGGGAAGCTGAGCTTGAAGCTAGGGGAGGTCATACTTAACTAACCTCCTGGAGTTCTTTGAAGATATTGCTGCCAGGCTAGATAAGGGGAATTCAGCAGTGCGCTTGGAGTTTCAAAGAGCGTTTCACAAAGTTCCACATCAGAGATTAATAGCTAAGGCAAAAGGTAAAGGAAGAGGAGGTAATACAGGCTGTTGGATCAAAACTAGCTCAAGGGCAGGTATGAGACAATAAGCACAGATGAAAACTTTTCAAGCTGGCAAAAGGCTGTTCTTGGGACTGTTTCAGGACCTCTGTAATGCGTAATCCAGACAGCACAAAGGTGCCCCACCATGCTCATGTCGCTAAGGCAGCCCAGCTTTGGCACCACCAGCAACAAAGCATCCTAGCTGGACCCCCTTCTGGCTTCCCAGCCTGATCAACCGGGAGCCCTTTCATGTCTTTGTTGGGTAGGAACAGTTGTCACATGGTCTGGAGTCACCAGTGTTTCTGAGGCCATGGCAAGGGGCTGCCGGCGCTGCTCTGCTGCCACGTGTTTCAGAGCAGTCAGTCTATTGTTGGCTTTGAAAACTGTGAGCCTGCTCCTCAGAAACACTGTGTAACTCTGAAGTCGCTGATGCCTGAAAAGATACTCCAGCTTTTCAGGAGGCTGAGGGTAGAGATAATTTGCTGTAAGGTCTCCCTACGAAATGGCACAACCTAAGCAGATTGACCAGGGCCAAAATCCCTTCGATGGCTCTGCTAACATGTGGCAAAATGGAGTTCAATGTGGAGAAATGTAAAGTAATTAATCTGCCAGCAGGGAACCAGACTCGAGAATGTTGCTAAACAGAGCAAGCCTTCAGCAGAGGGATAGAGAGAGATTTGATATGTGTGGGGTTAGTTTCTTTTGGAAAAGTCATTGAAGCTGTCCACCTAGATCATCACTGTAGTAAAAGGGCAAGCAAGAGACAAGGCTGCATTAATTGAGGGATAGGATAAAAACCAAAAGAGGTGATGTGTCTGTTGCTGTAAAAGGCATTAGATCTCACCTGGAATATTGTCAGTGGTGTTGGCCACTGAACCAGTGAGCGGTTGTATAAGGCAACAAAGAACATCCCTGCAGAGCCCAGCCTGCGAGCAAAGGTGAGAGTGCTGGATTTTTCTCCCCAGGCTTCTGACCACCCTGCCCATTCATCTTCTAAGGAGGAAATCTGAGGAGCAGGAAGAAACTCCCTTTAAGCTCTAATAGAGTTTGGGAATTTTGAAGTCAGTTGTATTTTTCTCCACAGTATTTCTTTCTCTCTGTCTTCCTCTTGCTCTCTTCCCTCCATCTCTTCTTTCTCTTTTAGTTTTTCCTCTTTTCTTCCCTCTTTCTCTCCTACCCTCAGTCTGGGGGTTGCTTTGTCTTTCCCTCCACCCCTGTCTGGGAAATGAGACTATTTAGTCTCTTTGCTTCTTCTGACTCCTGATGAAGCCCCATCTCCAGTGAAGGGGCTGTGACTTTAAGCAGTACAAGTTTTACAGACTGTACAGTGGGGTGAACAAATACTTTTTTCCCCCATAGATTTAGATGAAAAGAAATCAAAGTTATTACTGTAAAAGAGAAGCTCAGCAATCAAACTGAAGGCAGAGCATGGAATATTGCACAAACTGACCATTGAAACTTTCAGATGTGGCTTTCCTTCCATGCTCAAAGGACTTCACAATGTTATGGCTGTTTCCAATCATAAAAATTCAGTACCAAAATCTTCCTTTGTTTTCACTGGTGTACATTCAGAGCAAGTTCATCGAGTTGCTCTGAATTTACCCAGCTATAGAGAATAGCTGATTTCATTTGAGCTGTACAAGAGAATCTTATTTTGCTTTCCCTCGGATTATGGCAAGCTTGTCAATCAATGCCCACAGCCAGTCAATACAACAGGTAAGAAATGCACTTGACAAACTGTCATAATACCCATTTCTTCTGCTCCTTTCTTAACTAGCCCTGACCACTGGAGGAAGGCCGAGCATTTTAGGTTTGTATGTACCTCAAGCTGTTAGTTATAAGTCACTATCACAACAGCAGCTTAAAAAGCAGAAATTAATATTTCTCTGAAATAGTGTTTTTTTTCCTCTTCATTAACTGATATGACAGTCAATGAGCTGATGCAAAAATTATACAATAGGTGTCTAGTAGGAAAAGGAAAACTTGTTATTCTTGCTGTTTAAATCCCCTGGAGCAGAACTGGCTATTGCTATAAAATCTGTGGAATTATCCTTGCTATTACAATTTGCCAAACCTTTTATCCCTTTAAATTCAGGTCTTTAGAGTAACCTGCCAAAATAATCTCTTGGCACCACTGAGGTGAGGATCCACATTGTGCTGCTCATGTAACTTCCCTGCTCATAGAACCATTCATCCTGGAAAGATTTTGACTGGGGACTCACGCTTTTAACTCTTTTAGCTGCTTTTGAAAATATTGCCTTGCTATCTTGTGAGAAATGGTCATGCCATAATGTACCATGACAATAGTCTTTGTCAAGGAATGTAAAGAAACATTTAAATAGAAATTACAGCTAGAAATGAAGGCATGTAAGGAGAAGCCAAATGATAGGATTTACCTTCCAAATTTTAAGGGTAAAAAGAGTAATTTGGCCCTTTTCTTGGATGTAGCTGGGCGAGCGAAAGAAATGCCAAGTCTCATATGATCTTAATTATACGCTGTGGGTGCCAGTAACTTTCAGGGTACGTGTGGATTCTTGACTGAGGCTCAGTGTGTGAACTTTGTCACTAGATGAGTATGTCACACACAGAGCTGGGACATGAGCCATCATTCACAATTCAAACAAACCCCAAGTCCTACAGAGATTGAAAAGAGATGTTCAGTTAACCATAAAAACCGTGGCATGGTTCTCCATACCCTAGTGCCCTTTGGGAACAGAAATACTTCAAACTCCAAAATCAGTCCCTTCTTGTGTGGCTTTTTAACTAAACTGGAACCATCAGCTATTCAAACTATTGTACAAAATCCCACGCTTTGGAACTCCCTGCAGCTTTTTCTAGACCAGGAGCACTATAATTTTTAGCTATAGGTGCAAGTCCACAATCTCCTTCTGGAACCTCCCCCCTTGATTTCTGGGGTGTCTTAGCAGAGGGTGACTTTGGACACAACAGAACCTGGAGGTCTATGCCTTGCTGTGGGATAGAGCTGAGAGTGGAGCAAAGGGACAGGTGCTGGGTGCAGGATGCTCTGATTGTTACAGGCTGCAGCAAAAGTCCCAGCTCCACATCAAGTTTCAACTAAATCTAGGTGAAAGGGATGATGTTGGGAACATTTAATTTTTGCAGATATTTGTCCTTTGGATTGTGTTGATTGCAGGCCTGCAAGACTTCGCATGCCTGGGTAGAAGCCACTCAATGGGTTGGGCAGCAACCCTTGAGCATGAGAGATGGTGCAGCTGCCTCCTTCCTCCCACCTGTGCTCTGTGAGATGACAGGCAGGTTGCACCCTCACCCACTGGACTTATCTTAGCTTGGTATCACAAAGGGAATGTTAGTGCAAGAAGCAACTTCTGTATTTCAGCAGGAAAGTGCCCTTCATATTGCCTCTGAAGTGAAGTGAAGCAGGTGTCTTGTTCCTACCTGAGCTATGTCTGGGAGGAGGGCTCAGAGGGGTGTTTGTGTGTGGCTCTGAGATTGCATCCTCTGCAGAAAGTGTAAACACTGAGGGATGCTCCTGTGGCCAGCTGTGTGCTAGCAAAATTACTCCTCTCATGATCAGCAGCAAAGGTTTTTCTGCAGCTCAGAAATATATTGAAGGTTCAGACCAGAATGAAAATCAGTTCTGCACACAGTTGTTCACATTGTGTGCTCTCTTCTGTACATGAGGGCTCTTTGCACTGTCTTCAGGAGCAGAAAGTCGACTGTGGAAATCCATCATGTCCCCACAGTTCAGTGGAATTACAGGGAACATGCTTACTTACCTAAAAGAACAAATGTGAGCATATGGAGATAGCCTTTTTTTTCCTTAACCTTAGGAAGTACCGGCAAAGATCTTCATGTTTGTAAATTGTCATTTTCTTAGAGCAAAGCCTTATGGAAAAGTCGAGTGATTTTATGAAAGACGTGACGGAAACTATTACAGCTCTGATCCTTGTTATTGCTTGAAAAGCAGAGGGAGCGGCAGAGGAGGAAAGTAAGCACCAAAGGTCAGGTATGAGCCACAGAAAAAAGGATGGGGCCTCATCAGAGTTTTCTTTGTCTTCCTGAGGTCCCTACTTGCCCTTCCAGGCAAAAGAATTTTCTCTTCATTGGCTCTTGTGTGGATCTGTCCTCTGATGCTTGAACCAATTGCTCTTCTCAGAAGTGACCAAACACGAGAATAAAGTCTTTGCTGGTGAGGAACACATCTGTGCAAACACTGTTATCTTTCTCTGTCCTGCTTGCTCTAACTCTCAGCTCCTTTTGACTTGCAGGGGGAGAGATTGGCGTTTCAGTGTATGAAATGCCAGCTGGGACCAAATCAATGCCATTGATTTCATCTTGTGCCTCCAAGGAGCTAGGATTTTTCTTTTCTTTTCTTTTTTTTTTTTTTCCTCTGGCTCTATTCTTTGAGAAGTAGAAGAGTGAAACAAAGGCGCTGAGTGCTGCCAGTGGTCCTCAGGCACAGAGGCCAGAGCCAGGGCTGCAGAGCCCTCCATGAGTTTGAATAGCTCTACTCTTCCTGGCCTAAATCAGGTTCGGATGTAGGAACTTGATTTTCACTTTCTGAATTACTTTGGTTCACTGTTCACTGTCCCTAACAGGACAGAGTGCCCTTGCCTGCTGGTACCTGTCCTACAGGTACCACAGGATAGATCCCCAGCTGGGGGAGTTGACAGCATACTTTAGAGTGTTATGCTAGTTTACATTTACTGACATTATGTCTCTATATGGGTTTTTGACAGATTATAGCTGTGCCTACACTGGCTGGTAAAGACAGTCACCAGTGACTTCTTCCATGGCCAGAGTGAGCCCTCCACAGCAGCAGGGACGATGGATGGGCTGTTGGGGCCACCCGTTGTGCTTACAAGCAGGCAGCAAGGGTGGGAGCAGGGTGCACCCCAGTTCTTGGGGTGGTACACAGCATGTAAATCCTGCTGTGGAGAAGATGTGGTTAATCAGGATAAGGCCTGTGCAGTGGTTATTGAGGCTAAAGTCACACCAAAATCTTCTTATGGACCCAGGAATTCATGAAGTATCAGAGGGTAGAGCAGGACAATTCCTAGTGAGGCAACTATGGTAAATTATAAATGGAAAGATGTAAACTTGATAATGCAAATGAGTTTACTTTCCTTTTTATACAACAGATGTTGTTTGACCTAGGAGAAAGAATAGTATTCTAGAAATTGAGATCAGTCTGAGGGGAAAAATAAATTTGTCTAAAAATAAAACACAAATAGCAGCTGCTTGAATTGTATTTCTAATATATCAGTGTTGACAGCTCTCTCTTTCCCCCAGTTGAGCCAGGAATCTTATGGAAGCGGCTGGAAAAGAAGAGCTGTTTCTTGAGGAGGGATGTAAGCAGAGGCATTGGAGAGGCAGAGATGATACCACTTCGTGTCAGTGTGTGTCCTGGGCAGGAATGGTCTTTGGAGATGTGCCAGGGGATGTGGATGGCATCACTGCCCAGGTGCGTGGAGGGGCTCGGTCAGGTGGTCTCACCATCAGTCACAGTGAGTAACACTCTTCTGCAGTTAGGAGCAACACCAGAATGGGGTAGAATAAAGAACAGTAAAATAAATAAAGTAGTTCAAAATTGTTGTTTTTGCCATAGTCCGATTCCTCATTTGGGGTGAGCTTTCTGAGTGGCATTAAACTCAGTGTCCTGAGCTTCTCTACGCCAGATGAGGAGCTGAACTTGGTGTGTAAGGGTGGTGGGTTATGTCCTTTTCATGTAAATACAAAGCAAGTTTATCACTCTGTAGGCTCAGTCAGTGAGAAAAAATACTACCTAGAAAAAGACAATAAAAGGTCCTGAGTTTCCAGTCCAGCAGCTAGTGGTTTTGGACTGTCAAGCTTGGGCTGTTTAGCCAAGACTGCGTGCCAAGGTCTGACTTGCAGCAAGTGGTAAACACCTCCTCTTTAAAAACAAGAGGTCTTTGATAGGGGCTTAAGTTGACTGCAAAAAATTAAGGCATTCCTTCATCATTTGTGACCGGTTAGGCTGGAACTGGCATAATATGAGTGTGGGATAAACTGGGTGTGCTTTCCTTCATGTGTGAGGAGCTCTGCCTTCGGCTGCTGGTGCTGGGTGCCCGAGCAGGCTCTCTGCAGCTCCTCAGTGCTTGCACTGCCCTGTCCACACTGTGCTCCAGAGCAAATAACACATTTTTATTTTTATACAAATGTGCATAACTTCATCCATTTCTTGTGGCTGCTCTGACAGGAAAAGGAAATTTATGACGCACATCACCCATTTATTTGGCACAGGCAGTGTTTATTGCTGAGGGAGGCATTCTCATGGAATTGATTGCACAATTTCCTCTTGGTGTACTGTTTTCAAGTAATATCCCAAGACCTCTGTGTACTAAGATACAGGGACACTTCTTTAAGGCCTGTAGAATACTACAGCAGGGAAAAAAAAAAGCCACACAGTGGAAAATATAACAGAAAAATATGATTTTAATTACACTGTAAATCTGGAGCTTTCTCTACTCTGCTGGGAGTCCCTGTGGAAACACCCATTCCCAATAGGTTAAATTTCTAGGTTTCTCCACAGAACTAAGAACAGCTTTGGATTTTATGACTGTTCCATTTTCACAGGTGATTTTCAAAGGTGATTTTGGTCTGGGGTTAGTTTTTGTTCATGCTTTAAGCATGCTAGGATTATGGACAAGTAGTGGGGGGAAGAAATTGTGGATTTTGGAAAAAGAGAAAGGTATATTCTTAGCGTGATGGCTTGCTGAAAGGGTGGGATTGTTGCCTGTCCCAATAGGCAAGAAGGAGTTGAAACTATTAATGTCAGAGAAGGCAGGAAGAGAGGGGTTGTTGCCTTGATTCAAAGGACTGTGTGACAATATATATCTTAAACACTGTGAATGGCACAGAGTAAAGAAAAAGTTTGTCCTGGAAGAGCATGGCTCTTGTTGATTTTATTTTTTTTAATATTATTTTAATCTACCCATGAATAATCATTTGCACCAAAGCTTCAGTATAATAGTTGTCTCATTTGCACATTGAAAAGCATGGAGTAGGATAATTGCACACAACTATGTGCCAGGTGGTGATGCTGGTTACAAGTAATCATGGACTGAAGATTGCAACCAGAAAATTTAGAGCTCTTTTTTGAGATGTGACTCAAAGTGTAGGGATGGAAGAACGATGGTGTTTAACAGCAGTTATGGACAATAGGTTCTGTTCCCTTCCACTCTATAGGAAATATCAGTGACAACCTCATGTTGTTGTGTTGTCAATCTCAACCTGCTCGCTGAAGGTATGTGCCTGCTTATGAAAGAGATGCCTGATGAATAAATATATTTTCTTTCCTGGCTGCCTGGTGAATGGCTCCTCACCTCCAGCGCTCCCCTAAATTCTTGGAGGAGATTTAGCAGCCAACGCAGCTTTAATTTTATAATTTCACTTCTCCGGTGACTCTCGTTTCTGCTATCTTCCCAATTATCCTTTCAGACTTCAGAAGAAAGCAATCTCCTCTAAGCTTCTCTTTTCACACTTCGGAACAGCAGGTATCTCTTCTCAGCCTCTTGATGCTCCTCTGCAGGGCCCGAAGCTGGGGCCCAGCTTGAGCACTCAGCTGCATATTCTGCAGCTCTCCAGTTTGCCCTTGTGGGGTTGGTTTGCCTCTGTGTTTGTTAGCACAGAGGCCGGCTCACTGGTAATGGCCCTTTGTACACGCTGACCTCTGAACCAGAAACAAGGCTCAAGCCTCAGAGGAGGCCAGTGATTAATCAAATCAGGGATCAACTGTGACTCAACCTTTAGATCCCCAGCTGAGGTTGTGTCCATGGCTGATTAAAAGAGGAAAATATATTTAGCTATTTACAGTCTTCTGACCGAGGACAAGGCACCATGGATAAACATATTTATGTTTGTCAGATGTGCAAATCGTGGTTCCTTTGAAAACCTCACAGTTTATCATAAAGCCTCAGAAAGCACATGGCTGTTTATTGACGCTAGAGGACTTCCCGAGACTACGCCGTGGAAGTCGCTGCTCTGAGTGTTTGACACAGGCCTGCATGTCCACAAGGGAAAAAAGCCCAGACGTTGCCATCTGCACATGAAAGACTGAAGGTGGCTTTAAGCAGTCCTTTCCAGGAGATAATTTTCTCCGTCCAATTAGTTTACGCTTTCTAGATGCCACACTTCAGAATCCTGCGGTGTTCCCAAGCCCAGCTCCACGGTCACTCAGTGGTGAGCAGAACATAGAAACTTTATATTGCTAATATATTTCACAGTGCTGTGTGATATTAGCAAACTCCAAATAGCTGTCAGGACCTCAAGGTATTCTGGAACATCCTTTGATGCTAAAAAGTAATGCATTTTCCATATTATTCCTTTGAACACATTATATATGCAAAGTCTAGTACTTCTTATAGGAGAAGTGGAATTATCATACAATAAGATATTTTTTCCTCTAGTTCTTTCATGGCTCATAACATATAAAATTTCTTCTTAAAATCCAGGCTAGGAACTCAAACTTAATTTATACAGTATTGAAAACATTACAGGGCATAAATCAGTTCAATTTTTAAAGTTCCTGTATGATATTTTCAGAGCAGCCAAATTCCTTCATTCGCCTGGACTCCTTCCAAAATTCTGCCAGCGCTCATGGAAATCTAAATAACTTTGGAGAAAAAGCAGGTTTTCTGTGGAGGCTCAGATTACCCTGTCACCCTTCCTCCACTGCAGACAGGCCTCTGATAAACATGGAGAATAGGGACAGGGAAATTACTTCATTACTTCATGTCCTTTTCAATTACAAACATCGAGGAGCCTGAGCCTCCTGCCAGCTCACGCCCCAGACCCTTGCAAATTTGTGGCTTTCAAAAGCCAACAGTTGCATTTCCTTTGCCAGCAGGGATAAGTGATAGAAAGCGAGCAGGGGAGCTCACTTGAATTTTATTTCTGAGTGTTATTTAAAAAGTTTCAAATCTCAGCTCTGTTTATTTAAAGTATGACTCCAGCTGAAGTGTAAGTCTGTGAACTGGAGAAGTGATCAAAACAGGGCTGCACCTTTCTTTTTCTCTGAGAATTAATGACTTAGTGATGGTGTGTTACTGTAATCTTTCTGTGATCACTTAACCTGGAAGCAGTACTTCCAGAGAGCTTCATAACATTCTCCTCCTTGCGTCTTCAGATCTGCTATTTGTACCGTTCATCTGTTTTCAAAGCACATGAGGTTAACGCATTGTTTTTTTACCAGCTTTGCTTTGTGTTTTGATTTACACCTAAAGAAACAAACATGTTTTCTTTGATGTCGTTTTTCCATTATTGATGAACTAATATTGCAAAAAAAGGCTGTTAAAGATCTTATTCTGAAACCTCATTATTTCTACAAAAAAAAAAGAGTAAACCCCAGTTCCAAAACATTGTGTTACAGAGGGGGAAAAAAACGTGGCAGGAATTAATCTGATTTTCTACTTTGAGTGTAAATTTTACAGGCTTAGCTTCAACACAGTATTTAGGTCTGTGTTAAAAGTCAAAAAAATAGAAACCCATGTTTGGGTTAACTCGGGTACAGCTTGGGGAGGGTTTGCTGGGGGGCGGTTGCAGGGTTTCTTCTGCTCCTCTTTTTTTCACATGGTGATTCTGCAGTGTAGGCTCAGGTGCCCTGGCACCTTGGGCTGGTCAGATGTCTGCCCTGCAGTGGTATATATCCTGATGACCTTTGTGATGAGGAAAGAGGGAAGGCAGAAGAGGACAAGGAGAAAGATTGGGGTAATCTTCAGTGCCTCACAATTCAGGTTTTGCTTTGATATGAATCCAAAAATTCAGACATTCTTGTGAAATGAATCTGCAGTGGGTGTGAGTAGAGCAAAGAGCTGAGCACATGGAAACCAAAAGGCCATCCTGAAGTTCTCACTACAGCCTTTCCCAAGTTCTGCTTATTTCTTACTTGCACATTACTTGAGCACTTCTGTTTAAGCTGGTGAGAATTTTTCTCAGTGAAATTAAAGTGTGGGGAGTTGTTAGTTAGAAGGCGTGCAGCATCTTTTTCATGCTATCAAAGCTTCATCCCTTGGCTGGAGCTCTCCTGGATTCAGGCTCCGTGTGAGTGGGTATGGATGTGTCTGTGTGTATGTGTGCTTGCTTCTTGTTAACTCCCTGCTACCTCTTGGGCCATAAATATTGCGTGAACCACAACAGGAGCATGTCTACTGCTGGTATCAGCCCAAGCGTGGAAGTATATAAACCAAAAATATACTAAGAAAAAGTTCACCAGCCTTGGAAACACACAGCTGGCCAGGTCTGGGCTTTGGGAGCTGGCTGGAATGAACCATCTATACCTGAAATAATTTTGTGAACTCACTGGCTCCCTAAGACATGACAAATTCTTTTTTTTTTTTCATAATGCTTAGGTCATAATGATGTAGATATTTTTTAGTTAATGGAAATTTTGGATGCACTATAAATAATCTTTTCCCTTTAAGAAGGAAAACTGCAGCTGGACACTCGTTTTATTTCCTGATGTGTATAGTGAGGAAAGGTGTATCACCCCAAGAATGCCTGTTGCTGTGACAAATCACAAGAAGTGGAGAAAGACTTAGTGCCTGCTAAATTCAGCTTGTGCAAATCCAGTACATTCCAAGTCCATGGAATGAAATACTGTTTGGACTAAAATATGATTGAAACATTTCTGGGAATATAATTCCACTGGCTAGTTTACCACCTGGACTTAGTTTTCATATTGTAGGAGAGGAATTAAATT